>KZ309170.1:53445-63615 GCA_000376725.2 Ladona fulva | reverse complement strand
TAATACATGTACTGTTCACTAGTAAATATGTTAGGTTTAGTTTAAGAGAAATTAAGAAAATATAAACGATTGTTTTAGACAAAAACAGGGAAGATTCCGACACAAATACCAAAATAAGTATCACCAGAATATTGAAAAAATAAAGCAGCTTCGCAACCTAGAATATATACAATACAATACTATAAAAGCGTCATTTTATTGGGCGAAATTGGGACTAAAGAGTCCCATCTTCCATTTAACCTTTGTCAAGATAATACACAAGCATGAGTATATAACAATAGTTAATGATAATAATTTATAGCTAATGATAAAAGATAATAAAGAGAAGTAAAAAAAAGAAGGATCGTATTGGCTAAACTTGCCTTTCATGGCAAGAATACCTTCAAACCAGCTCACATATTGATTTGACAATAAGGAAAACATTTGCGGAAGCTTTACTCTGAAGCACTTTGCTTTATGGTTGTGAATGTAAGACTTTAGATATTCTCGACTTTAGATTAGCGCTCGACTTAGTTTATAATAATAATAATACTTTCTAACAATAACAATAATAATGCATCTTTATTTGGGCTAGTTTGAGACTAAAAGTCTCCTCTTCCATCTAACTCAAGCTTGCGAAGTCCATGAAAATAGAGAATAGAATTTAAAAAACAATCTCAAAAATTCTACTTCATCCGTGAATCAGATTCGCCACGCTCGAGCTTGAGAAACTCGATTGTGCGGAACTTGGATGGATGGAGATTTGCGTATTTTAAGCATTTCTCCCTTTCCGCCGCTGCGGAGACCATAAAGCATCCAGCTTTGGGAATACGTTTATTTTTCCTATATTTAAAATGACGGGCGCTAATGGTGCATCCAAACGGCCATATCGCTGCAGAAATCCGTCGTTTTTAGACGCTACCTTAGATCGGCGGATCCGAAAAGACGAATTAGTTTATTTTCGTCGAATAGAGCATCGAATTGCAACTTTCGATATCGTACGCGACGATACCAATGCCTGTAATACAATGGATTCGAATAGGAGGCAATGGGTGTACATAGACTCATGACCATCGGTGCAAAATAACGATAAATTTGAATTGTGGCATCGAAAAGTAAATATGCGATACGAATAGATCACAGTAACAGATTATCAATCCGTTCTTCAGACACCATCGTATTGAGAAAATATCGTATTTTGGACCCAATAACATATTGACTGCCGGTTATTCGTTCATAATTCATTTATATTTGGTCTAAATTTTGTTTATTAATTTAATTTTGTAAAAGAAACGACCTCTGCAAGTCATGAAAACGTAATTTACGTACATCTCTTATGGAAACGTATGTTGTGCTCCTGGGTTCGAGCCCCGGCCTTTATAGAGATGAGAATAGTTTTCCTGGGGGTTTCAGCATCCTAGAAACACAATGCAGTTCGTTTCAGATCTATAAGTCAACCCGTTTCTGAAATACATTGGGGGACGGACAAACGGACAGACGGACAGACGGACAGACGGACGGACGGACGGACGGACATTAGCTTTTCATATATGTGATTTAGTGTTTGCCAGTTTAATTGAATGAAACGTAATGACGTTGATAACTTATTACGTCCGGGACTTCATCGGAGGATCAGTCAGCTGCAAACGAATGGACCCCCATTCCTTCAACCCACTATGGTTGCATCACTAAATGCACACCTCTTCCAGTTAGATACCACTATACCCGGACTAGGTCTGCCGTCTCATGTAATATTTGTATATATATTATATTGTAATGTAGCTGTTTAATTATATTTATAATCTACATCTACATCTACATAAGTACCCTGCAAGCCGCCTTCCGGCGTGTGGCAGGGGGTGTAAACACCAAGAGAAGAATTACTTCTTTAATTTATTATTATCGCGTATCGTTCGCGGAAAAAAAGAGTCTCTAAAACGACTTGTCCTCGCGTCTATTTCTCTTATTTTACGCTCACTGTCGGATCGGGCAAAGTAGCAGGGGGGTCGCATAATATCAATTACGTCATCCGAAAATGTATTTCCTCTGAATTTATCTAACAATCGCAGCCTAGCTTCTAATCTCCTTTCTTTCAAGGATTCCCAACCTGCGTCTGTGAGCATTTGCGTTACACTTGCTTCTCTATCGTAGCACTTTTTAACAAAACGTATCGCCTTACGCTGCACTTTCTCGAGTTCGCGAGAGTTCGTTTCATCCGCTGGGTCCCATATACTCGCCGCATATTCCAGATGGGGCCTAACTAACGTGAAATAGCATCGCTCTCTAACTTTTTCATCGCATCTACCTACAATACGCTTTATAAAACCGAGCTTTTTAGTTGCTTTACCGCATATTTTTCGAATGTGTGTGCTCCAGTTTAAGTTATTGGTTAGGGTGATTCCAAGATATTCTACTGAGTCGACTACATTTAAATTCGTTCCACTAATTTTGTACGGGTGGTTCTGACGTGTGTGTGAATTGTGATATATCTTAGATTATATCTGCTTAATTATGGTTACATTGAGCCCATTTATCTGGATATGTGAAAATGTGTTTATATTCATTTAATATCTTATTTCCAGATATCTTTGGCGTCTTTAACTTAGTATTACGATAAATTTAATGAACTTATATAAAATTATATTGAGAAAGCTGGTCACCAGGATGGAACTCATTCATTTCCCTACTTTTATCTGCGCATTACGTACTTAAATCGCTATCCTGATATTGAACTGTTTTGGGACCACCGTAATATTTTCAATTTATAATGTTATTTTTATTTATTTCATTATTCTGTTTATTTTTATAAAATTTATTTCTAGTTGTTATGTCTATAAAACAATGTGTCTGTACCAATTTGTTTACTTTCCTGGTATGGCTTAACCTGCCTTTCTCTTAAAACTTGGTTAATCCTCAGTAGGTTTCGAATTTATATTCTTGTGAGTCTTTCCTTCTGCGGTGAATTTTTCCCAAGTGCAAACTTGGGTTTTAAACCCACAAAGTAATTTTCTTCTGTGTTTTTTCTCAAGCTATCTCTTTCAAATTTAATATAACGAAGTGTTAGATGTAAGAAGAGACTCGATAGCCTCAGTTTCGCTCAAATAAAGTCGCATAATAATAATAATATTATTATTATAATCATAAGAACCTCGTAATGCGAATCAGAAATCGTAATGTAAAGCGTAACCTCCTAATGGACGTGCATCGCAATCTGATTATATCGTATAGCAAATTCACGGTAAGGCGGTGGTATACAGCATATCATATTACATTTTCTGCCGACAGAACTATAAATTTCAAATCACAATGTCAACTGCCATTGAAACTATACATCAGAGGTTGTCAAACTTTCTCGAGGCGGGCTGCTATAAGAGCCTTATGAGAGCAAGGGAAGCGCTAGACGGGCCGGATCAGAATAATTATAATTTATCAATCTTGAAATACACCATATATCCTGCTTCAAAGAAAGAAATGTGGTTGTGGCATGTACGAATTCATTAAATTTATTATAATATACAACATGAATGCTCGACGTAACTAAATATAAGTTCATTTGAGGGCTCATTGAGTTAAACAACGAACATAAAAGCATTCCGCGAGTAGGATCTGGCTTGCGGGCCACTGTTCGGGGATTCCTGCCGTATATGGTACAAAGGCCACCAAAAAGGAAACTTCCTCAACTTAAGATGCGACAGTCACTCATCTTACGCTGCTTGTCAGTCGCACCTGGCGGTGGGATGCATGGAAATTAAGGAATTGTCCTTCCAAAGTTGAAGAGTTAATCAGTTTTCCTCGCTTGTTCATTAAGGGAGATACTGGATGAATGTATCTACGTAAAATTACCTCTAATTAGGTATAAGAAATATCACTTCGACGTTATTTATTTAATAATTTATTGCAATTTGCTCTCGCTGGACCAGGTGGCAACGGTCAAGAGGGCGTAGGTAAATTAATAATAAAACTGTCAAATTGCTCTTGCAATGAAAATCAGGGATTCACATTTAAGAAAAATGTTAAATCCTCATCGGTGCTTATTTTTTGGTGTCAAAACTTATTGAAGATTTGCGCCGTTTCCATAATTCTTTGCCGCAAAACATAAAACGGAAGAACAGGGAGGCGCTGCTTTAACATGACACCCTTAAAATAAACTTAGGTTATTTTTAGATTGCAATATACGACAGGATATTCTAGTTTTTAAATTTCGTAAAAGGCGTTCGACAGCGACGGTTAAAAGTAGTTTAACTGCTTTTGTGAATCACCGCTTCTATTTAGGATTCAGGAGTTTGCGATGAATTATTAATACACAGTAAAGCATTCTTCGGCACAAAAAGATCCCGATACCTAGTGCCATATATCTCAGCAGTGGAATCATGCATCGTAAAACAGAAAGGTCGCTAGAGCCTTGAAGTTCCCCAAACGCTAAAGGGTAGCAGCTTTTCCGAGTAATTCATTTCTATTAATAGCACTCGTGTTCATAACAAACAATCCGGCTACTAATGGATTAGCAAGGGGCGGGCGAGGCCTTGTGCATTTGGGGAACATAGGTTTATAAGCTACTAATTTCTATCCAGCAGCGTAGCGCTGAATAGCGTGGCTTTTACCGCATTCCAAACACTCGAGCAGCAGCCAGCTGTCGGGGGCTCTTAACGCGATACCAATTTCATCTCCGATAGAAAAACTAATGCCTCAAGGTTACAACTTTCATCCACAACGGAATGGAATATTTAGGAAGTCCTTGTATTTGTGTGTAAGCTGTGTTAGAATAAATGCAGAGTTAGGGGAGAGGAAAAAATAACGTTACTAATAACAATTGATATTAAGTCCGTTGATTTGGTCAGCTAGTAGTAGTAGTTTATTTATTTATTTATGAAGATGCCTCGACAGCTAAGATCATTTAGTACCTTCTCAGTATCCTAGATGTTAGCAACTGTTGAGTCTATACCTTATTTTTCCAACGAAAAGGAGAGAAATTATCTTCATAGCCATGTAGTGTTCTCACATTTGCTGGAAGAGTTCTCTTTCATAAAGGATATGATTTTGTTCAGCTTGTTGTGGTCGTCAGCAAGAATGTCTTTCAGGGTTCCTATCTCCAAGTGTTTTCAACGTTGGCTGGTGTAAATCAGGCAGTCGGTGAGTATGTGTTTTACAGTGAGGGGAGAATCGCAGTTATTACACATGGGAGGTATTCGAGGAGTAATTAAGAGGTAGGAGTGTGTTAATGCACTGTGTCCAATCCTTAAACGACTTATCACCATCCCTTCCCTTCTGCTATTTCTGATAGAGGAGATCCAGGGTTTTTTGTCCTCCTTAATTGCACGTAGCTTGTTCCCTGTTATTGAGGACCAGCTCTCTTCCCAGTCTTTGTGGGCAATACTTTTGAAAAAGGATTTTAGGTAACAAAAAATCCGGCAAAAAATAACGTTACTAATAACAAGTAATACTAAGCTCGTTGATTTGGTCAGCTTCTTCATATAGAAACATCGCAAGAAATTATAAATAATCATCGAAAGGAACCATGAACTTCCAAAAAAGCGTGACATCAGCTGCAACCATTGCAACGGAAATTTCCCTAAATGCATGCCTTTAGACGCATGGTCACCGTTCACTGTTTTCTTGTGTTACCCTAAAGAATCTATTTTGCATCTCTCTGAATGGCCGACGCTAGTGTAGCTATGAACGTTTCTACTTAGTTGGATGAACCACATAGCTCTTTCCTACATCGTTTCCTTGAAGGAAGTCTAAAATGTCTAAATGTTCTGAAAAGATAGCTCAATGGTTAGAACAACTGTCTGACAAGTAGATCATCTTGGTCCGACAGACATTTATCATGCCTTCTTTCTTTGGGAATCACACCAGATGCACGCCTTTACGTGCTATGCCATCCTTCACCCTTTTCCCTATGCCATATGAGAAAATTCAGTTTTCAGTATAAATTCCAGTTTAAAAGCAAAATACAGGGCCTCCATGTGGGTAACGCGTTCGAATTCAGTGAAAACGGATTCCGGGTTTGAATTCCTGTGGAGGAAAAAGAAACTTTTACTTAAAGACCAACTACACGTGTGGAGAATCAAAATATTTTATGCAGAAATTCATTAAAACAGTTTCCAGACGAAGGTGATTAAAATCTACAGTTAGATTCTTCAATAGATGCCTTTTTCATGGTAGTATATTTGCTCTGATATTAGGTGCAAGTATACGAACATAACGTTACTGCAGTAGTAGGAAAACTGCCATGTTTAAATTATATGCAAAGTAATAAGGAATCAGGTAAGAGATTAAAAAATAAAGTAATCATTTCGATATTTAAACGAGAAAAGTGTAAAATATTCGCGTAGAAAACTCAGCTTCTCTTTGCGTACAAGAAAATTCAGTGGCAGTACAAAAATATTTTAAGGAAATGAATTTCAGCGAAGTCAGTATTATTAGCATGGCTTGGAGTGTATTTCAGTTGGTCTGCTTCACCAGGGAATTTACTTTTCACAGTTATATTTCCTAGCCCAAAATGCCCTATCGTTGAAATATTTCCATGACTCCGACAACTCATAAGAAATTGAACAGAGACATACATTAAGAGAAAAGCTCCACTATTCCTTAGAGGTTTAAAATGATCCTAAAGCCGTTTTCTTCATTCGTCTTTACCTGCCCACAGAGACCAGGTCTGGGAACAACAGACGCGGTATAGCTGAGCTACTTTCGTTTTACTGCATTTTACTTTGAGTCTCTACTAATTTCTTCGTAAGTACTCTATGCGAAATCTTTAAAGAAAAACTGAATACTTATTTATGTTCGGTCTCCGTGCTTTTCTGTAGTCAAGTGATACTCTAACAAACACTTAAGGGCTTCTTTGAAATATTTTCTAATAGATAAATCAGCAGCAAGAATATCGTTCGATTTTGAGACATTTTCAGCATACAAACATATGCATGTATGCATATAAAAATAACGTTCGCGGAGTTGAAAACTTTGGCAAGAGGAGTGAAAATCCCCCGAACTAGATATCTTATGCTAGACATCCGAATATACCCATTTATGAATGCAATTTTTCTTGTCTCTGAACAACAGATTTTATTTGACGCGATATAACTAAAACAGTATTGAACGAAAAAGTGCCCTGACATTTATGAACTTTTGATATCACCACGCGGATTTTCATCCGACCAAAATAATTCCTACTTTGGAACTTTCTTTTGTTCTCTTTTTTATGAAGCTTCGCATTGTTTGGAGCGCGAGAGAAACTCATCGTCAGAGAAATGAAAAGGAATGACAAGGAATGAGTCGAGAAGAGAAAGGGTGGAGCAGATGTTCTGGAGGGAATATTGAAAATAAAGGCGAGTAAAAACGAAAATGACAGATGGATGAGAAAATAACATTATGAAACTAATAAAAAGCGACAGCACATAAGTACTGACAAGTCATTCGTCTAATAGAAGAGTTCGCATTAATTTTTGACGTAAGATTAATTGGGAATCTTGATTATTTCGTTAACAAGATGTAACTTGGGAGTAATGAAAACATCGATTATAATATGGATTTTACTTGCCAATGACACATTTTTTCGCATTTAACGACTTAATGCAATATATTTCGGATCTTCAGGATTGACCAAGATGAAACTTTCCTTCGCAGTTGGGAGATATAACATCCGGAAACACGACATAAATAGTCATGAATATATTGTAGATACGATTAGTTAATTTTAAGGTTTATTAGTACACATATACATATGGGGTCTGGGAGTCACAGATTTTTTCCAGTCTTGGTGGCAAAAGGCAGGACTCAATTCAAATCAGGAAATCTATTATACATAACGAAAAGAATATAATTTACAAAATGGAAATTTGAATAAGACGATTTTTCAACGGCCATAAAGCATGTTAGCTCATATTTAAAACAATGTGATCACAAAATGACTTCATTTGGATTTGAACACGACTACAGTGTAATTTGATAAATTACTGGCGATATATTACTTTAATTTGAGACGCCCACTTTACACTTAAAGAAAAACAATATATTGTGTCTTCTACATTATAGACTGTAAGTTTTTAATTTAATGGAAAGCCCTGTGGAAAACGACTGAGATGAAAATTCTACCAGAATTGATTTACTTGTTTCACAATCTTACGAATCCTTGTAATCGATCAATTTCACCAGGAAATAAAGGTTGGTTTAAAAAGCGAGAAATGAGGCTTGAAAAATTCGTAAGAATCATTCCCACGCCGACAGGCAATTATGTCCACCAAAATAAAAACCAAGAGAAGACTGCGAATTTAAACACATTCACTTGGTATTACAAAAATCCACCGTGTTGAGTAATACCGGTGTTATAGTTGATTTTCGATCGCCATGATCGCATCTAATCCTGTCGGGAACTCAGTTAGTGGAAACGTTTTTCCGGGGCTTCGTGCATCGTCTCACGTAATCTTTTGAAATTTCCGTCACAAGTTACCAGTAACAAGGAACTTGAGTGGTGGACGATCAAAGAAGAGCTGAGAGAGCGGGAGGGATGCAGGGATGGAAAAAGGGGGCTTATTTGTTCGCTTCTCCTTCAAAAGGGAGATGGATGTGATTGGGTGTTCCGTAAAGATTGTTTGAAGAGTAACCCAAAAATAAACGCTCTTCCGAATTCTAAAATCAGCGGTATCGACCAAATAAAATATTACGATACCTGAATTGGCTAACTAATATTAGACGCTGTAGCTGACGTATATTCAGCCTGAAAATACTACAGTTAAAACCATTAATAGATAATTATTGACAATGCATTAGGCTTAACGCCCGTTTCCTTTATTTCATCATATATCTTACAATGTATTTGAAATACATAAATATTTATTATATTTCCCGGAAGGAAGTGCAAAAGTAATGGAAGTTGCAATTGGTTCTTTGATATAATTGTTTTGAAGGCAAAAAAGAAAAAAATCTTTCTTACATATCATTCACCAGTATAACTCAAAATCCTTATGATTTTGACAAAGGAGACCTCATTGTGAAGCAAAAAATTCTAGTTAGGATGTATATTTAACGGGACAAATCTATACACTACTTTACGCATAGAATTGTTGGGAGGCAAATATTAATATCATTATCATAGTAATCAAACTCAACAAACATCTCAGATACTCAAATTTCCATTATAATACATTTAATCTATTTGCATAATCAGTTTTAATAAGAATATTTGGTTCTAAGGATATGTGGTTCTAAGGATTGTTCATATCGGTTTACGCGCCTATGAATATCTTCTTCACGCCACTTTCAACTTAAATAATGCGGTATATTGTTCACTCCAATTACATAACGTGGTAATACACACACATTGGCACACACATCCTTCTATTCTTTATACCGAACAATGCATATTCCGTCTTCTATCAATCTTCCAGTTTCTTCCCTTTCGATTATATATACATAGCTATATATTCCATATCAGTATCTGACCTTCCGAGAACCCAGCTTACACTGTATCTTTTCAATAGGAACCCTTTCCTTCCCGACAATCTCTGATATTTCCTCCTTCCTCCCGATCAACCGATAAAGCCCTTCCTTGAGATGGGAGAATGGCTCATTTGCTACAGATGCATAACATTTCTATATATTATAGAATAAAGATGGAAAAAGAGGAGGCTAAAGTGTCTTAAGAAGTCATAAGAATTCAGTGTCTTAAGAATTTACATTCGAACCTTACCGCTCTACATAAACTCAAAATATTGTTACTTCAAGCCGCTGGGATCCCATACAATGCGAGGAGAACTATCAAACATAACGCATTTATCGCTTTTCTTATATACTGTATAGATAATTTCCAATATTTCATCATCATGGGTAAACAAAATGAAGATTGTTTTATTGAAGTTATCCAAGCCGTCCTATCCCCAACCAATTGCTTCATTCCCTCAATTCCTAACTTAACATTAACCTGTACTTGTCTTTTACTATCTAACCTTGGCCTTGCGCTGTGATTAATCCCTTATACTATCCATTCCAATTCTAAGGATAAACAGAAATGAACAATAGTAGATATCCTAACCACTAAAATACCGCGGAAAGTGGGAGAGAAATGGGTTCGAGTCCCAGTCATGTCGCTATTTTTCACTTCTGTTCGTGTTTAAGTTTTAAGACGCTAAGACGCATACCTCTGTGTGCGAAGTTAAACACATTTTCTCCTCAGATGACCATATATATATATAT
>KZ309170.1:22823-52975 GCA_000376725.2 Ladona fulva | reverse complement strand
AACACCTGGGTTAGGAAGATAACAGGAGTGACAGACATCATAGATAAGGTAAGATCACTGAAATGGATGTGGGCAGGCCATGTTGCAAGGAGAAACGACAACCGATGGACATCAGCAGTGCTGAACTGGATACCAAGAGACGTGAAGAGACCAAGAAGAAGACCAAGGGACCGATGGAACAGAGACATCATTCAGTATTTAGGGGTAACATGGCAACGAGAAGCTCAGAATAGAGAGAATTGGAAAGCGCTTGGAGAGGCCTACATCCGACGTCGGATTGAAAATGGCTGATGATGATGATGATGATGATGATGATATATATATATAAAGCCATTGCTTAAAATTATCTATTTCGTACAATTCAAGTGTTTAATCTTCTAAAAAACTACGACTCTTTGAGTGACATCAGATTCAAACGCAAATAAATAATAGATAAATAATTTTTACTCTTTCGCTGACATCGCTCCATCATTTAACAAAGTGAGGCTTGACCGAGCCAAATTTACTAAAATACTCCCCTTAAATGTTTGAGAAACCACTCTGACGCAGCAGGTGCAAGGATCCGGCGGTACACCCACGTAAGTAAAGGCTAATGTTTGTAATTTCAAGTCGAAGCCCGCAAGCCCGCATTTACTTCTAGTGCAAACGGAATCGCTGACAGACGGAAGAGAACGTTCCTGGCGCCTCCTCGTGAGTAAACCACGCCTCGAGACGCTCCCCGAAATACACTGAAGCGTTGCACTCCGTTCCAAAGCCCCTCTCCGTCCGTCGATGACAAAACAAAACGCGATTGTGCTTCACGGTCCGGGATGTCTTCCTGGGTAGCGTAACTCGCGCTCTCTTTCAGACCAGAAACCTCTCGTCTGGCGAGTTTCCAGGTGGTTGCACTCTCGAGACGATGTATAGCAATTGCGATTGTGGCCGGAGTACCTGAGTCGAATGTTATTTTGAAAGGTCCCAAGCCGCTTGGCAAGGAGGCCAATATCGTATTCTCTATAGGCTGCCTATATTCCTATTTGTCTTGATGAAATGACGAGATCGGAAAGACACATGGAACTGAAGACGATCGTTATAATGAGAAGGAATCCTCGAGAAATGAATTAATGGTAAAATCATCCTTCGATGATTTTCCATTCCTTCGATGCATGCCAAATGGATACACGTGTGATGTTTATCTCCAAAAATTGGCATCGTTGAAACAACAATGGTTCTTGTTCTACGACATCCGATTGATTCTTTATCGAATGTACAGTATATGCTCGTGTACTCGTATATGTACTATATATATACTCGTGTATACAACGACCCTAGTTTTTTATCGTTAATATCAAGTACTGCAAAGCTACTTCTAGTGGATTAATTTTAATTATAACAAGTTGAAATTTAAAAAAGTAAATTTTCAAGTAATAAGGACCAAAAGAGATATAATTTAACATTTATAATAACTTTAAGTTGTATGAATTATCATTAATTTTGCACAATTCAAGATATGAGACATTATGACAATGTTTTTGCTTCAATGTTAAACTTCAGACACTAAGTAGGAGGGGCTCCCGGATAGCCAAGTGGGCAACGCGTTCGACTTAGGTCCCGGGTTCGATTCCCGGTGGGAGCCCACGTGCGAAAGGACCTAAGCTGTCACTTTTAATAGTACTACTACTACTAAGTTGTTCAGATTCGATCTCCCGACTTTTTCCACTTGTATGCTCGATATATTTCATCCTGACAATCCAATAGAAACTTTAATCACATTTTGAACTATCATTTAACTGTAAAAGACCTATTGACCATTTTATTTTTATGTTCATCTTTGACCACAGAGGTATGTATAGGAAATGAAAACTAATTTCAAATCAAATACAAGCAAATATTACTAGGTTGTTCAATAAGGTATGTCGTTCGATAAGAGATGGTGCTGTTAGGTTCGTTATATATTCGTCTAATGATGGTGCTACATTTCCATGAACACATGTGTAGTTTCATGTAGATCTGTCAACTCATTCGTATATTTACAGCTGTTCAAAGTTGACCTGTCACAATATTTTTTATAGTATTTATTAAGTTAATAAAATAATTTTCCGAGTAAATATACGTTTTACACAAAAGGAACATCATCTACGGATGACTTGGAAAGTTTTTATTTCGAAACGGATAGACATTTCTGGAAGACACTCGTACTTCTCTCGTGTATAGGTCGACCTTACATTTCTTCATTGAACTTTTGTATTTAAAGCTCGAGCTATGCACGAGTACATACGGTAATTATCTGTTATCAGTTGAATCGGAATCTAAATCAAAATTTAATTAGCTACGAATACGACCGTTGAATTTGGCTTAAGATGGGAGGAAACGTAACGATGGCCGGTTGCGTTAATCAGCGACGTTTTTTATGATGCCTGCTTGATAGCATGCATTTCGAAGAAAATGCAAATCGAAGAAGAAAGACAGCTAAAGACGTGTCATAAAGGAATGAGTTGAAATGTAATGATAATCGTTATGGAAAAACCGGTAGCTATGTAAATATCGTACCCTGATGCCTTGTCGCGAGGAATTGGGGAAAGATGTATTACTCGTACATTCACAAAAAAACTACCGTTTTTTTATCTACGCATTATGGAGAAATAATCAAGAAACCAGCCGCTGTGGCGGATTGGTTAGCGTGCTAGAGCTCCAACCCCAACTGGGTTCAAATCCTGGCTAGTCGGATTTTTCTGGTAAAGAATGGTTTTGCGTCTTCGTCCATTGTTATTATTTTAGCCCACCACTATAATTGTCCAGTAAACTGATGTTTGTGGAGGGCATTGGAAAATAAATAAATAGATATCGGAAGCAGTCAGAGAGACATTTCGGAGTTCGGAGTCTAGTAACATCTCAATATTCTCCTTACAATCTAAAATATCTAGGAAAATGAATAAAATTGGAAAAAAGTATGTATTAACTGAAAGGGATGCCCAGTTGCCCCGGCGTTGATATGAAGGATTCATAAATTCGAGACAGAGCCGAGGATAAATTACCAAGCGATAAAATTTGCTGGCCGATCGATAGGAGAAAGCTTGAATTCGTGGCCAACCCCATACAATGATAAAACTTTATATATCCGCGGATATACTGTAGATTTCCAACGAGATAAATCCATTCGCCGTTATCTGGCTGGTGGAGAATGCAGATATTTTAAACAGGGTAATTTATGCCTTTACTTTTCACTCGGATTTTTCAATTTTACTGAAAGTATGCGTTAAAACTGATATTGTTTTAAACGGAGCGAATTGCCGTCAAATGCTTCATGGTAATTTATAACCTCAATTAGTTATTTCAAAGTAAAGTTTTATCGTGCTCCATTTTGAAAGGACCTTTCACATCGGAATAGTAGCCAGCATTTCACAGTATAATAAATTTGGTAATATTATTATTTCCCAAAATGAATGAGATTTTATATAACTGAGTCGCTGTTACCCTTCATGAAATCTGTCTCGTATTTCTTATATATACCTGTACTCAACCAATTACAATTGTGCCATAATCAATTGCGCTCAACACCCATGCCAGCCAAAGACAAACTTGTGTCACATGATTTGAAACTCTATTCATTAAATAAAAATATCAATACCATGCAGTGATGCGCGTTTGACGAACGGTTCTTACGGAAAGTGGATCGGATAGCGATCACTTTTGAATAATCGAATACTATGGAATTACGCACAAAGAAGCGAAGTCAGGGAAGCGCGGCTAAAAACGCTGGGTTTTTAAGACCTAAGGGACAAAGGAGAACTGTGGGCGACATCTGCATCATAGATCTTCCGAAGAGTAGGAAGATGTCGATAGGAGGAGTTAGATTGGCACCAAAACCTGGTTGATGTCAAAAGGGTCAAGGATATCCTCGAAAACGATAACAGCAAATACAATTGAAAAACGCTACAGGAAGAAAAGCAACAGAAAATTTGAGTGACTAGCACCCTATAAAGAACTCGTACTTTTAAAAATGCTTTTCGAGTCATCACGCAAGATAACCAATTAAAACGGAGGCATTTCCGACCGACAGAAGCTTTTCGAAAAATTCATCATCGCAGAATTTTTAGACGAGGTCGAAGGCATCCTAATTCCAGTAAAAAACGAACGCGATCTCATAAGGCGTCGACCAAGTGATATAAAGAGATAATCGCTAGAACAGAGAGCTACTTCTGGTCGTTTTTTCCTCGGAGCATTAGAGAAGCCAACAGGATAAATTAGGTACTTGGTATTTGGTACTGATACACCCCCTGCCATACGCCAATCGGCGGCTCGCGGGGTAAAATTCTGAATTCTAAAACATCGACGATGTTTTGAGCTAAACATCGAGAAACGACTACTAGAGTAGTAAGGATCGTCTTTGCAGATTACGTTCGTTAACTCTGAACTCACTGAGCAGGTATATAGCTTTCGTCTCCGTCGAAATTTGTCTCCAAACTCCACTCCTTCTCTTTAAATGTACACTGAGGCTTAGAGATCCTTTTATGCAACTCGGCTTCGCAAGCGGCACTCCGAATTCATCAATATAAATCCGCTCGGAATAAAATGGAAAACTCCACGAAGCCCGCAAATCCTAGAGGAAACGTGGCGTCTTCGTACGCGACGGACCAACAGCTTGCGTAAGCTTCGTGTCCAGCGCGAAAAATAAAATTTGGAGAGCATCCCGACTCGGCAGGTTCGCACGAGCGGAACATCTGGATGTCTCAAGTTGGCAGCACTGCTCTGGCTGAGTTATTCGCATTCCTGAGAGCCGCGCTTACTCACTCGGAATGACGCGAAGCGATGGAACAATTCCCCCGGACGCATTTTCAGAGTAGACCGTCGGATAAAAATGAAAATCCGTCGGTCGCATGCAAAATGATAAGGACTTAGAGAGCTAAAACCGAAATATTTTTACAGCGTTAAAAGTATTACAGTATACTCTCACGTATAGGTCGATCTTTAAATACGAAATTTCAATGAAAAATGTAGGGTCGACCTACGAAGTACGAGGGTCATCAGAAAGTACCATCCGTTTCCAAATAAAAACTTCGCAAATCATCTGTAGGTAATGTTTTGTAAGAAAAGGAAGGCTGGAACACGGCTGTTGATGAATTAGAGGTTTAAAAACACTCCGTAAGCCGTATTTCGGCAAGCGGAACTTGCGCTCAGAGACAAACGGGAAGCTCCGGAATACCGATTTCTACAAAAAAGATTTCTGTGGAAATCGGCAATCCGGAGAAATCAGTAAATCAGTAATCAGTAAGTCTGGTAGACCAGAAATCGGTAATCCGGAGCTTCCCGTTTGTCTCTGAGCTCTTTTTGTGTAAAACGTATTTTTACGAGAACATTATTTTATTCTTTTAATAAGTAGTATTTACTTATATTTTAATTGAAAATAATTTTCATTGCTTGCACATACCACTGTGGTCTAAAATTACCATAAAATAAGTAGGTCAATAGGTCTTTTACAGTTAATAGATAGCACGAAATGTGATTAAAGTTTCTATTGGATTGTCAGGATGAAATATATCGAGTATACGAGTATAAAAAGTCGGGAGATCGAATCTGGCCAACTTAGTATCTGAAGAAAAAAACGTCACAATGCCTTCTATCTTGAATTGTATAGATCTGTAGATGACGATATTTTTGTGTAACACGTACATTTACTTTAAAAATTATTTTATTATTTTAATAAATGACAACTGCTTATTTTTTTATCGAAAAATTGGTGACCAAATTTGACTGCAGTATGACCAAATTTGGTAAAGAAATTATATATACTACATTGGTATGACCGAGTATTATGACATCGGTGGTGATTATGCGGGAAAATGAGCAAATATACACGTTTCATCAAATAAAAATATCACTTGTTGATTATTTGCGTGGTTTTTATATCTAAACTGCTTGATCTTTCTTGACTCTCACATTTACAGAAATTACAAATGTAAGTTAAATATTTGTTTTTTTTGAGGTGTCACTTCCACAAAATCTCGCCATCGATTTTATTTAATCCTATTAAATTATACCTCTTTTATTTATTTTTACATGAAAATATACTTTCCTAAGGTCCTCGCGTTATAATTAAAATTAATCCACTAAGAGTAGCTTTGCGGTATTTAATATTTATGAAAAAAGAAGGGTCGACTTATACACGAGATACGTAAGAAACGGAAATTTTAAGCACAAAGACGGGGAGTCGAATTATACACGAGTTTATACGGTACGTATAATCTGGTTAGCGTTAGTCTGATGTTGCAAGATTTGCTTCGCTTGAAAAATATTGGAAGCGAGGAAACGGCGCCGACACCACGAAATACACATGGATACTAAATATATATCCATCGCCGAAAAACGTTACGTACAGTTATCTACCATCATCGCATAGATTAGTATGAAATACGCGATATGACGGGTTTTGGAAAAAATAATATTTCTGATGACATAATCAGGTAAACTCGAGTCATAAAAAACTAATTCGCCTTTCAAGTTACGCACACAACTACGCCATAACCAGGATTCGAAACCGGGACTTAACTAATGCTAGGATTGCATGCGCCATTCGCAAAGAGCGAAATTATTAGGGGGAGATTGGTAAAATCCTTATTTCCGGAGTGTTTCGTTGTGAGGGTAAGAAATACGGACCCTAAGAAAAGTGGACCTGATTATATTGGAGGCCTTTGAGATGAGAATGCGGTGTTAAATGGAAGAGAGTAATTTTGGTTAAAGGGAAAACAAAGGGGAGAGCTTGATAGGTGCGTGAGAAAAGGGATTTGATGGAACAAAATGAGGGATGAGGGAGAAATTTGTGGGTTAAATACTTGGGATAAATTACTTACTAAGGTAATTGGATTTAAGATGTGAGGGCAAAGGCGGGAAAAGACAAAGACTATGGTATTTGGGCAATTTAAAGAGAAGATAAGTTCTCTTAAATTGAAATGCGTTAGACAGGGAGTATTATGGTACACGAATCAAGCTAGAAGTACAAGACTCATTTGTGGATTGCCAACCCAATGCTCCCCAATTAGTTCTAATTTAAAGTGTTTCGGTAAAATTAAGCCAGAGGAAATATTGTGATTGGACACAGTTTGAAGCGTATCAATCTTTACAAGTTTTCGACTCAGAAAAAGGCAATACTTTCTTTCTTCCCATAAGGCAAACCTTCGCTTAGCGGATAGTATTATCGTGTGGGAAGTTTCGGTAGTTATTAGTTTACATTTTCGTATGGATTGTCTTTTATTTCGTGCGTAGAAAGTGTTTCTAAAACCAGAAAGTAAATAATCTACGTTCACATTTTCAAGACTAAGATTCGAACCAAGAAATAACTGATGATTAATTACGGAAAGGAAGCAATAATGTTCGTAATTACCTTACCTTTTCTCTTTGTGATGGAGTACAGTATTCGGTATTTTTATTCTATCTTTCACAACCATTTTAAGTATGGAGATAGTATATTCATGCTGAATTTCCGAAATAACGGAATAAAAGATTACTGAACAAGGAAAATCCAATTAAAGAGAGAATTGTAGCTAAGCAAGATAATTAAAGCTCCTTTTTTCGACTAGAAATGAAGATGAAGAAATTGAAAGAGAAAGTCTTCCGCAGCCGGGAATCGAACCAGGGTCTCCGACTTTCCAGGTGGGTGCTCTGTCCTCTGAGCTTCTTTGTTCTGTCGTAGTAAGACAGATAACCCACCCGGAATGTCGGAGACCCTGGTTCGATTCCCGGCTGCGGAAGGATTTTTCTATTTCAATTTCTTCATCTAAATTCAGCTTGTGAACCATTTTCGTTTCTCATCGCTTTTCTACTAGAAATGAAGGTAAACAAGATATTTCACAGAATTAACGTTAAGAGAAAACTAAGTAAAATGTACCTCTCTAAACACTATTTGCCACGCTCAGTATTTTTCGTCGTGATTTAATTAATTACGAGTACGATGATTGAGTGAAATAATGAGCTTTCAAATTCTCAGAAAACAATACGCTACTAAGTAAATTTGTATTTCCTCATTTCTGGTCAGCTTTGATTCCACATGGGCCTAACCTCGCCGAATAAAGGGTTTTATAATACTAATAATATACAAGGTACAATTTTATTTATTTAGTTATCATCTAATCCTGTTTTTAATGCTAGGAAAAGGGCGAAAGATTACTTCGCACACTAAGGCGTGCGCCTGTAAATATTCCCAAGAAGAAACGGGAATGAAAAAATCTGACAGGACCGGAATGCGAACCCAATTCCTAAACCCACAAAGTCTGCCGAACGGCATGTTCGATTGTTCTGGCGCGATAGCTCAATTAGCTAGAGCAGACACCCGGAAAGTGGAAGATCAGGGTTCGAGTCCCGGTTCTGTCAGACTTTTGTCATGTTTGCTTCTCCTTGGGAATACCGTTTTTAATTATCTCGTCTAACATGATTCATTGAAATAAATTAATGAAAACAGTACGGCCGAAAAACGAGCAGTGCATATAACAGCGTAAAGTTATCTAAAGCGATGATTCTAAGGAGCCTTTTAGTGGAGCAATTGATGTGATGCACAGAGCGGTTAACTATGAGAGTAATGCAACCGCTCCGAATTCCGTGCCGTAGCCGATTCGCCCGAGGGTGTTTAAAGCTGTACTGAGAGCTCCACTTTATTGCAGTTGCGTGTTTCAAACCCGAGCACGACAACGATTCAAATACTATTATCAAGTCTTCTAACCAACGATTTATCACCAATTACTGTCAACGTACGGAATGCAATTAAAAGAATGGTAGAAGATGAACTCATATATTAACATGCAAGGGGTTTTCTCCTTTTAAGCGCCCCGGTTGGAATCAAGGGAAGAGATGTGGTTTCTCAACCCATAGTTTATCTCCTCTGAAAAGATAGCAGGAAATTTATTTTAAAATCTTCTGCTCGTAAAAATCATACGGGCCTAAATGTTTAATTATGGACGATGAATTCTTTGACGACAAAACTGTTATTTTTAACGTACCACAACAGGCAACAATCGTTCCGTCTAACCTCCATATGATTGTTAAATAGGTAAACAATAACAAAAGAAGATTTAAAATGGTGGAAATATTTTAACATATCCTTTGCGATGTATTTTTAAGTGGTCACGCCTTCTGCAACTGAGTGTAATCACAAATTATTTCTAGAAACGGTATTTGCAAGAAACTTGGACGAATTCATTTTTAAGACGACACCTTTTCTTTTTAGGACCGCAAGTGAAAAACGTAATTTTTGAAAATCGATAATATAATCGGAATTGATAAAAATTACACATATAAAAACTCGTGTTATAGACGTTTTGTCCATACAGAAAATAAGTAGAAAGAACTAGTAGTGGAATATATACTAAGATGTCCCATGGAAAAGTGGACATGAAAGAGTCCAGCGGGAGCGGGACTCAAACCCTGGAACTTCCGTTTTAAGGGAACTGCTCCAGTCATTGAATTATCTTGCCAGGGATAATTGGGAAGCTTAGTATGCAAGGACCAATGGTTCGTTTAACAGCATGCCGGAATGTTCTGGCAAGATAACTCAATGGTTAGGGTAGTCTCCAAAAAGCTGGAAGACCTGGGTTCGAGTATCGGTCTTGCCAGCATTTCTTTGTATACCTTTTCTTTGGATTTCTTCTCGGGGCATAGCTTATAAGTGGTAGATGATTTTACAAAATTACAAAATCATCTACCACTCATACTAACAATAAATGTACACAGTATTCGCACATTAAAACACTTTTGAAAGAAGAACGGGATGACATTTCATATAAGAATTTTCAATGACAGCCTAACATGACTTTATTGATGTGATTTGAATGTGTTTCAAAGCAAATAAATTCAAAATTTGGCTAATAAACCTTAGTATTCTAATTGAAGTAAAAGAATTTGTTAATGTTTGAATTAAGAGCTCCCATTTCCGCAAAAGTTCGAGAGGGAAAAAGGCATCGTCTTTCAGATGCAGTGATACTGAATTTTCTAACAGATAAGTGCAAAAATATTGTCTTCTTTTCCAAAAATTAATTGAATCGCAGGAACTCTATTGTATTCGCCATCTGTTATTAATAAGTATAAATACGGTTGCCATGAGAATAAGCAGATTTCTTCCTGTGATTAACCGCCATTCTAATGTTAGTTTATGACAACGTAAGATACAAAGAGAATTAAAGAAGGAACTTCGTAGTTTCTACACTAAATGTTTTATTTAAAAACGACCGGTTTCGGCTAACGCCATCATAAGGTCAGGCGTTGGCCGAAACCGGTCGTTTTTAAATAAAAAATTTAGTGTGGAAACTACGAAGTGCCTTCTTTAATTCTCGTTATGGCTTTCCACGAAGTACGGCCTAATACTATAGAATTTATTTGTAAGATACAACGAATAATTTTCCGAGAAAAATGAAACATTCGTCTTGAGGCTACCGCAAACATGACTAGCTTAAAATAGAATTTCATCTACGTAAAATGTATTTATTCGTCAGCTACTTTGCAGAAATTTTTTTCCCTTCTGCCGAATCTGGCAACCGGGTTGGGAGACATTGTCAGGGCACTAAACCCTGTAACGGCTCAGTGGTCCGGAATGCTTTTGATCTCATCCGATC
Organism: Ladona fulva; assembly: GCA_000376725.2. NCBI lineage: Eukaryota > Metazoa > Arthropoda > Insecta > Odonata > Libellulidae > Ladona > Ladona fulva. Next base: position 42,401 of record KZ309170.1, on the reverse strand, counting down.
AGTGATTAGGTCGTCCGCCTTGATGATGCAACCATTGGGCGGATTTAGACTTACGAGGGCTGAGGGTTGGAGGATGAATGGAAACTAATGAGGGCTGATAAAAAATAGAATCGTCGCTGATGCATTTTTTCATTACCTCTCATAATACGCGTTGCCGCTTGACGAGTGAGGCGTAATCACTCCTTCATTTATCCATACATTTGCGCACAATTGCATTAATACGCCCGATCGATTAACTGCCATTCAAATACTTTCATTCATCCTTTGGGCGAAATTTCACCGAGGATTTTTCAAATGGCTCGCTGGGAAAGCCCTTTCATTTTCCGCATTTGAGGAAAAAACTTGAGCGTTTTACGATGTCACAGGGGGTAATTTTCAATCAACTCGGCAGCTAAATTTTCACTTTCGAGATATTCCATTTTCGCAATCCCATTATTAAATAATTAACAAATGCATGCTACAGAAAACACGTGAGGCTATTTCGCCGCTGATTCTCCGTATTTTATGGATGTCAGCATTTTGTCATTTAAAAATTTCTTTATTTATTCATCATTTCTAAAATTTTTACTGAAACATGATTTTTCATCTTATGCTCGTGATTACTCACTTTTTCCTTCAGAGGTGTTAATGTCAACTGGAAACTCATTTTTCATTTGGATTATTTTAAGAGCCACTCTATAAGTTTATGGATGCACTATTTACGAAAACTATTCTTTCAGACCTCCTCCTCAAGTGGTCAATCCGAAGATTGATTTGCAGCAACATGACTTGATGCAGAACTCTATTCTCTACGTCTTTCTGCTTTCCTTTTCATTTCTTCGTATGATTTACACCCCACATCCTTCATAATCTGGTACATATACCTCATGCGTGGTCTTCCTCTAGGTCTTTTCCCCTCAACATGCCCTTCTATTACCGTCTTCAGACCATTCCTATATTATTATTTACCTTCTTATAATTTTTAATTAGAAAATTAATTACAGTAACATCGACAAGGTAATCGTACGAGGACTTCAAGAGAAAATTAACTAATTTCACGAAGAAAAGTAATGCGTACTTCTAAGAAGCAACATTATCCTCTGCATAAATTATAGCTATACATTTGACTCCTAAAATGTTAAGAAGAATATCTTTCTTTTAAGTCATCGGGCCAAATTGTGAAATGTAATACAATGGACTTGATGCTGTAGATAACGGATCCAATAAAAACTAGCCCAGTAAAACACCTGCAATAATGACGATAAAACTGTTGCTGCCATAATAATGTTATTACGTACACTAACATCACATATATATAAATAGCAAATGTGTGTCCGTCCGTCCGTCTGTCCGTTCCCTTATTAACTCAGAAACGGCTTGACTTAGAAATGTGAAAGAAACTGCAAACTATTCTCATCCCTTTAAAGGCCCGGATTCGAACCCAGGAGCTCATAAAACGTTTCCATAAGAGATGAACGTAAAGTACATTTCTTGACTTGCAGAGGTTGTTTCTTTTATAAAATTAAATGAGAAACAATGGTCCTGCGAAATATATACGATAATAGATACATTTTAAAACTAAATTAAGTTCCGTTGTGCTTTACTGGGGCGTTTACTATAATATTATAAAATAGTTATGATTACATTATTTATACGACCACACACTGATAATATAAATTGTTATTTTGATATTAAGGATTAAAATATTACATCAGTATAGTCTAACGCTGTAATCATTTTAATCGTTTTGTCCTCCCAGTGCTACATCTCATACCTCATCCCACTGAATCCTCCCACGTTTCTTCCCCGACCGATTGGTCCTGTTCTAGCCTTGCTTCCTCCAATTGTTCCTCATCGTTCCTTCCATTCATCCATACCATTTGCTGCTTTTACCTCCCCCATCTCCTCCAGCCCAACCCTTGCCACTCCAATTCCTGACTCACCCACTCAACATTTCTCTCCATTCATTCACCCTGCCTTCCCAATTCTTCCCCTGCCTCTGAAAGTGTGACAAATATATACATATTCCAGACTTGCGCATTTTGATCTGACAATGATGCTATGCATCGAAACTCTTCACCTATGTATTCTGTTGTTTGTGCTATTATGTAGATAAAAATTATCATTATTCACTTATTTAATTTATTCTGTCGTTGAATAACGCTACGTCAAGACGTGATAGAAACGTCAGAAACATCGACGATACTTAGTTTTGAGAATATTACCGCGTTCCTTGAAAATGGAAGTTTTGAGGTTAAGATCTCAGATTACCAGCGATTGTTGCTCAGTAGCTTCGAGGTGATTTGCTTTACGATAACCCATAAACAGTAAAAATGGGCGAGTATAAGAAAGAGAGTTATTTCTTCTGTTCTGATCAGTTTCTGAGTTCTTTAATATAAAGAAATCATATCAGCATTTCTGGAGACCCAATAGCTCACTACTACAATAATTCACTCACGTATATCGTCAATGGTTGAGCTCCACCCGCGCATAGCGAAATGCGTAGAACAATAGTAACACGATTGGTATTATGAGAAGACATATTTAGAGCTGACACAGAGTACTGGGTTTTGGGTCGCACCACCTGTTTGAAATACCCTGTGCTTAATTTTAGCATTGGCCAGATTGTTATTGAGCTTTCTCTCTCTAAGAGAGCAGTCATAAAAGTTGTGAATATAATAATTTAAATCAATATGCTGCTATTTTTCATGTCATTTTAAGGAGTAACTAGAGCGTTATAGAGAGCTTCCGAGAGCTGAGAGCAAGATAAACCGATTTAAAGAATTGACAGGACTAATTGAGGCGCGGGTAGTTTTGGAATCTTAGCAGTGTGCTTGGTTGAACACGTGGGTCTATGAATAAAACACATTTTAAACTCTCAGCTACCTCAAGACCTGCGTCACTGACGAGTGATAGGGGATGTCATAGTCACGCCAGACATCTCAGCAGCCGCAGCACAGAGGAGAAAGGAGTGTGTTCCGGGACGGAATACACAAATGACCTCAGACTCTCAAAGGCCCCGCGTGAAGAGGACATCTTATCTCCGGAGAAATCGAATGAAAGGAATCGGAACGTCAGCGAGTTGACGGGTTAACGTCTGTCAATACTACTCTCCGACCTTTATTGAGATATCAAAAGGAATCGCCGCATGGTTAGCTCTATCCATCGCGGTCCTTGTCGACATTATTTAGGGAGTAAGGGCGGAGGAATGGCAGCTGATACATCCGGCGTGAAGTCAGGTTCCGTAGGATATTCGTCAAAAGGAAACTCCCTGAGTGTTGGTGTGAGAGTAGGAAGGGTTAGCTTTCATGTGCCGAATTTATTTAGCAGCCTATTCAAAAGATATACTCCATTCTGTAAAACGTGTACGGAATTTTACATTTTTAGAAAACATGTACGAGAGATGTAACTCTCATAGTAAATTAAAATAGAGGCATTCTTTCATTTGTAGTCGATGCTAGTGTTTTGAAACCCTCGGCATTTTCGACCCTTCGAGAAAAAAAAATAGCTAGCCCAACTAGTTTTGAATCTAAGGAAAAGGAACACGGCTGTTGTAAGACATCAGAGTTGGATAAAAGCTCCAAATAGCCGTTGTTTAACGCGGCTATTTGAAGCTTTTATTTAACTCTGATGACAACAACGGCTATTTGGAGCTTTTATCTAACTCTGATGACAAATAGTTTTGGATCACCTGCAAGAATTCAGTTTTGAGCGCTTGGAAACTTCGCTTCTTTAATTATAAATACTTGAAACTTATCACATTATGACTATTACAATATTGTTTGAAACTCGTTAAATGATTAATACGTTATATTACCAAAAATGATTACATTAAATGTAAAAATTACATAAAATAAACAAAGGAATTACAAACAAAGAATTTTGTAAGCAAAATATCCCCGACTTCTATTCTGCTCACCTATGATCACAGCATTTTGTAACCACAATAAAATATGGATTACAAATGCTAATATTAAAAACGTAAACTGAGTGTAGGAGAAAATAAAAAAGATTCTATCAAACGTATATCGAAAAATAAAAATAAAATGAACTCTTATCAGGTATGTTACACGTCACTTAGAGAAATTTATTTTCCTCATTGTTCATATAAATCAAGAAGTGTAGAATTACAAGATTTTACCGGTAGGGTAGTGGTTCTGGCGTTCCAACCTCAAGGTCCCGGGTTTGAGTCCCAAGCTCGAGCACCGATTTGTCAGAATTTTCTGATTGGGGAATAATTGTGTATGTTCCTCGATAATTATTAAAATGGATGTAATTTGGATCATCTTCAAGTTCCATTAAATGAGTTAATATTAATATTGTTATTATTGCTGATTAATTTGATTGCATGAGACGCTACGTAACCGTTAGGAAATATGTATCCGTACTCTTTCCTTGCATCGTTGGAGGGAATAATGTTCATTGTAGCCACTTTTTTCCACTTTTACATCTCCATCGGGTGCGATCTATAAATGACTAGACCCATAAAGGAAACACGCGGAGTTGTAATCCAATTTCATAAAAAATTACAAGAAGAATTCCGTCCCCCGAAAGACTTCCGAAATTGGATTCCTTGGCAGACCCACATCGGTGTGACCAGAGCTGGGGTTCCGACCGCAGAAATAGCGCCCGGAACACATTAAGTCCTTCGGACCGGCAGAAGTAATCGTGCGCACAACGCAGACGAAAGTTCGGATTGGGAGGAATTAAACGAGCCGCGGACGAGATTTCGAATTCTCTTAAAACTCTTCCATCTGAATTTCTCATTTCCCTCGCATTCCTTTCCATTACTTTCCATTTCAATCTGAATCGTGACCACCAAATTCTTTCCCTGCCCTCCATCACACACTCACATCTCAATTTTATCGTTGGATTCTACGGCGGGGAGTTTTCTAAGGTCAAGACGCTACTCTCTTAAGTTATTGGTAGCTGGTAAAAATATGTAACCCTATATTGTCATTATCACATCTGGATTTTCCAAATCGGAGACTAAGGAAAGGTGAGAGCGAAAGAAGGATTAAGTAAAACTTAGAAATACCCACAAGATGTTTGGATACACATCTGTGCCGAAAGCCCCACGAACGAAATATTCTCCAACCCTTCCCCTCTCCTTACCCTCCCTTCAAAACTTGCTAATATATAAGTGGCTTCATTTCCAACATTTTTTACCTGACGATGGCGCCTTAGCCGTAACCGGTCATAATGAAACATCATGTGGATATTACAAAATTTTACTAGTTCCTTTAGAATGTCATGTCCAGTCCGGCCAGAGAGAATAGCATTTACAGGTGTGATAGAAAAAATGGAATACTCGAGAGATTTGTAATTTTTGAATCGGCACTTCATGTGATGTAAACGAGCGTTAAATGAAACTGTTACCTGAATTGAAGTTATGATTTATATTCACAGCTTTAAAATATTAGAAAAGCAATTTTTGATTCTCTTTTGTTTATAGAGCTACTCAAAATAGGTGTATTTGCAAGAATTTGTTTCCAGGAAGCATTGCTGTACATACTCGACATAATTTAGGAGCATTAGAAGAATTCCCTCTCTTCATGGAGTGAATCAGCCTTGTGACTCTCCAATCCGTGCTACTGGTGAGCTAAGATATAAAATGTTCTAATTCATTGATGTACATGCAGATCGGAGATTTAAATACGATGAACTGCTAGAAATTATTAGTGTCATAGACGATACATTTTATAAATGTATTGGTACTACCACTTAAATTGACAACAAAATTTACCAAACATTAAAATCAGACCATAATTTATCATTTGTACCACAAGCGTTGTAAACTTTAATAAAAATAGGAAGAGGTAATGGATTTTATTTTATGCGAAAGTATTGAAAATAAGAAATCATAGAATTTAAAGCAAGGAAGCAAATACAGGTAAATATCTAATTTGTAGAAGTTATTCAATATTTTAAATTCAAATGATGTTTCATTTGTAATAAGGATGGCCACACCTCTGAAACTGGGGTAGTGGCGGATTTCCATTTGTGTATTTGTAATATACCGGCCCCGGAGTGGATAGCGTTCTGGCACGCTAGCGCTCCAACCCCAAGGTCCCGGGTTCAAATCCCGGCTAGAGGATTTTTCCGGTTTGAGAGTGGTCGTGTTAGTTAGTTAGTGTGTTAGTCCTTGTTATTGTTTGATGTCCACCACCTGTAATGGTCCAGTAAATGGATGTTTGTGGAGGCATTGGGTATAAAAAGATAAATAACATTTTCAGAGGATTTATTTATACGTGTTCAATAATCCATGGTTTACGAACGCATTTACGAATGAAAAATAGCATTTTCTATGTTGAATATCACTCATCAGAAAGGGTTTACCGGATTGACAAGTAAAGCGGTCCGATTTTTGTTGGCAGCTCATATATTCGAATTGACCTCAGCTGCCGAAGCACTTTAAAAAAAATAGCTACTAAAACTAACTATCCATCATACCTAAAATACTGCACAATTTTAGCTAAAAAAATCGCAACTCATCAGAGGGGAATATCCGACACTTTTGGCAATATGAATCCGAAAAATTTGCGTTAAAAGAACGGCGAAGGCCGACGATTTATACCGGTCTCTGTGCAGCCCCGTTCCCATCCGTCCCTCCACTTCAAAGTCACTTCATAAATTCCCTTTCACCCTCAGCCTTAACACTTCTTGTGACGTTACCTCTGCCAGGGTCACGGAGACATGAAAAACCCTCGCGATGTACAATGCCACACTTGTATCCCCCCTCTTGTCCAATCAAATTTCATTCTTTTCCCGCCTCAATTTCAATGCGACCAATCCCGCACTACCCTTCTCCACGGGGAGAAGGAGGAAAGGGCTCATCCCTTTTCTGCTTCTCTGAAACACTCTCTTCCATCTCTAATCCCATTCACAAAACTGGCACAAAATAAACGGCCCTTGAACGCTCGTTAAAAAATAGGCAAAAGTGTGCAATTTCCGACTTTTTCCCGCTCTCTCGTTATCTCGTAAATCATCCCATTATTTCACTTTCGCTTTTTCCCCAAGATTCGAATGAAGATCCTCTAATTAAAAGGCCGGGCTTTAGCCCCTCTGCGGTCGAAGCGAATACTTTCTCTTCTGTCGAAAAATGAACAGCAGTCGCTTAATTGTCTCTTTAATCCTTCTTTGCCCCTCTTGCCTCTCACTTTTCAAAACTCCCTTAACGACTCCCACGCCATTCTGGTGCTAAGCTTTGCTCGGAAAATAATCAACATGCCACCACTTGATTTGGCAAGGATGTTCACGTCGAGTATCGTTAACTATCTGAACTATAGCAGTCATTCCTAGGCTATAAATAGAAAGATGTAACTGCTGGAACCATTAATAGTCGGATATTGTTATTAATCACCTGGAGAGAAAATTCAAAATTTAATTCTTAATTTATCACAGAAGTTCATACTAAGTTGCGGGCTTCCAGGAATTATCCATCCCTCGACAAAAAGGTTTTCTGATTAATGACTCGAACTGGAATTTATTGCTCTCTTCCTAAGACTCTTATCTGCATGTTATCTAACTTTCAAACTGAATTTATTTGATTATCTTGGCCATGAATGCCATTGGTTTTATAATTCGCGATAAATAATGCCGATTTGTGAAAATTTCCGTATAAGACTAAACCGCATCTTTACCTTTGTTTATTTACTTGCATTAATAAAAAATCATGGCATTTAAAAAGAAATGAGTGGAATGTGGAAAGAATAATATTTAGCCCAAATAAAAAATAGTGGCAATAATTAACCTCTTCGTTATCTTGTGTACTCGGAAATCTTTGGGATGATTTGATTCGTAATAATTATTCTGAGGTTAAAAATAATGTAATTTTAAACATAATGAGTCTCGCTATTCGCTTTCGGAATCACTATTCCGAAGAAATCGTAAATTTTAGTTAGAAATAATTTACTAGAAATTAAATTTTAACTTGATAACTACATACACGTATATGTAGAAGTCTTCGAATATTCATAGAATTGGAGGATTAGAGAACCATTTCATATTTAAGATCGGAACCAATACTGCCTACATAATTTCTTGTGAGGTTTGGAAATAGGGTGAGTGAGAAAAGTGTTCTCCATAAATCGAAAAAACAACCGTCAAATCCACGGAAAAAATACGAGAGATCACTTCCATCCTTTTCAGATTGAAAAATCTTACGGCCATGATTCTGTTGACATTCGATAATGCTGTGTTTGAATTAGAGTTATTGAAAAAGCGACCAGAACTGCCGTAAGTGAAAGTAAGAAAACGACCAGAAATGCTGCACTCTCAAGACTTTTGATGCTAATAAATAAACACTAAGGAATGAAAAGAATGCATTAAAAAGCTTTGCGAAAGTGAATTTAGAACTCTTTGTCGTGCGAAGCATAATTATAAAAGCGGACGTGGGGAAAACTCAAATGTTTGGAATGAGATGATGGAAGTCAAAGGAAATGGAACAGATAATTCACGAAAGCGAAAGCGATCAGATTTTTTCTTTTGGGGATTTCTCAGAAAAGTAAGCATCCAAAAATTGAATCTTAAATTTTGACTGGCAAAGTTTCAAAAATAAAACATATTAGCAAATGATAATATAAATGTATACGGATAAAATACACGTAGTTGATTGATACGACAATGGTGATGAAAACCATTTGAAAATTTAATCTATATATGAAGTACACATACACGGGTGTTAAAATTCTACAAGAATAGTATCCAAAAAAGAAAGAAAAATACATATTTCTCAGAGTAATTTATTATACCAAGTATGGCGTTTTATCAAATTATTTTAATTTATATGATCAGGTTAGGAATAAATTGAGCCAAATAAAAAAAATAGAGAATTGAAGTTTAATGTTTAAAAAAGTAAATTACACCATTTTGAGCGCAGCAATTAAATGACAAGAGACTGAAAATCGTGTGGCTTGGTGACTAGCTGAGGCTGCTAAGACTAGCTTGAGTTAAAGCTTCACTTTCAGATATGTTCACGAAATCATTAATAACTAAACTACTCCAAACTATACTTTCTGCAGATAACTTGGCATTTTAAAATATACAATAACTTTTAATGAATAAGATAACCCATTTACGGAACATTAAACTCGGGTAATATTAAGAAGAATCAAAAACATATACTTTCAATTATGAATCTTAAACTTTATTTCGAGAATTTTATTTTCAACCTAAAATATTTCGAAAAAGAATTAGATGCAAAGTATATGGGAGTACTGTCAGAATATAATTAAAAATATATTCATTAAAAAATATACAAAATAAATTATAATGCGAAATTTCAACAAAAAACTAAAACAATAACTGAAACATGAATAAATATAAAGAAATACAAATTATAAAAATAGAACATAAATAGGTGGAAATATACATTTATCGACAACTTGCCAGCCGATTAGGATACGAACTTAACCAATCACAGAATCACGTACGTTACTTGGGAAATTTCATAACCTCCTAAATCACTCTGGAATACTTGGAAACTAACATAACACCCTGCATCATTGGTGCCTGTATCTAAGGTGCAAATCATTTACAAAGGCACACGCAAGACAGCGAGATGTGACAAACGCTTTGGGTGAGCGATTATTAGTCTTCAGAAAACTTTATGAGTACGCTACAAATTAGAATAATGGTTATTTGGGGAAATTTTTTGAGGAATTCTAACTAATATTCACTTCTAACTAATATTTCAAGTATCCTATTGATAGAAAAAAGTCGAATTCAAATTCGCCTTTCGCGTAAAAATTCAAATTTCGCCTTAAACATATGCAACTTCAAGCACGATCTTGCCTCTCTCAGTACATAAGCATTAGGATAAAAAGAAGTGCCGTCAATCATTCGCATCGTCAGACGTAGCCTTCATCAGAAATAGATTACCTATCCACCTTGCCGGGCGGTCGCTCTAACCAATAGAGGTACCACGCCAGTACAATATGTGCATAATTTGTTACGATTTTCATGGAACATGCTGGTTGTGGAAGATCCATAAAAGAGGAAACCCATCCTGCAAACACGCAGGATAACTTACGTAATGTTTAAATCACGGTTGTCCAACATATGGCCAGCCAGTCATATATAAGTTTGGCAAATTTATTTCTATATTATAAACTTCGACAAAAAACATCCAAGTATAATCAAGTTATTGTATCGGAAACCCGATACAAACAACTTCGTTATGATTATCCTCGTTTAAAAGTACTTGATTTGTATACTGAAAAGCTTGTTAGCCTGTTTGCGTGCCTAATTTTAGTGATATGATTAGGTATTTGCGTGAATGTGTTTCATATCGATAACTACACAAAATGATCTATGCAAAAATATGAAATACTCGTATGAGAGAATGATAGTCTATTTAAATGCACCTTCGTTGAACCTCAGTTTGATGAATTAAATAATTTGGCCCTCAGGCTGCTAAGGTTAGAAAACTCTGGTATAGATCACATTCGTACATAATATTTAATTTCCAAAAGAATTCATCCCTAATTCAATTTAAGTGCTATTCATTGAAAAAAACAAGGGCTATGATACTATTGTAGCTTAATGTTACAAGAATTATAAGCAAAAATTGAATGAGTTGTATATGAGAGCAATGCTGCTCAATTTGTAGCACTGAAAATGCAGGGTTCGTGTTTCTCAAGATATTTTTTTTATTTATGAAGCAATGTTGGAATATGATAACAATGAATTCCATTAATACTTTCTAAATGTAGCACTCCCCGACTAAACCGGATCAGTCATTTAGGAAACTAGCTCTACTAAAAACTATACTCATCAACAACATTAATTTGTTTCATTTTATGAGAAGAAAAATATATATGAAACGTAGCGCAGCATATTTTACCTTCGAAATAAATATGGAGGAAGTTTCACTCAAATATCTTGTTAAACTTTCACCGTGTCATTCTAAATTTTCTACCGTCTTCTTGTTGCCATTAGATAGTAGATGCCCCTCATGTTTTAAAGGAACTTCTCGGCAAGGTCGTCTCATTCCGTCAATTTATTCAGCTCCCAATCAGTACAATTGTAGATAGAGAGGTGGATTTTCAAGAATGTCCCGCCTGAACTTAACAGCAGTCAATGCCGATTAAGAAGGTAAAGGAAGTCCTTTCCCCAAGAGATTTTCTTACTTCCGCTGATTCCAAGGGAATTTGGCCAAGAGAAGTCTTCTTCCAAATGATTCCGAAGGCTCATTTCCATCTCGTTTATATTCAATTCTTCCTATTTTATCAGAGAGCAATCAATTCTGTATGCTACCATCCTTTAACCTTCAATAACTTATCCTTCTTTAACATACTTCTTGTTCCTTTTCAAAGGTTTAGATGGGTCGGACTGAATCGGACCAGTGCATTAATTTTACATACTATTTACTTCTATCGAAATATAAACCATGAGAAATTTGCGAATGATTACGAAGACGTAGTGGAAAACGTGATTTCGGAGTTAATTAAATTATACTCACATAAGTGTTCTACCTTTTGGTTGGTTCGTGTACCTTAATATTCCTTATTCGCTAGTACAGTATTTCTTTTATTTTTTGGTAAATTACCCCACCATTTGTCATTTGACAACTTTTATTTTTGTCTTTCCCTCTGCTTTTTCCATTGTATTCAATTATATTCTTTAGCAATCCCTCTCCTCTCAATATTTCACCCATCTATTTCCTATGTAGGCGCTTAATTAGTTCAATTAACTCTCTCCTTTTCAACCATCTTTAGTACCCCTTTCTTTGTTTTACTATCTATCCAACTTACGTCTTACATTCTACGCTGTACCCGTAACTAAAAGACCTCCAGGCTTTTCTCCAGCCCTTCGTTCTTAAGTTCCATGTTTCGCATCCATATAGCAGTCCAATTACACCAAGGATTTTGAAAGAATAAGAAAGTTGGAATGCGGCTAATCATAAATTAGAGGTTTAAAACACTCCGTAAGCCGTCTTTCGGCAAGCGGAACTGGCACTAAGAGACAAACGGGAAGCTTCGGATTACCGATTTATGGAAAGTCCCAATGAACATTTCAGAGACAAAGCCTCCAACATCAGGGGGTCTCCACAAAGGAAGTGAAGTCCATCCTTCCATCCACTCCCTTTGTGGAGACCCCCTGTTGATGGAGGCTTTGTCTCGGAAATGGTCATTGGGACTTTCCATAAATCGGTAATCCGAAGCTTCCCGTTTGTCTCTTAGTGCGAGTTCCGCTTGCCGAAAGACGGCTTACGGAGTGTTTTAAACCTCTAAACCAAGGATTTTACTAATCTTTCCCTTTATCGAGACCCTTAGTCATCAGTTCCCTTCGTTTCACGAAAGCTTACTAGGTCAATGCCGAATGTTCCGAATAATGGTACGAAAAACTCATCTGTACACCACCCATTCCAAGAAAGAACACTACCCAAGTAAGAGAATTTATCTAACTGTTCTAGTTTTTCTCTATCCACCCTGATGGTTGACTTAGCTTTCTTTTGCAGCATAGAATAAGAAAAACTTTGTAATTCTTCCACGAGTTATTTAATGCAACCGGTTACGCTAGTAACTTGTGGAAGTATTACAAAGTTTTTCTTATTCTATTCTGTAATAGCCTTCCACGAAGTAACGCCTAAACACGTTGATTTTATTAGCTTCCTTTCTTTGGTGAATCTCATTACTTTAGTTTTTCTTAGGTTTATTTTCATTAAAATTCCCTTGCTTTATCGTTTAGTGCATGTGCTAGTATTTGTAAACCCATTCCAGAATCGCCCACAGTAACTTGATCGTCTGCATATTTTACTGATTCTACCAACTATCCACCAGCATTCACTCCTTTGTTTATTTCTCCCCAAGTTTCATTCACCATTTCCTCTGAATATATATTAAATATGGATGGTGTTAATAAGGAGTCTTGTCTTAACCAATTCCTAACACTACCTATGCTGATTCCCCATCAACTATTTAAATCGTGCTATTTCAGTACAAATTCTGAATCAAAAGGCTATTTTTCAAGTCAAACCCAATGTTCTTTGAAATTCCGATCAGTTTTAGCCATTGAATTCAATCGAAAACATTTTCAAAATTGACAGAACATTCATATACATCCCTCTTAAATTCCAGGCTTTTACCCTTACCCCATTACCCCAACTCCATCCCTTATTTAAAGTATAGAAAACTGTTAAATGTCAAGCTGGTAAGACATTTTTCTCATTCCAATTAAAATCTTCAGTATGTCATTATGTATTCAAACTTTCCTCGGCATTCGTGCCGTGGAAAATTTCCATGCAATTTCAAAGTATTTTCAAGGGATAATTCTTTGCAAACCAAGAAAAATATAGCAGCTGTTACTTTTAGGTCGCTCCAACACACAAAATAAAAATAGAAGTCAGTCCCAGTCAGAAGTAAATTTTCTTGCGGCTTTTATCGACATGACCTCATCACTATCATGTTTACCGCAGAGTTGATGGGATTTTTAAACAATTGTAAATTGTTGAATGCAATTACCATAAATAACTCAGAGTATATTTCCAGGAGAAATGCCCATAAATAAGGTCTAACAGGGTCGAGATTCAAACTCGGGTCTCTCGCTTTTCGGGCGTGCTCTACCCATTCAGCTGTATTGCCAGAATATTTGGACATGCCGTTTGGGAGACTTTGTAGGAAAGTGCGAGTGGTTCTTCTGACTAAGTAGCATCGCTTACAGCCACGACCTCATTCGCCCGGGAAACGAAAGACCCGGGTTCGAGTCCCGCTCCTGTCAGACCAATTTTCATATCCGTTTCTCCTTGGAAATATTCTTATTGCGCGACTTATCGAGCAATGACATTCTGATTTCTTTTCCCTGCAACTCTATATACCACGAATTTGAAATGAAACATCCACCGAATATCTGAAGCCGACCGTAGTGTGATAGAAAATGGAGGATTATAGTATTCTGGTTACTACCAACTTGCATTTCTCGTATTTTCCTCATGACATTCTTCTATGTTCGATTTTCCAGCGCCTACGTTCCTTAGAAAAGACTGCGAGACAATACGTAAATACTCTAAAACGTCTCTTAAATTACCTCCTCTTTGAATACGAGGCATTTTGGCCTTTGTGAGCGCGGGGAACATGAGATTTTCAGGAGTTCCTTCCGCATTTTCAAGAACGGCGCATTCCTCGTGCTCTCTCATTTTATGGAATTCCTCTTGCTCAAAACTCTCCACATCCGCCGAGGAAATTTCAATTTGAGAAGGGGAATACCCATGAAAAGCTTGCGTGGCACAATACGGGTATGGCGCTCTTCACTTAAACCCATTTCCACAGTTACGACGCAATAAAACTTCGTCTCTTGTTCCTTGTTTGCGGCCGCTTCCTCAATTTCGCTCTCTGCATTTCTCTCTTAACTCCGCGAATTCGAATTTCGCATGCCGCGCTGCCTATTTTGCATACTTACGTCGGTTTGACGAAGAACTATCTTTGGAGAAGTCAAGTTCTCTTTGGAGAAGTCAAGAGTCTCTAATCCTCCAATTCTATGAATATTCGAAGACTTTTACATATGCGTGTATGTAGTTATCAAGTTAAAATTTAATTTCTAGTAAATTATTTCTAACAAAAATTCACGATTTCTTCGGAATAGTGATTCGGAAAGGAAAGTTGAATAGCGAGACTCATTATGTTTAAAATTACATTATTTTTAAACTCCGAATAATTATTACGAATCAAGTACTACGGAGCAATATTTCATAAATTTCACTTCCTGGATTTCTCCAATTACTTTCAATCAGCTGTTACAGAGCTATGAGGTAGGTAAACGTTAAATTTTCCCCACCATTTACCAAATATTTTAAAAGAACTAATCCAACTACGTTGAATATCTTACTGCACAACCTCCGATGGAAAAAGTATAAAAAGGAAGAGGTTCATGAGACAATTTTTACGAAAGTGGACAACGTTTCGTATAAATATTTCGATAACTTTTTCTGTACCGATCAATTAGGTCATGATCTTCCAGCAAATTTTTAACTTATTATCTCTCAGTACTGCATTTAACATAAGAAGAATTAAGATTAATTTACAGATTAGAAGATTAAGGATAAGGTTATTGATAACTTTAAGATATATGGATCGATTTCATAAAATCAGAAAATCTTGAATTACGTTAAAAAGAACACAATTCCGGAAGATTTATATTTGCGATACCTATAAAAATATGTATAGAGCATTTGATAATAATCAAAGTGAGGTAACTGTACTCTACTTGATTATGTAATTTTTATGAAATAGTTTTTGCAATAAAATTTAATTCATCAGATTAACTATATAATATTTCAACCCCACTCTTGACAACCTCCTACGAACGCTCTGTTCATCCATTCCTTAAGTAGCAATATACTTTAACATTCCGCGAGAGAAACGAGATTTATCGAGAAAAGGATATTTTCTCGAAGATTGAATGGGTACTATTGCTGGGATATAATTTCATTATCAGAGAACAATCTGCAGTAAAAGGCTAAGGGTTCCTATAAATTAACTAATATCATTAGAGACTACAATTATGAGAAAAATCATACAGATTTCTAACTCTATCAGGCACTGTTTCTCCAAATGAAACAGGAACAGTTGTGCCGAGAGATCTGTCCTCTTTTTTTTTTACTGGCTCATCGATCATAATAAGTACAAAATGGATGCTACAGACTCATAGCTGAAAGTAATGAATGAACATGTAAGTCAGAAATAAATGGTTAATCGGATTATTCCGCGATGCCTTTGCTGCCTCAAAACTGCCACTTTGTTGTACGTTTTCCAGCAGAATTAGACACTAACGCAGCATTGGATGGAAACATTTTTAACGTTTGGAATCAGTAATCGGTACTGCTTCATTTAAAGGCCTGCTTTGCGAAATGAGTACGTGCAAATGCGTCTAAGCTTTTAACAACTCCTCACAGTCATTGAGTTCGTATTCGTAAACACCCTCAGGGGGTGGCTGAAGAAGGATAAGCGCGCAGTTGAGGTACACGGGGAATGGGCCAGTGTTTACAGTCGGATTCGAGCCAAAACCTGACTTTCTTTGTTTCTTAGGTTGTTTTTTGTAAAAAAAGAACCACCTTAAGCTCCTATTGCCGTTGGAATAGGCAAAAACGACGAAGAATTCTGTTTTCAGAGGAATAATTTTGTGCACAGTTTAAGCGCTTGATGATTATTATTTCTTTCTAATACACGTCGAACCCACAGGGAGATTTTTAGTCTGATTTGGTTTCACTGTGATAAAACACATTGCTGAAGTTACCCATCAAGTGGCAACATTTTACAGAGTGGCTAATAGAAGAGTCTCGCGAAATAAGTCCCGAATTGAAATTTTAAACGTACCTAATTAATTTTTACGAAAACTAAGACCAAACATTCACTAACAAAAAATATTTACTGAAAAATTACTAACTTTCGAAATATTCCGCGAATCGGTCCATACGTGAGATCAAGCGCTTTGACGGACTTGAAATTTCAGAACAATATAGCCTCGATAAATAGCCATATACTCAAACAATTGCCTGCTGTCAGAAACAAAATGGTTAAAGTTTAACAATCTCTCTTTACAGAGATGTGTATTTGTTTAAAGTTCCAGAAATTGTTGTTATTTTATTTGAAGATTCACAAAGAGAGAAAAGTGTCTCATTATTACTTAAGGATAGTGTTAAGTGATTATTGAGAGTCTTAAGAAGGAGTCTAAAAATTTCTTCCCCCTTGTACGATATTTCAAAATATAAATATCAGTTATAATAGTTTAATTTCGACTTAAGAACACTTTTATCCTATGATTTCTATAATCGTATGGCATTTTTTCCCAAAAATATGGCTTCCTGCTCCTTTTGAACTGAGAAAGAAAAGGAAGGAACGGCGGCCGAAGCTGAATACGATGTAAAGAAAATTTCCAAATCACTGAGGGAATCAATATTTTCTATCAGTGAAAACCCAGGGAGTACGTGATATGATTAGGAATTCCGAGAATAAAAAGAGAGCATTCATTAATCATCAGCCCTCTTTTTGAGATAAACGATTTTGAGACTGGAAAGTAGAGCGACTACGTAAGGTGAATATTAATTGCGGCTCTTGGTCTTAAAATACCTAATGCCTGAGATTTTCCTTGGGAACTAAGAACCCCAGCTCTTGCACTACGTTTCTACGGAAGAAAAGTCTCGAATGCTTTCATCTGTCATCGGAAACAAACTATCGGAAAGTTGAACACCAAGCGTGGGGATGGAGAAAGTTTTTTGGAAGGAGGAATGGAAAAAGAATATATCGAGGGTAATACGGAAACTAACACCGATGAAGCAATGAGAACAGAGTGAGGCCTTCGCTGACCGATGTAGGTTAGGAAAATTTTTATTTAAGTAAAGAGTACATGGCGGTGTACCTTCCTCTCCGAAACGGCCTCGGCACAGAATACTTATCGTGCTATTCTTCCTAGGCCAAGGCCCTGGTTTCGAATCCCAGATAATCGAATTTTTATAGATAGGATTGTTTGTTTGTGGTCGTAAATAATAATGATAATGGTGAAAATGTTTAAAATTAGGATTTAATTCCACAAAAAGTAAATGTTTAATATTTTAACCGCTACAAACCGCAGGAAAATGATTGTTAAGAGAATTGGATATTAACTTGTATCTCGTCATATGGGCAAACGGAATGACATTTTCGTTAAGAGGGACAACAAAATTAAAATAAAAATGAAAAATACAACTTGATGGCTGAATATACCCAATAATTTAAACTTTTGCGATTCAAGCGCTAAAGGGTAGAAATTGGATAGAGTAGAATTTAAACTGACTCATGGAACTCAGTCACCAG
The DNA here is from genome assembly GCA_000376725.2 of Ladona fulva. Taxonomy (NCBI): domain Eukaryota; kingdom Metazoa; phylum Arthropoda; class Insecta; order Odonata; family Libellulidae; genus Ladona; species Ladona fulva. The sequence continues at coordinate 24,633 of KZ309170.1, read as the reverse complement.
TTCTTCGAATCGAATTATATATCATGAATAAACCCAAAAAGTGTATTTCCCAATCAAATCGACGCTGGCAGGCGTGACTTCGGGGAAAAATATCACTAAAGACTAGACTAGTAAAGACTTCATACTTTTTCACAGAAAATTAATCGCACGACCGGTTTCGCAAGTGTGTTTGCATCTTCAAGCAAGCGTGCAGTTAAGTTTCTGTGGAAAAGTATTAAGTCTTTTTATTAAGTGAAATTCTTACGTTCAAGTCCCACTCACATCGATATATTACTTGTTTGTTCACCCTTAAGTCACGCGCTTATACGTGCAAAGTATTTGCTTATTCCAGACCCATTAATGTCATCTCAAGATGATGTGGAACTCCTTATATCGAAGTTCAAATTTTCGAACAATTTTCCCATATTCATACTTTTCTATCAAAGCGTAGCTGACATTACAAACGATCGGATGAATACATTTTAGATAGTAATTTTTCTATGCTTAGTAGAAGCTTGCGTGAAATGATGGAATAAATAATCGGTACTGGTCTATTCTTTTCCTTACTTAGATACTCTTTTACTCTGTAATGTACCGGAAATATTTTCTGTTAGCACTACAATTTTTACGGTAGTATAAGGTTATAATGAAATTATTATGACGCGAATAATAGTAGGATCAGATGGGATTTGAATCTTCAAGTTATGCTTGAATAACTTCTGCTTATATACCTATACGAATATATTTCTATTAGAAGAGGAAGATTTAACAGCAATATAAACGTTTTCACCTACCCAATACATACATTTAAATAGAGAAGAGATTATAGCGAGAGAAACCGTCGCTAATCGTCTCAGAGAGCGCAGTATTAATAATTCTTACTCACCCCTTGACTGCCTGTCGTAAGCGTTGATGCATTCGGAGGTCATGAACTGGCTTATGAGCGCCGTCTTGCCGACGCCTTGGGTCCCAACCATAGCCACCCTGTAGGGATCCGGGGATACTGTCCTATGCCCGTCTGCCGCACCATCGGCCCTCTTGGCTTCTTCCGTTTTACCATCAGCGCCATCGTTCTCTCCCTGTTGCCCTGGAGGAAGCAAGCTGTTGCTCCTTGATCTGCGACGCCTGAAGGAATCTCCACGATTTACGACACCTGAAACAGACAAGCACAATAAGCTATTATACCTGAAACATTGGCGGATTCTTAGGGGGGGGATCGCCACTCCTTGTTAGCTGAAGTACTAGAAAGTTGAATAGGATCTGACAAGAAGCTAATGCCAAATTAGAATGTTAAGTTTTTCCACGATCACTATACATCAAATGCCTTTATCACGACAAAGTGGTACTAAAAAGTAAAGTGGAGATGAGTTCATATGGAAATTTCCTTAAATCGCTGGAAATCCTCTTGTAGACTTTGTAAATCCATCCCTCATCTAACACTGTATAGTACATTTATATATCATCGCTTTCTTATTTTACTTATGGCGAATACATTTAAATTTGCGGCATATTTATCGTTTATAATCGGTAATTTAATGCCTCCGACCGACAACCTAACTGAAATTGCAGATGAGAAATCATGAAAGCGAGACATACGAAAGTCAAAGGGAAAAACGTGTGAAACTTTGATAATTTTTACAACAAAAAACAAATTAGAAAGAACATTCAGAATAAAAATAAACACATTTTACGGTCTTTATACATTTATAATCTTTTATGCAAAAGATTAATGATTGCAGCACACAGGGAATATTGTTCCGATAAAACATCTGAATGGATTTTAAATGTTGCAATGGAAACGATTTCGCGCCCCTTGGGTAATCATCAGAGT
>KZ309170.1:0-22652 GCA_000376725.2 Ladona fulva | reverse complement strand
AAGTGCTGTAGATCCAATTAAATAAATAACTGGACTATGGTTTTGTGTGTAGAAAAATAGAGTTAGAATTGATTTGTTGAGAACTCGAATAAAGTAACCAAAACTATAAGTATAAAATAGTTACACAAAAGAATATTCAAATAATTTTGAGAAGAAAATAATTTTAATAGAGATTCCAATATGAAATACTAAATGAAGTTGAACTATGTAAAATCCGAAAATGTTACCGTATTATGAGTATTGATATGCAGAAAAAAGTTTTTCCTCGTCGAAGCTCAACCTGTCAAAGACTCCGCAACTTTTGAAATTTAGATGGCTTTTTATAATAATGTGGAAAGCGCATTAAAACATTTCGCTATTTTTTCTATGTCGATATCTGACTATCAAAGGAATAAATCTTTCGTTTTTAAGTCAGACTTGAAAATTTAAACATCACAGGGTTATGCAAGAGCCTTGTACACATCTTATGTACCTATCTTAGTAAAATATAGATTTTTCTTTTACTAGCGTAATTAACCACTAACACACATTAATATTACATTCACATATGTGCCCTGCAAGCCGCCTTTCGGTGTATGGCAGGGGATACATGCACCATGACTCTACTTCTCTAATCGATTACTTTTGCGTATCGTTAGGGGAAAATATAAATCTTTTGAAACGACTAGCTCTAGTATTTATTTCTCTGATTTTTCTCTCGGTATCAGAACGTGCTATGTAACATGACTCATAGAATCAGCTTCATCTTCTAAGAATATACTTTTTCTGAATATTATTAAGTAAATTAAGTCTTAGTTTAAATCTTCTATCTCCTAGAGATTCCCATCCCGCATCCTGAAGCATCTGAGTAACGCTCACTGGTTTGTCGTAACATTTTTTTGAAAACGCATCGACTTTTGCTTTATAATAACAATAATGATATATTACCTTAATAGTATTATAATTATAGAAAGAACCGAAACACTTTCATTCCCCGATTCAGATATTATCAGTATTTTACGCGGTCATGTTCTTTAAGAATGGACCGCAAGAGACAGCTAAATTATGGGGAATGTCTTTCGGAAAGGTGAACTTAACCGTGTGTAACCATTGGTCTTCCACAAAAACAATCATTCTTCAGCCCCATGTTTATGAGTGAATTCTACCCCTGAAGCAAGATAATAAGGAAGAAATAAATAATAACTTAATGATTTCTTGGGCTGTCCCACTCAGCGTTTTATCTAATCTCTCCCGACCGTCAGAGTCCTTCATTTGTCACGGAAATGCCAACTTGCCTTGAGAGAGAAAATGAGTCCGTGACGTAATCGGAGCCATCCGATGTGAGGTCTATAAACCTCACCTTAATTATCTCAGTTGGCAAGAAGTTTGAGGAAAGCGGCGGTTGACCTTGGCACTGGCTGCTAGTACGAACAAAGGCTTTTCAATGCTGTTTACGTAAATAAGTCCCAATCCCTTTATGAGAGCAGACGATTCCGCCACGAGATATAGGGCTTTATTACTCCCCTGCTTTTCATTATGATTGGTAGCTCCAAATTGGCCGAAAAAGTTCGAAGTCAAACAAAAAAGTTTGCGTATCGAAGATGTAAAGGCCGTGAGTGTTTAATTGCGCCAACATTTTCCATATCTGAAGTTTTCGACAATCGAAGTTTTAATAGCCGAAACTTTATGCTTCGTGGTTGAAATGCCTGTATTTACATCTAGCTTCAATTTCCTCTCGATCTCATTGCCTATGTTTACCTGAATTTCAAATAATTTGGCCAATTCCAAGTTCACACAGTATGGATGTTTTATCTGGTTTCTATATTATCGGTACCAATTTTGCGCGGCAGATGTTATTGCTGGTATTAAAACTAAATAGAACGAATACGAGGATATGAATATGACATTTCGTCAGCTTATGTTCTTGAAATCTCTAAAACTTTGTGAATTTTGGAGCTGACGATTTTCCAGCCAGTTAAAGTGTTCAATAATGATGTTAAGAACTAAAATATTGAAAGAAAAACTTGATTGTTCCAATTTGTAGACATAAGTATCTAACGATACTGAGTCATTGAAGCACACGGAAAGCTGCGGTTTTATTGGAATTTAAACGTAATATTCAAATCGTAACTTAACGTCGGTAACGTAATTCGTACGATGAAGAGGTATAGGAAACAATTCCGCGAAATCGGGAAAGGGATCATAAAGTGAGTTTCGATTGATGGTGGAGAAAAGTTTTAACTGCCTGGTTGCAACAAAACAACAATTATCTTACCCACATCATTGAGTTACCCAATAAAATATTCCACTGTGAGAAACAAAATTCATTCACTTGCAGACAAAAAAATATGAACTTAATCTTGAATATTATTGCATTACTCGCAGATGGTAGTATCTCATAGTATCGTTAACAAATTATTATGTTTTGAACAATGCAATCATATAAAAAGCTCCATGGTCGCATAACATAGAAAAAAACAACATACCTCAAGAAAAAGACAAAGTGGAAATTATAGAGAATTAAATCGAGACGTTTCAGCAATGAATTGATACACTCAATGTTCAATTCAGACTGATGGCAATAGGATATGAAATACAATACTGTAAGAGATTATACATGAAAAATTTATTTTATAAAATACATTCATAAAAAATAAATGAAAAGTTACAACAGATATCACGAAAATAGAACAAATAAGATATTATATATAGATCTNGAGAATTAAATCGAGACGTTTCAGCAATTAATTGATACACTCAATGTTCAATTCAGACTGATGGCAATAGGATATGAAATACAATACTGTAAGAGATTATACATGAAAATTTTATCTTATAAAATACATTCATAAAAAATAAATGAAAAGTTACAATAGATATCACGAAAATAGAATAAATAAGACATTATATATAGATCTGAATTTCCATTTACAACGAGTCTCACACTGAAGCGAATTTGGTATGAGTTATAATTAGCAAGCTGGCTAATTCGCTATCGAATGCTTTCGCGATGATTCATTGTATTCCTACGGCTAGTCTCGTGATAAACTCTTGGCTGCTATATATGTATTTTCGCCCATGTGACTGCGCCTTTACTATCTATCTGGACGCAAAGAAAAACTATTCATAGCCTCAACGCAACTAGAACAACTCTTAGCTGACGCTTGAGAGCCTTTCTGGCGACGAAGACTGTGGCTATCATCCAGTCTCCCGGGTTAAGTCTACGTACTATAGCTTCGAAGAAGAAAAATTCAGAGTTAAAATAGCGCATTAATCATTAAACATTAACAGAAAACATGGCAATAAGTTGAGAAAGCAACATTTTCGGTCAGTAAAATGAGAGCATTTTTCGCAAAGATTCCGGGAGATGATTTTATCCATCCAACAGAGATATTAATTGAAAGAAATCGGGCATTTTTATAGTAATACTATTAACACAGAGAGAGGAAGGACCCAGATTCCTGCGCGCATGTGACTGAGAGATTTTAATTGATTTTGCGTGTGAAACAGTTCCATTTTGGGAGAAAATTTTGGGCCGTTTCCTTAATAATGTATTCCAGTGAAACGTAGTAATAGTATAAAAATATTGCGACTTTATTTGGATGAGACTGAGGCTATCAAGCCTCTTCCTGTATCTAACCTTTCGGCATATGAAATTTAAAAGATATAGCTTGAAAAATAAACACAGAAGAGAAGTACCTTACGGGTTTAAAAACCCGATTTTACGCATGGAAAAAATATACCACGAAAGGAAAAAAACCTTCTAGAAGGGTTGTGTGAAAAACTAGCGAAACAACTGAAAGTTAACTCATTTTTAAGGAAAAGGCAAAATTAAAATCGCATCTGAAAAGCAGCCAAATTGGAACAGAAACGTTATTTCATAGACATAGCAGCTATAAATATATTTCCATACAAAATAAGCAGAAAAAGAAAACTGTGAAATACATGAAGTACGGTTCCAAAGCAGGTCAGTATCAAGATAGCGAAAAAAGTACTAAATGGGAAGATAAAATTGGGAAAATTAATGAATTCATTACAGCTTTGTCAATGTTATGTGGAATCACCCGAATATGAGTAGTATTTACACTAAAACCTTTGCTGAATTTTAGATGCGAATTTTACTATATGGATGATCTCATATGCTATGTTATGCCTGTTGTACAACAACTCCGACCATCTCAATTACGGCTGTTGCCGATTTAAAAAATATTTATTTACTCTGTAGTTTGAATCTTGAATAGGTCATAATTAGTGACGATCGATTATAAAGGAACAGTATATATATTTTATTACAACGACGCATAATGGGCTTAAATCGATAAGAGCCAGCAAAACTATAGTACCGTATTTTCTGGTAGATAACCCGCGTGTTATCTATACAAAAAATATACAAAAATGATAAAAATAATAGTGATATACAAGGGAAAATGTCGTTTCATTTAATATCTTGAATATTGAACTCGGAAACAAATGACTAAACAACACATGTCATATATCACAGAAGTCACGGAGTACATACGTACTAGGGCAATTTTATTTCAACCAACATTTTGTAAATATTAACGTAATCAAATAATTCCATTCAAAATACAAGAGTAATTATCATAAATATTACAGTAGTGAAAAAACATTCTCGTCAACATAATAACAATTTTGAAATGCGCGTTATCAATGCATTTATCACAGACGAAATTTTTGAAATGCGTGTTATCATATATTACAATATCACAGCGAGGAGATTTTATAAATGCGTGTTATCTATTAGGTGTGTGTTATTTACCAGAAAATACGGTAATAATGATGTGGCAACCTAAGTACATTTGATACCTAATATTNTATATCATATACTACATTATCACAGCGAGGAGATTTTATAAATGCGTGTTATCTATTAGGTGCGTGTTATTTACCAGAAAATGCGGTAATAGGTATTTGAGCGCGGACTTTAAAACTTCGCATGGCCACTCCAGAATAAATTCTGAACACAACTACATATGTATATTTATATCCACGAAGATTCATATATATATTAAAAGTACACGTGGCCAACTTTAGCAAATCTTTCGAAATATGTCGGCATTCAATATCCGCTGGTATTTTCCAAGTTCAAGCAGATTCCGAAAAATTCGTTGGATAAATATGATTTTCTTATAAGCTTGTTTTTTAGCCTTGATAACCATCCAATTTTGCTATAGTAAATTTTCTTTAACAAAAGAAATTAACATTCACCACTCACGCTATGATGGCCAATCTCCATATAGTTGGGGCTATAAGTGATCAGTGTCTAAAATTATGAGTAAGAAATTTAGATATAAGGAAGGCCGTTTTTATTATCACTGAAAAGTATGGTTAAACACCGAAATATGTGATCGTAGTGCATTAGTATGGTCCATCAATATTTGCTGGCTAACAATATTTCCTCTTCATGCATTTCCTAACAGCGTCTTTTTGTGAATTTTGGAGCTGACGATTTTCCAGCCAGTTAAAGTGTTCAATGATGATGTTAAGAACTAAAATATTGCAACACAAACTTGATTGTTCCAATTTGTAGACATACATACCTAACGATACTGAGTCATTGAAGCTCAAAGAAAGCTGAAGTTTTATTGGAATTTAATCTTAATATTCAAGTTAATCGTAAGTTAACGTCGGTAACGTAATTCGTACGATGAAGAGGTATAGGAAACAATTCCGCGAAATCGGGAAAGGGATCATAAAGTGAGTTTCGATTGATGGTTCGGAGGTCATGAACTGGCTTATGAGCGCCGTCTTGCCGACGCCTTGGGTCCCAACCATAGCCACCCTGTAGGGATCCGGGGATACTGTCCTATNATATAGTTGGGGCTATAAGTGATCAGTGTCTAAAATTATGAGTAAGAAATTTAGATATAAGGAAGGCCGTTTTTATTATCACTGAAAAGTATGGTTAAACACCGAAATATGTGATCGTAGTGCATTAGTATGGTCCATCAATATTTGCTGGCTAACAATATTTCCTCTTCATGCATTTCCTAACAGCGTCTTTACTATCCTCATGCCTGTCTATTTACTGAAATCTTTCGCAACTCATTACTCCCTTTTCATCTTAAATTATTCGATTATCACTTGGACAATCTTCTACATTCACTGACCGGATTTCTCTTATTTTTTCCCTTATTTACTTATTCCTTAAACTACCGCTCTATTCTGCAATTGCTCATCCATTTACCAAGTTTATGCAAAGGTTTATGGCTTTTTAATCGTTTCTCGATGTTTATCGTTACTGCAAGAATGAAATTTTGAAACATTATTGTAATGTTAAAATCAACAATTTCAACCTTGATCTGATGGTATTCCGTAACAACACCACCAACAAGAATAGCTTCATAGAATTGTAGAAACTAGAACTGCTCAGCATGGAATGAATTAGATTTAAATTCTTGATATTTTACATATACTACTGTGCTTTAAGCAATATTGTTTCCGTGTACCTACTCTACCATCTTCCGTTTTACGAGTTCACATACTTTTACATATTTTTTTTTCAGAAAGAGTATTATCAGCATACTTTTTGATCAACAGATTTCTCTTAAGTCCAGGAAGAAGATATAGATGGACCAGGCATGAGTTTACCCACAAGAAAGGAGGGAAACTTTCTCCTTCCTCTTTCTAAAGTTCGACTACGCTTTGGACGTGGAAAGTTTTCTCCAAAGCCGATAATTCAGAGTGAAGGTAGAACGCTGTATTACGATAGAACACGAACTTTCACTCTTCTAAAAGTTTTCAAGGTGAAAACAACTTTTGAGAATGTAATAATATCGGGGACTTATACGGACGGATACTTTTATGGATTCAGATGGAAAAAGATCCTTTCCTTTAATTCGATCACCAGTCGTATCGGGAATCGAAAGTATAGATATAACATGGCGGATTACTAATACATATCCGAAGAGGAACATTTAGCAAGGTTTCTCCATTACTACCAAAATTTCATTATTATGGAATACTCTCCATCGAAGGCTAGCTTTGGATTTAAGAAAATACGGAAATTAGGCCATAAGCGTGACTAACATATAGTGCCATCATGGAATAACTTGGAAAGTTTGCTAAAAATTCCGATTTAAAATAATTGATTAGCATAACATACACCTATTCTCCTTCCTCTCCCTCTTGATCCATTCTTTTCTCGCTCCCGTCGATAGGCACCCATATACCGATGGTCCTGTACCCACGTATTTACAACGTAGTCTGCCTTGTGTTCTCCTCCCCCTTAATTATCTCACAAAATAAAAAGTAATAGTGTCAATAAATTATAGAAAAATTACAATCTTCTGACTACTTTCGTGGCTGTCATTGTAAATAATGTTAAAAACGTTTCCAGACAGAAATGCTCCTCCCATTGTAGAGCTTAACGCTCTATTTTCAGCGCACCGATTTCTCTAAATCTTTTTTCCTTTTATTTAAAATCAGCCGGTGGATGCGTCGAATTGAGTTCCAGTTAAAACGTAACTTGTGTACGTGAGATGTACCAATCGCGAGAATCGCACGTATTGACACGGATTCGAGGTTGTTCTCGTTCATCTGCTGCAGTGGTTAACGGAAGCTAGAGGACTCAGCTGTCTCGCAGGCAGGAAATAGCGAGAGGAATGACAATACAGGCACAACAATAAATAAAATTACGAACATTCACATCAAAGGAAGTAAAATCGAAGAAATAGTAAATTGAATATTAAATTACAATTCGAAGTGTTCTGGCGTGCTTTTAAATTCATATTCCATCACCAGACATACAAATGAATTGCATCCAAAATATTTCTTTTCCGACCTCCTTTTCCTTACGTAATATTCTTTCTATATATTCATCGTATAGTTCCAGTAGAGACGGAAAAATCCAATTGTAGCTGCATTGCATACTAATGTGGATAAACTTTTAACGAAGGGCATTTCTGATGTGTATTAGGAGTGAAGTGTGTAACTTTCAATAAGTTTTGTAATTCTGGCGCATTTGTGGTGCTGTAAGTATTATTGTATTGACTTAATTATGATCAACGTAGTTGTGCTTCAAACGTGATTATATGATAATGGTTAAGCTTGTAAAGGTTTGTTTTCGACGTGTCCTATATATAATTATGTATGTCTTTGGATTAATAAATAAATTATTATTATTGTTATTGCTTTCATATCACCCATACATAAGTGTTCTCCCATTTAAATTTCTCCCATTGTAAATTTATGTGTTTATGATTTATTTATTGCCCTATTTATTGCCATTTCTTTCGTTTCTCGCTACCTCTCCCCAAATTTTATTCATCTAACATCTTTTGTCTTTTTCTTTCCCTAAAACTTTTCTCTAGCATTCTACGTTCAATTATTTTCTCTGTCAATCACTCACCTTTCACTGGTTGACTCACCCATTTCCTCTATTGACAATTTCTTCCATTAAAACCCTCTTCTTGCCGACCACCTCTGACACTTCCATGTTTAATCTCATGCCCAAAGTTAAAACAATAACTTTCACGTATAGCCACAAACCGTCTCATACAGTTTATATAAATGTAAATAATAAAATACGTTTATACTTGAAATGTAGTGCAACTGTCTTTTACATTGCAACTCTGGAATACAGAACATGTCAGGAATTCTGTAATAGTAGCAATTATGCATTTCTTACTTCTTGGTGACGTAACTTTTGAAATCCAAAAGTACGATATATTATTCGATATGTATTCGAGTCACAATAAATCTTACTTTCCAAGCCTTCCTTTGCACAGATTTTAATTGGTTTTGTTTTAATATATAATAACCCTATGCAAATCTCCCGACAATTCATCACTACTCATCAATTTTCCGTTCTAATTTTTCAAAAAAGACACATTTCCAGGTACGTACGTATGCAGATTCCTGTGATAATTCTCGTTGAAAGAAAGTTAGTATAAATCAATAATATCGATCCGGTAAAGAGCTTTTGTCATGTTCGAATCCAGATGCTTCCAATGGCTGGGAAACTAATAGATCGCTGGTTGTACAGAAAACCGATAGTCAATTTTTATTATATTTTCTTTGTGAGACAGTAAGAAGTAAATCTTCATTGAGGCTATACTCTTCCCGTTATTCGTTCCATTCCCGCATATTGAAGGCATCGGAGGGAAGTCGAGTGTAATGCGACGAAAGCGGATTCAAACCTTCTCCGTTAAGCGGTTTAACCAAGCCCGTAAAAACCAGATGGGAGGTACAGTGCGGAGGTAAAATTTATTCAGGCAGGCATATTGGCACATATATCCTGGACTCCGAAGTTAAAATCTGTCGTTCGTACAAAAGAGTTGGAAGGATTATAGAAAATGAGAGATTGGTAAATTTTCCGGACTTACTCGTAGATCCACAAGCTTTTGAACTTTCAAATAGGAGATAAAATGACAACGATGCCATTCTTCCATTGAATTTAACCACATTTACCCAAAGCGTATGCTATATCGCAGAATATATGGAATACTTTTTCACTTTTCGGTGAAGTGAATGGAATATGATGCAAAAACCCGTAATGCCGTGGTTGGAAACTTAAGGAATAATAATAAAAACCCTTCCATCAGAACCTATTTCAAAGAGGTCTGAACAATATTGAGAATGACATATCGTAATAATAATAATAGCAATTTATAATTTGCTATGGGATCTTATCATGGAGCAAAAGAAAATTAAAAAAATACAAAGATAATACAAAAGAAAAAAAACAAAAATTTCTCAGAAGCAATAGACATCAATATAAAATACAGAAGGAGATATAAACATGAGTATGAAAAAAATTAAATTTGCAGTTAAAGACGATTCAATAAGTTTTCTTTAGATACTCGTACCGAACTAGAATGTTTGATACAGTCTGGTAAGGAGATAAGTGATACACTTCTGTCATTATCTCATTGGGCTACATTAGCAATTTTAAAATTGCAAGATAACATGATTTATTTCAACTACAGCACGTTTTCTAGAGGTACTTGTAAAAAAAGGTCAACGCAAATTGCATGTATGTATATATTGTATTAAGATGCATTTGTGTTGAAATTCTACGTTGTAGCTAAGCGATATACGCATTTTAATAATAAAAAAGTTTGCTCTAATCAGCGTTGTAACGAGCTATGTACATAGTATTGTATCATTATATAGTATTCCAATCAATAACATTATATATATATATATAACAATAACTGGACTACTAGTCCGGTGCAACTGCAACGAAATAATTAATAATAATAATATATGTAAAGGAGCAGTGTGTAACCTACTTCTTAGAGTGAGATTTACTACCCCTAAACACCTTATCGCTGGGATTAGAAAAGAAATATTCAATTTATGCATGATTTCTGAAGAAATTTAACATTCACGAAAGATAAACGCATTAAATATTTCATCTTCAGAAGCAATTACTTCTACCTTTGAAAATGGAACCTCGCAATGCGCTAAGTTCTGCAGTATTAAATTAGGATCAGGCCACATAGGAAGCAGGAAACGTTTCCCTAAGGGGTCTGAGGTCTTGGCCTGGCTGTCTGCCGTTCGAGAATTGTGAAAGAATGCAAAGTTCTTTGATGCAGCGCCAATATATTTTGCGGAAAAACATGTTCGTCCGAAGCAAACGGGAGGCTATACAAAGAAAGAGGTACAAGGCATGTCAACCGCTCCTTTGAAAATGCATGCGCTTTTTCGCTCCTTTTCTGAAAATATCGGTCGCCGAAACACGGATAGAAGCTTCATCTGGAAACTTTCCCAGATTTCCTAGTTGGAATTGCAATATACCCGAAAAATAATTACGTCAGCTGTTAGAGCAGCGACTGACAACTTTGCATTCTCCCTGTTGAATACAACTATGAGGAAACTAATCATATGATGAGATGATAAAAAAGAGAATTAAGTTTATAGCTTTCTTAAATAACGCAACACTGACTTCCCATACGCGGAAGAAAATTATTTGTAGAGAAACATGTTGATTTTAAGAATAAGTTTTTATTCGCGTCCAACAACTAAGGAGAATGCAATATCTTCTTATCTGAAAGACAGCTTCTCATTTTCGAACTTCAGGAACCATAATATTCCTAATAATCTTCCTTGAAATTTAGTATTGCCTTCCGAATAATTTTGAACACACCAGAGTATGCAAAATTCTAAGAGCTGAACTTAGTCGAAAAAAATTTTATGCGAATATTTTCAAAGTTCTAACGGTGTTACTCATTCACTGAAAACCAAACAAAAGCGCACGAGAGAAACGAAAGAAAAGATTTTGAAGGCCTCGAGTAGTTTATTGCTTTTATGAAAAAATACTTCACATGAAACTCTCCGCAAAGTTACGGATTCTTTTCACGTATTCTATTTAACTGTAGGAGAGAGAAAGAAACAAAGGTTCCTCATAAAATTTAAGGCTAGAATATCAAATGTGGATATGAATGCGGCATATTGGCTTCCAAAACTATAACTAAAAAAATTAAGCGCCTCTTACTTTAAAAAATTATGTATATATTAACTTTTCCTTGTATGAGCGTATATATATATATAAGGTAAGGTCATAACCAAATCCTGAGTGGTTATTAAGCCATTTAAACCTTAAAACCCTACCCAACACTTACAAGGTAAATTTAGTCAAATCCACAGCGGAAAAGCCAGGGAGCGAGACACAGGATATAACCTCTACCCAAGGCGAATAAAAGACCAATGGAATCTAAAAGCAGAAACACCGGATCACATAAAACAGATATTTGTGTAGATTATCGACTGTGGAACATGTAAAGCTCCTCTCCTTTCCTCCACAGATGGAGCGATCCCTTGAAACGTAATTTAAGATCCCCCACCGTGTCCGCGCCGAGTGATTCATTCCATAACTTTCCACCTGAAATCCCTTCCAAAGGAGCAAAAATAAAGAGTTACGAGATAAAAATCACTTCAGAGAAGCGTTAATGTTTTCCCATCTCCTCTCAGCTTCTTTCCATTCCAATCTCGAGCATCCTTCTCGGCCTGGTTTTTTTTTTACCCGCAACACCTTGCGAGGAGGTTCAGACGAGGTAGGAAAGCAGCCTCGCACTGTTTATATTCATTATTACGCGACGGGAAGAAAACAGTTCAACCTTCTTTTTTCACAGCCAACTCTCCCTCGCCGCAAAGTAAGTGGAAGTCTGGAGAGCAAAGTGATTTAGCAGCGTTAAGACTGATGAATAGTTTTCGGGTTACTTAACGTGTTTCTCACTTCGAAAATCAACACTCTCACACGTTTTACATGAGAATTCGGATGCTAGGGCGTTCACCCCTTTTCTTCGAGGATACTGAAGAGGGAAGGTCTTTTAAGGGAAAGTATGGCGCGACTACCGTTGGAAAGAGAACAGTTCGGGAGAAAAGTGTAGCACGTAAGGAACTGCTGAAAGGCGAGAGCAGGGGCGCATCCAGAATTTTCGCTTGGGGGGGCTTAACTTAAGGATTGTGAGTAATAATCTCTTGAATTCCTTCTAATTTACGACGTCATGCGAAATAATTGATTCCCGTCATAATGAAGTATAGCTCATAAAGATATATTTCAAGCGTACAAATTTTGTTAATAACAATCTTGAAAATTTTGTTCTGAATGAATATACGTAGAAACTTTGGTGGGGAACTTAAGCCCGGCAGCCACCCCCTAAGTGCGCACCTGGGCGAGAAATACAAATTCTTCTTATGATACATAAGGCTCTGACAAGTTAACGAGGAGGAACACGAACAAGATTTCCGAGACCTGACGACAAAGATATTTCGGGAGAATATAGCGAGAACGGATAGGTTTTACTGGTCTCTTTTTCCTCATAGTATTAGGAATACCAATCAGGTAGCTTATTAATGGTTCGGCGTTTTCACACCCTGCCATACGCCATACGGCGGCTAGTGGGGTATTAATGTTAATGTAAATACAACATCAAGAGTACAGCGATACCTAAGCTAAAGTGGGCTCGTACCGGAATCACCTCAATTGAAGTTTGAAATTAACATAATTTAAATTTCCTCCTAATTTTTTCCTTAACGACTATTTCCGGCCTGCATGGTGGTATACTTCAGAAATTTTCGATATGCATCCTCTGAAAAAGGCTGATATTAGGCGAAAACCGGTATGAAATAAAATTTCCGTAGAAATAACATATTACATCGATTTCAAGCTTTGGTGGGGGGTTCCAGGAATATATGACCAAAAAATTCATTACATTCTTTACCCGAAATAAAGCTTGGGAAACCCACAAAGACCGTCAAAAAATACCACAACTTTTAAACAACCTCATTCTGGCCACTCACTAACAGAAACATTCTTAAGCGGAGCCCGAAAGACAGCGAAGCAATCTGAACTAGCTGACATATCGTTGACAGTTCTCCTTGTCGATGATTGTACACAGAAAATAATATTGTTTCGAAGTTACTACAACTCGTGAAAAATTTTGTGCTTCGTTCTGCACAACAATTTGGTTCTAAAAAGAAGCAGCTCCAAATTAGCAAAGGCTAATGGTGAATATTTAAACGATCTCAATTAAAAGCGCGATACGTAGGTCCAAAATTTATATCACCTTTCCAACAAGATCCTCAAATAAATCGAAGAAGAGTTCTTTGAGTCAATACTGCGTACAACCATTACGACAACCCCATAAATTCGGAAGAGCTCTGCTGACGCGTTATCTCATACGAACGTCGATGACAGGACCACTTTTCGATATTTGATTTCTAAGATAAACAGTTTGCTTCGGAGGCTAAGGAAATTTAATTCAACCTGCAAAGAGTAAGATTTTGCCTATCATTCATCAGTGGAACGGGAAGAAACAACTTATAAATGACTACACCGAGAGTATTCCGCTTTTCACGTTCGCACTAGCCATCAAAATAGCTTGAACTAGATAAGCATAATCGAAATCTATGTTCATTTCGCCCTTAAAAAAGGTAATTATTATTAATTCAATTGTATGTAGCTCACTACGGAGGCTATAATTTTATTAAGTACTTGGTGCTTTCGTTAACAATTCCCATTACATTAATCATTTCCCATTATGCTACCAACTCAGTTCATATATGCTTAGTAATACCGATTTTCTATGACCTATATTTTACTTGGAACGAAAAGCAGAAAGGACGTTTAATTTTTTCCTTCCAATAAAACCGAACCAAAATTTTCATTCACGAAAGACGCTATAGATAACGGCATTTACACTCACGTTATCCTCACCCACAATTCAATCGCATCCTTTGAAATTCAAAGCATTAAAGAGGTACTTCTTTCGGGGATATGGGTGACACATTCTTGAAGGAAGAATGTAGTGGGAGAGGTGAGAGTAAAGGATGAGCGTGAGACAAAAGTGGAAAGAAACCGGAGAAGAGCGCATGCGAAGCTAAAGGTCAATATGTTTAAGCTTTAATTCCGAAAAGTCTTTTAAAGGGGGCGAGAGGCAGTATGAAAGCGGGGGTTAGAAGTGAGTGAAGATTGATGTGCTTAGGTGTGTGACCAGAGTGACAAACGGAGTATTTGAGCTGCGGAGAAGGAAACGAGAATGAAGACAGAAAGAATGGCACAAAAAGAATCGAGGGGGAGGAAAGCCGAGGATGAAGAGGCCAAAGTAGGAAGAATGGAGGAGGAATAAGACGGTAGAAGATGTCTCAGGAAATAACTTAGTGGATGAGATTTCAGATGACGTTTAGTATACGTCACATAGTATTGTACGGTACCTGAGGCACATTCACTACTTTATATATATGATAGAATAGTATGAAGAACGTGTATTAAAGAATTAAGTGGAATAAATTAGGATTGACTCTCACTCGTACGTACATACATTGCTTGAGTACTGTTGCGCGGTATGGAATCCACACGAGAAGGGTTCTATCTTAGAGCTAGAGCACGTACAACGTAGAGCGGCTCGTTTCGTTAAGGGAGACTATAGGTTCGGTAGTAGTGTTTCAGAGATAATCAAAACCTCGGCTGGGAATCTCTTAGGGATAGAATAACCATGTAACCATGCTGTTCCAGAAATTTTAAGAACTGATTTATATGGTGAAATTGGCGATATCGTGATTCCCGTAGTCATCGGGCGCGAGAACGGATAGCTATTACTGGTCTCTTTTTCTAGATAGTATTAGGTAGATATACAAATCAGGCAATCAATTTGGAAGTTTGGTGTTTTCACACCCGCCGCCGTACGCCATATGGCGGCTCGCTGGGCACAAATTTAAATGTAACTGTGAGCGAACAAATAGCGACGTGACCTACGTAGAAAGGGGTCACTGTATACCTGTAGGTGCTCCCATGTCAATATTGAGTGTATATTTTGTCACTGACCAACTGGTGAAAAGTTAACGATAGTAACCTCAAATATATGTTAGGCTTTGATTGAGAATAACGATGAGAAAACTGCGGAAAAGAATAAAAAAAGGAAAAACAGAAATATAAAAATGTTTCCAGTCAAAGAAGAAGAACTGTTCAATGTCCTTTGAATACTACTGAAAGCTACGGGAAATATTAGAGAACCTGGCTAAAATAGATTTTGTTTTTCAAGATTGTTAGTTTTAAGAACAGTTTAATATCGGGATACCATTTTTTCTAAAGTTCCACAATGATGCAATTCTTAACATTGTTGAAGCCTTTATTATATTAATAGTTGATTTCGAGATTCAAAGGACGCAAAAATCTTCATGATACCTAATGGGTTGAATAACATTTTATTCCGCAATTGTGCGAAAAAAATAAGACAATACACAATTTAAAATATAAAAGTATTTATAATAACAGAAAAAAAGAAGAATATTTGATAAAATAAATAAGAAATGGTTACTAAAACATGGAGAAAATAATTACAGAAGCAGAGGAACACAAAGAGAAGATTACAAAAGGAAAGATGAGCAAAGAAAGAGAGAACAAAGAATGAGACATCGCAAGACTTCACCTTAAAGTATCTTATCTGAAAAACTTAAGCAATTATATGAACGTCCAATGATTAAAATAAAAATTAGTGCTTTTCTGAGTAAATAAAATGGCAGAAAACTTTGTTCAAAAGATGCCGCATGAAAAGAAATTCCTGAAAGAGTTGGAGAACTTTTGGGGAGATTTCGCTAAGCTACTAATAAACAACTAACTGAATGTTTTAACATTATGTATATTCCAATACCAAAAAAAGAAAATAAAATTAAACACATTTATCTCTTTCCTTTCGCAGAAAAATTAAAGTTTAGGTAAAAGTTAACGCAGAATTAATACTCTTCGATATTTCATTAATTTTGTCCACATTAGCTCTAGTTATTGTAAGTTATTGTTTAACTTATAGCCAATTCGAATGAATATTATTTTAATTTTAGGTTTTCATGAGTAGGTTTCTTCATAACGTGTGATGAAGCGAGAAATAAAGAAATACTCTAATCTCCTCCTGAAAAGGTCCAATCTTCTTTAAAGTACCTCTTTGATTTTCCAAACATCATTCCTTACGCATTGAATACAGTAAAAACGCATTTAAAAGTATGTTAGAATATGGGTATGAACATATTTCTATTTGATAACAACTTATTATCGTTCACAGGCTAACTCTATCACAGCAGACGTTAATCCGAAACGGGTAAATCTATTCACTGACAGATAATTGGCTTTAAGCGATTTATGTAAACTTTTTTATAAAAATGAAATATTTAAGAATCGATAAATTAAACGGTGTATTAATGATAGTGATACATAATGAAAAGAAAATTATGACAAATATTCATTTGAAAGAGGAGCAAAAAGCAATTAAAAATAGAAAACTTTGTGATTTGTCATAAAACGTTTGGTTACTGGGGTATTACGGGGGTGCGACCAAATCACAACGATTACATAATCGACTGTATCGTGAATAGCCAACTATTCTTCCCATTTGAGTTTAGAAAGTGGATTCAGACTAAGAATGATAGAAGCATACTGAAAATCTGCTAGATTAAAATAGACTCTTGGTCCTAAAAAAGATATCCGAAGATATTTTTATCTTCATAATTCCTAACTTGGTCTCGGGCCTATACAAGATAAACGATTTGTAAAATGAAGAACTAAATGCATTGGAATCGAATCAGTAACTTTAGTTTCCAGAGGATATTACGAATAAATGTGTAAAGGAAGACAGAAAACTGGCTATTAGAATAAAATGATACGGTCGCATTCTTAGGAATCGTATCTCCTCAATCATTTGAAAAGAAGATACAGGATTCTAGAGGAAAGTTGGCATTCGTGAACAATGCAGATTGATTGAGTTTAGTATTCCTTTGCCTTACAGATTCCTACCTTAGTAATGAATGTCTTAAACAGCTATTATTCGTGCAAACGTTAGTTATAGGAAGAAATAAATGTTACACATACGCGAGGAATTGAGTGACTTAAATCACGGATACATCATTCTTGATTCAAGCAAGCGAGTATAAAACTTCTTCGAATTATTTTTTTGTCAAAGTTTTGTGAAAACGATCGCAAGAAAATCGAGAAAATTTTCTCAGATTGATAAAAAGAGAGCACTCTAAGGGAAGGATACCGATTAATCTTTAACGGGGAAGTGAATTATTAATGTGCAAATAATCGTCATAATTTGACAGCACCTTCTTCCGACGCTGCCTTTAATGATTAATTGCAACAGAGACGATCCTTTCTCGTAAGTGAGATAGAAGTTGAAGAGTGATGAAGATAAGAATTTGTGACGGGCTCCCTGATAGCCAAGAGGGCAGCACCTTCGGTTTAGGTGAAAGCGGTCCCGAGTTCGATTCGTGGTGGAAGCCTCTATGTGCGAAATGACCTCAGCCGTCAAAGCACTTTAACAACGCTACAAAGAAAATACGATGGAAACTAACAATGAGAGACCACCAAATATGCTCCGCCTATTTGAACGAAATATTTTTTTGTTAGGGCAGTAATTCCCAAAAGGGGCGATACCGCCCCCCTAGGGGCGCTGATCTAATCTAGGGGGGGCGCTAGACGAAAAAGAATTTAATTCCATTGCCTATCATCTTTCTTTCTCAATGGAGTTCTAATGGATTTATGGCATCAGTACAACACCAGAAAATAGTCATATAGTAATTTGGTGGATATTTTATCATTGCGGTGTTTAATTTTCTTTATTATCTTTCTTCAGCTATGGTCATACAGATTTTCATACTTGGGGGGGCGGTGGTATGGATTTAAGGGGGCGATAGCATGAAAAAGTTTGGGAAACACTGTGTTAGAGGATGTGAAATGTAGCAAAAATGAAACGGGGTTCGTGTAAATGAGCCTTAGTTTCTTTGTGATAAACAATTTTCTTTTCGTATTTTTAAGCCATTTAAACCCATTGTGGAATAGCTTGGTGTAGTAGTTAGTGTGTCAGCTCTACACTTAGATGATCCACGTCCAATTAGTGACATTATTTTTTTCATTCTTATTTTTTTGCCATTGAATTTAGTTTTTCATATAGCCGTACGTACTCACTCACTAACGGACAAAATTCGTTATTTTGATTAATGTATACGATTGATACCTCTTCTCAGGTCTCGGAGAGGGGAGACATGCGGCTATGTGAAAAACGAAATTCAATGGCAGTGATAAATGTACCGGTAAGTTAACTCAAAGGCTAGAGTAGTCACCCGAAAAGTGAAATACCCGGGTTCAAGTCCCAATCCTGGCAGATTTTATTCAATCCTATTTTCGCTTGGGAAAAACGAGAAAGATAATACACATGGCAATAGTTATCCCAGTGGAATCCAATTGAAAACGGTACGAATAGGAAGCTTTCAATAAAACTGCCAGTACTTAGAGTCGAAATAACTCCGATTGGAATTGGAGTCGGAGTGTGACGAAGTTAAAAGCAGCTTGTCTTCGTGGTATTCAGCGAAACAAACAGCGACGGATCAATAGCATTTCTTCTCCTCTAAGAGACATTCTTCTTAGCTGGAATTAACGGAAGTAAGTATCCGAGAGGCAGAAGTTAGCTAAAAAGAGGGTTCTAGAGTTCGGCTGGAACTATCCTCAAGGCAAGGAAGTGGAGAGGTAAGTGAGACGGGTTTTTAGCGGATGGAGGGGTGAGAAAAGTGAGAAACGAGGAGTTTCCGTGTTGAAAGACAGGAATGGTTGGGAAGAGAAGAGAAAACCTGGATGAAAGCCGAAGGGGAGAAGGATGAAGAGGGTTGATGAACAAGTAATGCGACACAAGTAAGTTTTTAGGCTCTGTTTATTTTTTAATGGGCGATGTTTACGTAGGACTTCAGTGGAAATCCCGCTCATCCTCTAGGTCAAGGATGGGTAAGCAACACGATCCTAAAAACTCTTCGGCAATCCCATTCCTTTATTGAGGGAAAAAACACATAAAATAACGAAAATAGTTATAATATTATCACAAAAAACTATTATCCACATCATAGGAAACTCATAAATCACTCTCATAACATTTTCTTTATGCTCTCGGGACTCTAGCGATAAAACTAAATAACGCTTGATTTAGAGATTGATGGACTCTTTATTGAGGAGGTGAGACCTATATGGGTCTCTCTTACAAAGAATTTCGTATATCGTTCTAATATTTAAAGAGATTTATTGAAGAAATTATGGGTAGGGTTTCGGAAAAATTCTTTGCAACTTATCATTGATAAAGAAAAAACGTTCCGACAAAATACTCACAGAGGAAGTGAGCGAAAAAAACAATAGAAGACATTAAGAAAGATGCAAAAAGAAGACAACAAATTTCGGTTCCTCTTTTAAGTTGTAACTTGCTTGCGAAATAAACTCAAGAGTAATTTTATCCGAGAGTAAAACATTTTAAATTAATCAACAGGGAATTCCAAATACGTAAGTAAACAAATTTCTAGCACACTAAATAGTGAAACTGGATTATGGAAATAAACCTTGGTAAAGTTAGATGACCACTGTTCCATGAAAAATCTACGTTCGTTCTAAACATAATGCACTGAAGTGTACAGCTGTTGTATATTTCCACTAAAATTTTTTGGAGCTACATGAGCGTTCCGTCTATTCTGTGACTCCGAAATGTACAGTAAGCCTGAAAATGATTAGGCAAATCATGTTAGCCATTGAAGGTGCATGGTCCTTATAAACAGNGACTTATCGAATCATATCGACAGAAAGAATAATTAATAATTTCTACAGCAGAGTGGAAACGACTGATAATTCTTTCTTTCAATGTGTATGCTATGAAATAGACAGTTTTTCACTTTTGCACAGAAAAAACACTTTTTGAAATCCTAAATAAGAAGATTAAACACTTGGTGGAGTCAAAATTTTTAAATTTTAGGATTTGCAGTATAATTTATACGTTTTGAATGATACATATACTCGATCTTGAAGTAAACCCACTGAAATCGATACTGACACGCATTAATATCAAGCAAGAGAAAATCATGCGTAGTAAAAAAATTAGTTTTTTCTCAAACATGGAAATGTTTTTCTGCCATCGGTACTTTCTCTTTCATGCTACGTTCCATCCGAAATAATCCTTCAATTCCATTAAAGGTCTCGAAGCTCGTATCACAACATCCGTTATTCAATTAACGCTTTGGTTTTCTCTCTATCTGCTGCGGCAAATGCTTCCGGAGGGATCGTTTATATCCGTGTCAACATTGGGACAAATTTGATGGCTGAACCAACGTAGGGAGAAAAAAGAATCCTTTCATATTTCATGAAGCAGTTCACATATTAGGTTCAATTTCCTACCGTCGAAGATTTGCATGAAGGAATGCTTCCGGTTGGTGATTAATCTATCCTTTCAAGTCTGCATTTTATTTACAGCGTTTTTAAGTCAAATATAAATTGATCACATTGTGTGTAATATCACTCAATACTGTGCTGTATAGAAGATAAAATCATGGCGATCATAATAAATTAAAGCTCATGAAACCATATATATAATTTTTTTTCGATCTTTCTATAATCGATTTAAAAGATAAAATAGCATGTTTAATACGTATATCCGCTAACGTAAATCAAACCCTTGAATCTCAGTTTGTTAATCTTTTTCAAGAGTTTAATGTGACATTTTCTCACTTTAGAAAGATTGCTCAGGGAGTTGATTGACAGTACGTTCCCACCAGCTATAGGTATATTAACGCCGAGATATTCTATGAAGAGGAAATAATTCTTTCGTGCGTGATGTGTGCAGCTCTTTCAAACCTCTTCAGGCATAAAAATGTCTCTTTTACCTTACACTATCGAAAACAAGATACGAATTTGACATGATGTGAGATAGGTTACCAAGTTCGGCAAGAAATGGTATGCTTAAAGCCGATAATTTATTTAATGTATATTACTGATTTGTTTCATTAAACTTCAGTCACTTTTTCAATTTTATTAATGAATTAAATTTACTTTCGAGTATTTGTATATGTATCGGGGTGACAGCATGCAGAAATATCAGAAACACGTTACTGCTTAGCAGAGAAAATGCTGTTCAAGGAGAGATAAAACACTAAGGCTTGTATTTACAAAACATTTAACTAATTATATATAATATTATGAGATAGATTCCTGTAGTTCTGTATCAGTATCACGTCCAATACATTTCCACAAAAAATTGTAGAGAATCGATAAATAGACACAACATTAAAATTAAAATAACAAGTAGCTTTTAATCTTCAATCCATACTTTTGAAGGAAATCTTTTGAATCTTGCATTCCTTTGACGATAACCTTAAGTAAAATTCTGCATAACTTTTGGAGATATGCATTCTCGAGACTCGGTACGATCTTAGCTTTTAATTTGATGAACGCTACTTCTCTAGTCTTATTATTCAGACCGTAATAAAGTGAGAGAATTAGTTCCTTTTAGTTAAATCTTGGTGAGAACCAGCCGTTAAATTGGTTTTGCCAACCTTGCCTCGCTGTGTCAGACCTTACGGACGCACAAAGAGTTTTTGTAATTAGACGAGAAGATGGATGTCATCTACTGAGAGTCTCGCTGTAGTGTAAATGTAACCTAAGACTGCGCAGATAAGAAATTTGCCTGCACGCTTGAGGACCTCACAAGAAGGAATGTAGAACCTAGCATCATGGATCCCGGAAGCTCCCTCTTATCGTAAAATCACAAAATATCTGCGCAGCTAGCTCGTAAGAAAACAAGTTATCTTAAAGGGGAGGAAATGATGAGGAAGAGACGGAAAAGCAGAATCGAGCTACCGAGACGGAGCGATTCCTTTCGAGTGGCTGCCAAGAAGCCGACATCTGCTCCTCTGGAGCTGTCTTCCTAAGATCCGCTCATTCCGGATTCGTTAATACGGGAGTAGGAAGAGAATGTGTGTTATGCGACGCCTCAAGTTAGCCAATGAATCCGGAACTTGTCAGAGTTTGTTGACCTCTGGCACGAGATGGACCTGGAACGTTAGCTAATACTGGTGAACTGGCAAGAAGTGGATCCATAAAATAAATGGATTAAATTGGATAACTATTTCATTGGGCTTCATTGGAATTGATATTACCCCTCAATTGCTCTTTTAGCAGTAATTTAAAAATCTTCCTACCATGGAGCTAGTACTAACTATAGTGGTTTTTGTAGATGAACAATAATTTGATTTTCTACTCCAATAGTTTCGAGACATTTACGTAATATTTTAGGCACTACACCGGTTACTGGAATTATTATTGGGACAGTTTTGATATTATTATTCCTTTCTTTCTAAGTTCTGCTGGGAGAATCATGGGTACGGTAAAAATACAAAGTACTCTCAGAGAGATTACT
>KZ309169.1:145454-171298 GCA_000376725.2 Ladona fulva | reverse complement strand
CAGTAAGTCTAAGAATGAGTTTTGTTTGTTGATTGTAACATTTAGATGGAAAAAGTTACTTACTATCAGAAAAATATCTTAAGGGAAGAAAGGGTTGAAATAAATTTCAAAAAGGTATGAAACTAAAAATACGAACAGACGAAAAAACCTTAATCGAGCATTGGTTTCATTGAAAAAGTTACTCTTAGAGACGGGTTTTTTGCTTAGTTCAACCGAATAAAACATACGTTTTCTTTCTATAATGATTACAAATTTCAATGTAAGAGAATAATTTAAATTGTCAATTTCATTTTGTCTTTTAAAAAATTCGAAGTAAATATTTTAGCCTTTTTTACAGAATGTAAATTATCGACAGGAATCTAAGCGTACGTTTGAATGGAGTAGGCATTTTCTTTCAGGCGAAAGGTCTCATGGATTTTTCATGGAAGCCAATTGATTGGAAGTCTGCAAAAGTATAAAATATCGTATTTTCAGCGAAAATGTGAAGAGGTTTAGGCGAGTGGAAGTCATTGCGTGAAGGAGCCACGTAGCGCCATTCTATGCATAGTGATTATGATGTGGCCTATTAATCTATTAATGGCAGAGAGTGGCTCCCATCCTTGGATTCCATTGTCTTCCTCGTTTCCCGAGCTGCACTCACTTCTGCCACGATTTACCTCACAGTCTTTTATTAAAGGTGTCTAAATTTCTGTCATGAGGTAGAAGATACTGAATTTTCCGATGAATCACATTGATATTTGTAAAGTATAGCAATGACTTTAATTCAGCAAATGAAAATAAACTCTTTCAAAAAAAAGATTATTTCAGTAATTATCTGCTTATATGGATTAATGCAAAAATTACAGCGATTTAATACCGTCTATTTTATTACGTATTTAAGCAATTATAACGTCATCTGTTAGTTATTCCTTGTGATTTTTTAGTGAAATACTAGAAGCTTTGGCAATAAATAGCTTACAAGAGATAGCATGGAAATACTTTGATGAACATTCGTATCGTAAACTCTTGCTGTAAAAATGCTATATAATTTACCTTCTCGGAGGCATCAAAACAGCGGAGATAAGAAACCCAATCTTTCGAGACGAAACTTTTCTTTTGTTGTCTTCTCTGCATTTCTACGCCTAGGCAAACCATAAACCCCAGGTGGGTGTTCCACTAGAAAATCGCCTAGAAACCTAGAAAAATATCACCTGGGGGCGAAAAAGTGAGTTAGAGAGTCGCAAATAGCGGAGGTGAGATAAATAAACTCCTGTCACGAGCAAAACGGAAATACTCGTGTGATACTCGTTTCAGTTGACGAAGGGAATTAAAAGGGAACGGCGGAATCAGTGGCGTTTAGAAAGATAAGGGGAAGAGAAGACGTATAAAATGTTAAGAAAATCATCATTCGTAAGGGGTTGCTTTTGGAGGAGGATTGAAATGAGTGGAGGGGTTAGTCTGAGAGAGAGGGCGAAGGAAGGGAATGAGCGCAGGAGCAGACGGCGAGGCGTGCAATGCGCATGCGCAGTGACATAAACAGGAGGAGAACGGGGAGGAGGGGGAGTATGGCAGGAGATAAGGATTCTTAGATGGAGAAACGGGGAGGAGGTTGATAAAATGGGGTTGGAGGAAGGGGAGGAATAGCGGTGAAGGGCAACGCACTGCCGCTTCCTTCCACACCGCATTCGCATCCCCTTCTAACACACGTCCCATTCCTCCATCACCTTTCCCTTCGTCCAGCGTCTTGTGATCCCTGTCTTCCAGTGCATCTCATCCTTCATTACCCTCATCAGTCGTAGTATTTTGATATCTTCCGGAGTACTTTTGATTCTTCCACAGCTATCTTTCTGCAATAATTGACATGCACACACCCGAGTGTTCTAGGATCAGCTTGTTTATTTTCAAATTGCATCGCCTCTCGTTACCTTTAAATTTATTCGTCGAAATAACCGGTCTCGGTTCCTTCACAATCTTCGGACGATTATTCCTTGCTTGTTTCGCGGAATAAGCTTCTTTCTTTCGTTATCTCCGAGGATAGTTCGATGTTGCATAAAAATTGATCCCGAATGGATTTTTCCGAGCTGAAAGGTCACTCCTCGAGCTTCTCTCATCTTCCCGAGAGATCTTTTTGAGCCGAGTCGTCCACTAGAATCACGATCTCACGAACTACGCCAAAGATATATTTTTCCCTCGTACACACACAGCTTTGAACCGGAATCGACCGGGGAAAAATAACAAACTTCGAACATTTTTCATTTTATCTTTTCATCTTTCTCAGCGGAGGCTTTTCCGCGCAAAAAAGTTACGATATTAAGAAACCTTTTTCCTTCATTATCCGAGACCCAATCCGTCGCTCGTGTTTCCTGCGTTCTTTCATTACGTAATGTCGACTCTCTGCGATTTTCGCGCTTTGATTTTTTATCTTCATTGATTGAGACTTGCCAATACCTTAATCCATCAGATCCACCGCATATTTCTCTCCCCCAATCTTCCCCTATCTCTCTCCATCGATGGCTCTTCACCCACTGCTTTTCCTTGAGCGCTTCCACTTCATCCCGTCTCTTCCTTAAGATAACATCCTCCCCTTAACCTTCGGCCTACTCCTTTTAATCCTTTTGGTTACCTAACCTTAATGTCCTCTAAATTCCCCCCTTTTCTCCTACTCATTACTCTCTCTCCCTCTCGCCCCACTTATTATTGCTTTCGGAAATCCTCCCGCTTTCTTTCCTGTTTAATAAAGTCCCGAGGTGGCTTTTTATTGCCTCTTCGCCTTCTTACCCGCACGCCAACTCTTTGATAAGTCTCTGACGCAATTTTTCCGTAGCTCTCTCATTTATTTGATAATTAAACGGCGGAGCTCGTTCCGCTTACGGTTATGTTAGGCTGTGTTTTTTCTTCATTGGTATACAAATTGAGTTGGGGTTAACTCAAAATTTCACGGGTATAACTCTCGAGTTTTTTGATAGCTATATCGTTTAGATTAAGCATTCATCGCAAAATCAAAAATCGAGCTGGGATGTCGCGTTCATTTCCTCATTTTGAGAATTACTTCTCGTTAATACGCTGTTTCTCCGATGTGCCATTTTCAAAATATTTACATCGGTGCGGGTGACTTATTTTTTCGATCGCTATTACCACTTGGTATCTTCCTCTCGTAAGAATTCACAACTTGGAAATGGACCAATGGAGATGGAGGGCGTCTTCTCATTCATTGTGTTTGGGCCGACGCTTTTCCTGCCATTCTCTTCTTTCTTTACTCCTTTCCCTTCTTTGTAACCCCCGCGCGGGCCCCCCTCCACCACCCCCACTTTGTCGCCCCCCTCCCACGCCAACCTACTCGTCGAGACCCGGGGAATTCTACAGGCCCAGAGCTCGGCGATACGTGCAGTCTCACGGCGGGATTCGCCGGCGTTGGACGCAAAAGCGGGTTCGGATGAAGGGTCCGGCCCCAATAATTTCCGTCTCTCGCCCTGTATTTTTATAAGAAAATCCTGGTGCGGTTTCAGAGGCTCTCCGAGAGGGGGATGTTTCTTCGTTTGTTTATTCCTCTTCCCCTCGCAAAGGAAGGGGAGTTGATGAGTGTCCTCCTTTAGTTTCGAATACTTTTGCATTTTTTGATTCACTTTTCCATTCGGAAGACGAACGAGTGACTGTGAGTGTGGTTTGGAATCAAAAGAGATTTATTTCCTTACTGTATCGTTCGCGGTTGTAATTAAGGAGTGAGAGAGTTCTCGACTGACAGAAAGAGACCATGAAGAAGAAGAAACTGAACTGATTCGACTGAGGAAGCGAAGTTTATTTTTTTTTTGTTTAAAGAAGATTAACATACTCGTCTGCAGTGCCTGCTTGTCATTGGTCGCGGAAGATTCTTTCGGAATGGTGATCGTGTAAGAAAGAAATATTTCCCCTGGTTCGGTAGGGTTTCAATAGGATGGTATCCCTCGCTCTCTATATTGTTTTAAACTTTTTAATTAGTTTTCGGCACTAAAGCCGCCCAGTTTGTGAAAAGGAAGGCATATTTTCTTCCTGCATCGAATATCTTTTGTTTCGGCTCATTCTAGGTCCAACTTCGAAAGGCGATCGACGGAGGTCTTAGGCGTTCTTGACGGAATTTTTTCCTTTCGGAGAAAACAATTTTTCGGACGTGCGCGGAGTTGTAAGGGATGGCACCTTCGGAAGAGGAAGAGGAGGAGTTGGGGGTGGTTATGGAGGCCGCGGAGGATTTGAGTGGAAGTCGCAGAGTGAAGATTTGGACGGCGCGATCCCAGTTTCGTAAAAGTCTCTTTCAATCTCCTGAGCGTCGTCATTAAAGATATTCGCCAAGTGTGGGGGAGAAAAGAAATTTGCCCAAGGGGAAAATTTGGATGTCTTTCTCTCTTTTCCTCCATCCACCCTCTTCAGATTCGCGGAGGCGAAACTCTTTTGTTTAGTCCTCGCGATTTCGAGACCGCTGAGAAAACAACGAGAAAAAGCTTTCGAAGCATATAGGTACGGATTCAAGCGATAGCTTCTTTTTCCATTGACCTGTGGATCAGTATTCAAAAAATATTCGCACGGATGTCACTCCACGAGGCTTTTAGCTCCGCAAATCGCTTAAGTAAATCGGTCATGTGAGATAGTCTTCCCTGCAATTCGCTTCCTCGCAGATTCTATCTTTTCTTTCCCCGAAAAATAAGGCAATACATTTAATATGTGTAGAGGTATATATATGTGTGTGTTCGTCTAGCTGATATGTAAAATAACGAAAAAATTCGAATAGAACATATCTCGTGTGTTGTCTTCCGTGTCCGTGTTAACTTTCTTCGTGTGATATCGTAATCCTCATATTGGATTGTCGTCTTTCGAGAAGTTTGACGCGGCATTGGGTAAATTAATCTGCTTGAATGTCCGTCTCGTATCTTGTTGCTTGTGAAAGGTGGTTCAAGTAATAAAAATTGGTGTTCGTGATAGAATTAGTATACTGTTGAATGTTCGCTGTTTAGATGTCAACGAAATATCACGGTCTAACCGCATAAACGTATCTGTTGTGTCGATGTTTTTTGCATAAAATATATAACAGAATAACTGGGTCGCTGTCTTCCCATGTCAGTTAAGTGATATCGTTTTTTTTATCATATTTTAGCGAGTCGTCGGATGCATATTTGACGCGCGCACGTACCGCGTGCTTGCTTTGAGACAATCAAATGATTAGTGATAACGGACGGTATAGTTTTCTATATCAAGTCGGGGTAAAGTCTGTAAGTTTGTATATTCAAGGGGTGGTATAATGGTTCAGAGATGTTTTTATCGACAAAAGGATATCCAGGAGATTAAATTTAAGACGAACGTATATTGTAAAAAGGGGCATTTTAGAGTTAACTTATAGAGCAATCAATATTAGCCATATTAGAAGTATAAAATATCGAAATAAATTGATGTTCAAAAGGGTAAGCATACATGTAAATAACTAAAACCTATGTTTGTACAGATTTAATAAGAAAGCTCTGATGTCTATCGCATTCTTCCGTCCTTCTGTGTAATACCTGTCTCTTCTCGCGCAATTCAAGCTGATAAGTCATATAGCTTGCAATAAATAACTCTTCTATAAGTAGAAACAATACATCTTTCTGGTAACAACATCCGTGAGTATAAAAGCTTAAGAAAAATCTCCAAAAATATTAAATCAATTCTGAAGTGATAGAAAAATACGGGTTTAATTTTAGTGGCTGACTGGGCGGCTTTGTCCTATACGATAGAGGGGAAACGAAACGTTATTTAAAAGAGAAGTATATTCAGCTTTATTTTTACCGAGAAGAAAACTTGTAGAAGTCTCCCTCGTTCTTTGGAAAAGTGTTTTTCTGAGAGTAATGTGAACTGTTTTGCGAAGTGTACCTTCTTCAACTGAAGTACTAAACTGAGAGTTTATAACCCGACGGGATAGAGACGTTGACCTTACATTCTTTATCATAAACAGTTGAAAACTTTCACGAAGGTGTATAAGTTCAACAGAAACGATCTTTTGCGAATATTTCCGCTGGAAACGCAAGAGATCTCTACGGCTCTCTCTCTCTCCTCGCCGCTGGACGCCTACGAAAGGCCCTCGACCGCTATCATTCAGCAATAATTGCAGGGTGAGTAAATATTAGAATCTATAATCCTGTTAAACCGTCGCTTTCCAGATATATAATGACACTTAGTCATTTGTGACAATTGAAAACCGCAGCAGGTTGTTACACGTTACAAATTCGTTATAAGAAAATCGAATTATAAATAATAGCGAAATAATTTATGATACATAATTTAGTTTTCCCTGGTTATTTTGGTTTTTGCCTTATATGTAATTTTATTTATTCATTGTTTTCGAATTGCTCATTTTTTCTACTTTAAAAATTTGTATGGAAACATTGGTAGATACACAATTTTTATCCCATTTTCAAGTAACATACTTAAAGCCTAATATAATACACTGCGCAAAGCAAATAAATAATAATTACTCTCAGTATACGATTGCTTCAGACCTTCAAAAATATTACTCTTTCGATATTTAAGGAATTGAAGAAGCAAGG
Organism: Ladona fulva; assembly: GCA_000376725.2. Taxonomy (NCBI): domain Eukaryota; kingdom Metazoa; phylum Arthropoda; class Insecta; order Odonata; family Libellulidae; genus Ladona; species Ladona fulva. The sequence continues at coordinate 164,774 of KZ309169.1, read as the reverse complement.
AGTGTCTTGCAGAGAAGATTTAAATTAGTTCACAAAGATGTTGCATCTTCAATGCACAGCGACGAAGACCATTTTATGGATTGCGTTTTCAAAAATTTGGGTCTGTTCTATTATTTGTTATTTGGCAAATGGGCTATCATTAGTAAACACATACATACACACATCCTAAAGTAGAGCCAATGGAGCAGATAACCCCTAAAGATGGATAACCATCGATCACCATGGATCGTCCTCGGATAGCGAGGAGAAATTTATACCCGTATAAGTAATTGGATCGGCAGAGAGTATATTTTGAGCCACTCATTTTGCTCTTAAAACGTCGCTGCCTCGGGAGATGAGGATTTCATCACCTCTAAATTACTCGTTCAGTCTAAAGTCCGTGCGTGCTAATTCTTCCTCGGTTTATCCTTCACTGGCGCTACTACGACGCTATCCTTCCTTCACTACGAAGCGACTTCGCTCTGCAAGTCAAAATACTGTTACCCCAAGGAATAACAAGTGTGAAAAATAGCGACATGTCTGGGACTCAAACCCAGGTCTCCCACTTTCCGGGCATGTATTCTAACCCGACTCTAACCTTGAATGTAACTCTAGGTTAGAGTCAGGTTAGAATACCTGCCCGGAAAGTGAGAGATGTGGGTTCGAGTCAAGTCGCTATTTTTCACACTTGTTATTCCTTGGGATTTAGTCGCATGAATTCATCGTGCAAAAATTAACACCTTTACCTTAATACTTTTATCCCAGTTGAAAGGAAATCTTCGTGATAGGCATACATCTTTTTCATCGAAAATAATTGACATGGACGCGATTCCTCCGCTCAGGAAATTCCCTATTCCATCGGACGTTTTTATATTTCGCTCGTTCTTTTTTATCTCTGCGTCTGACGAAGTCGGGATGTGTTACTCACCGCGCGAATTTCATCTCCGCTTTGGAAAAAGAGGAACACTGGAATGTCCCGCTAACTAAAACTACTTCCAACTCGTCTTTGACCACAGTATAGGCATTATGTTTCCTTCTTCACGGCGTACACATGTCTGGAAATGGGAAAGATTCCGCTCAGAACGTCTATCCACCGCGAATCCACTTCTCCAAACTTAATTTCGGTGCTTCGCAAAAGTGGTTTTCTTGCCTTTTAGACGGGTGACAAGTTGATTTCGTGGCATAATTTCGAGACGAGATACGTGCTCTGGAGTAGAGGCAATCATCTTGGTTGATGGAAACGTTTTCTCTGGAGCCAATAAAGCGAGTCTAATGTGACAGTATCGTAAACTTTTGGCGATTTGTGAGTGCTTTTGACGACGCTTCTGTGAAAAGTAAAGGAAAAAATAATAAATTACGGACATTTTGTATCGAAGTGAACCTGGGTAAATGATCTAATCCTAAACAGTTTTCACTAACCGAATTAAATATTTCATTTTTATTATATTATTTCAAAACATGTAAAGTTCCGTAGTAAATATATATTATTCAATTTATTTTACTACCTACAATTATTTTATCTTTATATTTTAAGCTCTTATTGTTTTAAAAATTTTCGATAGATTTGAAATATTTGTTGCTTTTGAACTTTTTCTTTATAGCAAATAGATACCTTTATTAAATATTTTCTCCACTCGATCGTTTAACAAATTACTCATCGAAGCATTGCAGTTCATTTTACCTAAAAGATAGCCAAGTAAATGTTGTGCAAATAATGCTGTCTGCATTATACTCTTCCAATTACTTTGAGAAATGCTATAAATTGTATATTCTTGTACTACTTTTAAACCCTTCCTACAAATACTATTTTAAGAATTTAGGATAATGATTGAGGATTTTCTTGCCGCTAATTACATTACGCATTTATTCTTAGTTTTGCTTTGGTATCCATATCGTTTAGGTGGTTTTATTGATATATTTGCGATTAAAGGAGCAAATACTCCTTAATTGATGATCTAAAACATTCACAATCATGATCAGAAACAGCCCCGTTAAGAATTTAAAGTCAGTGACCAAACATTAGGTCAAGCAAGGGTCGCCTTCAGCGCACCCAGTAATCTGTGCGCCAGAGCGATCGTTCGATCCCTTTCAAAACGCCGCACTCCGAATGCCCACTATATCTGCGAAGTTTAAAAGCCTTCAGCTCTTATTTTCATATAATTTCTCTTGAAATTACGAATTGTCAACATCATTACGGAATGGCGTAGTCCATATTGCCATTTAACCACTGAAAATTTCAACTGTTAATGGTTCTTTACCGAAGCAATGAAGACGCATCTGTCGGAGCGCCAATATCAATTTTCTTCCCTCAGAGTGAGCAAATGGGAATAACAAGAGGACAAAATAACGACGTGACTGGGACACGGACCCAAGCCTTCCACACAGTTTTAGGAACGCTTTAAAATTAATATTAATATGTATGTACGTGGGAGACCTGGGTTCGAGTCCCAGTCATGTCGCTATTTTTTTCACTTGTTATTCGTTGGGATTCAGCCGTACGGCTTCACCGTGCAAAGTCAATCGACTTTTCCTTAATCCTTGTGAAAAAATAGAACTACGTTCGCTACGTTCAATGTGGATTCTGCACTCTGCATTATGAAATTGTGGGTTGAGTTCGAAGGAAATCATTCCAACGGTAAAAATATTGATGATATAGAAGTTCACATTTCACCACAGTAAGTAAATGTTTTCGATTAACTCGTAAATTGGCGAGATAACGTAGAGATGCTCAAACATCTAACATGAAAAGACGCAACATAGTAACTGTGAAACAAAATAAATCAGAGGCTCATGTTTTTCCGGTATGTTTTACAATGAATGCCTGAGAAGAATAAAAGTTGCCACTAATGGTTGAGTTTGTTGCAGCTTCGAATAATTCCAGAAAGAAATTCGTCGTTCTGGAGTTATTTTAAATTGCAAGGAATGCCTTAACAAGCTTTCAAAATGTGATAAAGATGCTTGTTTTTATTATCATCAATTAAATGTGATTTTGAGCAACAAAATGGCGTATACCGTGATATTTTCATATCAATTCTACGAGTAAAATGTGTAAAATGTAATTTTAAAAAAACTCTAGATCAAAGCGTATTCACGGGCGATAGTTCCAGAGATACCCTTCCGGAGATTAATACGCTCTCGTCAATGGAAAGTATATGCTTTACTGAAAATGGAATTGCAAAACTCTTACGTAATATTAAGCCAAACAAATCATCGGGTCCAGAGGATATTCCGGCTACTGTATTGAAAGAAATGGCAGAAAGCGTCGCTCCTTATCTCAAAATTATATTTTCCAAGTCCATGCGCGAAGGTAGAGTCCCAGTAGATTGGAAGTCAGCGAATGTTACGCCCGTTTATAATAGTGGATTGAGTGAGAACCCCGGAAATTATAGGCCTATCTCATTAACTTCACTCTCCGGGAAAGTAATGGAGCTCGTCGTTGTTAGCTCACTTATGAAGTTCTTAGACAGCAATCGTTTCCTCAGTAATAACCAACACGGATTTAGAAAGAACCGATCATGCGAAACCCAACTAGCTCTATTCGTCCACGATATCTTAAAGTCTGCCGAAAGTAAAAAACAAGTGGACGCTATTTTCCTTGACTTCAAGAAAGCTTTCGACAGGGTCCCCCACTACAAATTAATTTACAAACTAAAATTAGCAGGTATCAACAAGGAAATAATTGAATGGATCAAGAATTTTCTACACGAGAGAGAACAGCAAGTGGTACTTGATGGCGTTAGTTCGGATAAAGTCAGAGTCACTTCAGGCGTACCCCAAGACAGCGTAATCGGACCTTTACTCTTCCTCATTTATATCAATGACCTAAGCGACAATATCGATAGCAATGTGAGGATATTTGCGGATGATTCGGTAATATATAGAGAAATATCAAACTCTCAAACGACTTAGCTCATATACAAACGTGGTGCGAAAAATGGGAACTAGATCTTAATGTAGATAAATGCTCTGTAGTAAATTTCTTCGAAAAGAAACAATTGAGTCAGAACCGCCCGTACAAAATTAGTGGAACGAATTTAAATGTAGCCGACTCAGTAGAATATCTTGGAATCACCCTAACCAATAAATTAAACTGGAGCACACACATTCCGAAAATATGTGGTAAAGCAACTAAAAAGCTCGGTTTTATAAAGCGTATTGTAGGTAGATGCGATGAAAAAGTTAGAGAGCGATGCTATTTCACGTTAGTTAGGCCCCATCTGGAATATGCGGCGAGTATATGGGACCCAGCGGATGAATCGAACTCTCGCGAACTCGAGAAAGTGCAGCGTAAGGCGATACGTTTTGTTAAAAAGTGCTACGATAGAGAAGCAAGTGTAACGCAAATGCTCACATATGCAGGTTGGGAATCCTTGAAAGAAAGGAGATTAGAAGCTAGGCTGCGATTGTTAGATAAATTCAGAGGAAATACATTTTCGTATGACGTAATTGATATTATGCGACCCCCCTGCTACTTTGCCCGATCCGACAGTGAGCGTAAAATAAGAGAAAAAGACGCGAGGACAAGTCGTCTTAGAGACTCTTTTTTTCCGCGAACGATACGCGATAATAATAAATTAAAGAAGTAATTCTACTCTTGGTGTTTACACCCCCTGCCACACGCCGAAAGGCGGCTTGCAGGGTACTTATGTAGATGTAGATTGGTACAGAAAATGCCCTCAACTCAGAACGCAAAATGTGGCGCAGTTAGGAAAGAAGATTTATCCGCTGAAAACTCAAATCAGTACCGAATCGGGAGACCATTCGTACCGTAAACATAACTGTAAACTATGGGCAGTTGACATTGGAAATGTTTCGGAAAGAGCCCTCCCTTAGCCTGCGTTAGCATCCGTTTCTCGGTGCACATTGGCCCTCCGAGACCAGATTCCATCCCCGTATCGCTCCGGAAACTCATCGTTCCGGAATCTCTCCAAACCCATTACTCCGGCACCTCAGCCAAATTGCCTCTTCATATCATTCCACAACTCCCTCACCTGGGATGCTCGGCTTTTTTGGGAAACAGAAGCTCGCTAAAATAGAGAACAAGTTTCCATGGGACTCACTGATATTTGTCGAGGTTGAAATCTACTATATCCTAACTTCTCTGAAAATTGACAAAAATTGCGCTGAATAATGTTATGTTCACCTGTAAGCTCTCCCGTTGATTCGATATGCAGTCCTTGGGAAGTCATAACTGCTCTTAATTAACCCCACTGAATACATTTAAACTTGATACTAACGTAATTGATTGTTACTTCAATAATTTGAGCGATAAGAGGTGCCGTTTTCCTTTGGCTTCCCTGATGGATGGATTAGCGTATTCCATTTTTCCATTTAAATCTCTCATTCTTACAATTCCTCTCGTAAAACTTCAACAAAAAATTCTATACATGAAGTATATGGCAAGTTTTTTTTCCTTGCTAGAGTGGCTAAAAAAATTGAAAACTACAACTAAATTTACTTTCATATTCAGAAAGTTGTTTACTATCTTACCACGATGAAAAATACTGGTTTAATTGGAAATAGATTTTCCTTCGCTAACCGGAGCAGCCACCTCTAAATATCCTTCCGGTAACATATATCCTCTAAATTTGTTACCTTTTCTAAATTCTATTGCTGTACTTACGAAAAACAGTAGTGGAATGTGTAATTATAGTTTACCTAAATACGAATTGTCCTACTTTGAGTTTGATGAATTCTCAGTTAGCGGAAATTAAATTCGTGAACGTGAAAGAGGAATTTGTTCGGCCTTTGCATAATACAAAAATAACACATGTAGATCTTCCGCTCTGCCTTCAGTCATGATGTTTATTTTCCGCTTCTGATGACTCCGATAGCTGATGGTGTCCATGCTGAGGATTTCAAGTCGACGCATTTCGGAAAACGCCGCACTTAAGACACCAAGTAACATAGTACTAACACACATTAGTTTCGCTATAATAATAATATAACAAAAACGACGAAAATATTTCTTAAATATTCTAGTAAGTTCGCAACCGCGCCTCTGAATATTTACTTCATCAGCATGTGTTATCGGTGCGTTTTTCCGAAATTCGTCGAATGGAAATCCTCGACACCATCAGCAATCCAAGTCATCAGTAGCGGAAAATAAACATCATGGCTGAATGCAGAGTGGAAGATGTGCTTTACACGGAGGGACTTCCTTTCGCACTATCTTTGCCTGCTGAACATGGAGCTGACACGTTTATTGCATTGGATAGAGTGGCTTACCTTTGATGTCTGGGTAAGAGTAACAGTTAGTGAATTTTCATTGAAAAAGCGCTGCACTCTAAACGAAAAACTGGATAGCCACCGCCGTACCTTTGCAAGTGAATAGTCCTTCCAAAATGTGCCATGAATTTCCGCCGCGGATTGAGAACCTTTCAAATGTAATGACTCCGAAGAACATGTACGATTTAATTTTCTCTTGGTTTGAAATTTTCCCCACCTCCTAAACTTGATCCAATGTCAGTGAAAAATCTTGAGGTGGATGGCGAGTTAACGATCGGCTCTCCACTTTCTTTGAAGCATTTCTTTTGTGAACTGACGCTGTGAAGAATCTACTAAATCAATTTCCCAGATTACCTATGAACATCCCCACAGCTGAAATTCTTGCAAAGCATTCTTTCTTTTGGCGTCGTTACGTCGACGATATTATCTGAATCTGAAGGTGCAAGCACGCTTATGAAACCGGTCGTGTATTAAATATTCTGTGGAATATACCAAGGTTTATCGTTTCTTAAATATATCAGTGTTCTTAAGCTAGAGAAATATCTAATCTACTAATCTTTGGTAAGATTCAATTTTTTCACACCTTGAATGAATTTCTCATGTCGGAAAAGAATTAGAAAAATTGAAAGACTACCTAAAGTAGAAAAACTAATTAAAGTTATAAAAATATATGTAATGCGAACGTTGCCATAGAAATATGGCGTCATTTCATCAAATATGACTGCAACATTATTTTTATGTTTGTGATACATTTTTGAAAGTCCTTAAAGAAGCATCTTATCTTCCCTCATATTCACTATCTGAAACAGATGAGATTTATGTTCATGGAAATAAATTGAAGTTATGAGATAGGAATCCCTTTTCATATTTAGAGTTTACGACAAGATGGCGGATAACACGTATTGAATGATACTGAAAACGCCCCTAAATATATTGCGTAGGTTTACGCGAAATGGTTACTATGTAACTTCGATATGTATAAATTCCGTTCTGTAATAACCTATTTAGTTATCTATCGAGAAAAGTTCTTAATCTACACCAAGAAATTAAGTCCCATTTAAAACATGTGCATTTCTACCCGTGTAATTAGTTCTATTCCTACCATTGAATCCTATTTTTATTCCAGAGAACAGGAAATTATATTTTTATGCGATTCGGTCGTATTCAAATATTGTCTTCAACACGAGCGGTTGCCTTCATAATCGAAATCGAGATCGGAGGAATTTTAGTTCTGAAAACCACAATCTAAACAGCTTTCAGACGATATTCAATGGATATTGAACCAGGATAGCTATCAAATGTGCTCGGATGTCCCAATGTGATTGTAATAACGTGCTCTTTCATAATTAGATGTGGGAATGACTGCCTCTTAGAATTCCATGAAGATGATTTTGATTATGTGGAGAACATTTTGTATTATACATTCCTTAAGGCTCTCTAGATCACGAGGGGAAAACAATTCACCGCATACGATAAGACAAGCGGGATGCGTGCCATTTAAAGCTGACAAAACGTAAAATTAGCTTATTTCGTTTAGTGCAAGGCGAATATGTTGAAAGAAACGAGAGCTGTATCACGAAGCAGCAAGTGCCTCGATGTCTGGAGATTAGCCTGCGTTAAAGAGAAATTTATTAACACAGTTTCAATAAATTCCCACGATATTTACATCTTTTCTAATATGTATAATAAACTTAACCCAGATTCTTGAAGGTGGTGCATTGACTGTTAAATTGATATATACGCCCATGTTAAGCCTCATGTTGTTAAAAATATTGTGCAAATGTATATAATGATATATGCAAGCTCAGGTTAGATTTGCTGATTTGCTTCTAATGTCTGTAAAGTATTCAGCTCGCAGGCCGCTTAGGACCGCATCCCCTTCACCACTTCGGTGGCGTATTGGTTAGCTTGCTAACCGTACAACACTGAGGTCCCAGATTCGAATCCTGCTCAGGGCATGGTTGTTTGTGCGTTTGTGAAGGGTCTATCGTAAGAATGGTCAGCCTTGACTAAAATACGCCCGAAAGACGAAATTATTATACTTAGTTACGAAGAGGTAAGAGGAGGCGGGGCAAGACGAGGAGTTAAACTGAATGTGAAGGAAAGATGAATTGCAAAACTGAAGTAAATGTAATTAGCAGGGGTAAATGAAAAACTAAAACTTTGCCGAGCTAAGATAAAGTTTGCGCGAAATTGAATAACCCTGCTGTCATTTTCCTCGGGTTTAAGAAGTAATACTTCAGGGATATTGCGAACGTCCGGTGACCGGAATCTTCGTGGAAAATGGTAGAAATGCTGAGCTAAGCAAAAAATGAACAACTGGGTAACAAATGAAACGGACAGAAAATAAACCCAAAGGCTATAAAAAGTGCGAACATTTCGTAAGCTCGCCGAGGAAAGTAGGCAGATAGAGGAGCCCGAAAGGTGAAGTGCGACCACTTTAGAGAAATAAAAAGGCACGAGCAGTGCGCAAAAAGAGATAAAAAAGGGTCGCAAGAAAGGACACCGCTAAACTTGGCAGAGTGGCCGAGGAAAGGCTGAGAATAAAAGGTTGTTGGTGGGTGGGAAATTAGTGGAAGAGGAAGGATTTTCGGATGCGGGCAAAAGTGGAGCTAACAGAGGCTCCTGGCGGCGGCGATACCAATTAATGCGGTAAAGAGTTTCAGCGAAATTGCAATAGCACCATTAGAGGCTGTGTCCACGTAGAATGAATGCCGTTCTGATTGGAGGCACACGCCGCAGTCACGAACGTTTGCTCGGTGGTTTAACTTTGATCGCCGCCGTATTCAAAACACAGATAGACTGCGGGTTTTTCTCTCTTTTCCCTGGTGCCACGGTTTTGTTTTAGGATCGAAGCAAGTCTGAAAAAATCACGGCATGTTGGCGTGATAACAGGCAGTGGATTTCTCTGCGGGAGGGCGAAAGACACCTCTTGGATTCTTATTTGGGAAATCGAAACACTCGTGCCAACTTGGGAATTGAAATCGGAGAGAGTATATCATTTACAACTAGAAACTGAACTCGAAATTTGAAAGCAGGGACTATAAGACATAAGTCTTAAAATTTCAGTAGAGGTGTAAAGTAAAATATTGAAAAATTCTATTATAAATATGTTTTTAACTATGATCCATAGCAGCGTATACTTTTCTCAGGCATTTCTTGTTTGGTCTCATTTGGTAACGAAGTAGGAGTCGGATATATTCTTCCATCACTGTACTCCACTAGCCCTTGGAATATGCCGACAGTGAATACTTCTTATGTTCGACTAGTAAACGCCCCCGTCAAGCATGGCGGAACTTAATTTAGATTACAAATATATCTAATATTGTGTATATATATGGTCATCCTAATCCAGAAAAAGTCCGTCGTAAGATCATAATAACTAAATATATTTCTTACCATTATTTANTTACCATTATTTATAAAATTTATTCTACTATTTTCAGGTCATAAAAGCCTACTTTAGGTAAATTTCTTATAAAAATTATAAGAACTGATTATCTCCGTGCACTAATATGGGATAGTAATATCTACATTCAACAATGTCCTTAGTCGTCAAAGAGGAGTTGTTTATTTCCCAAAACTTTTACGAAATTTACGTGTGCTTTATCAAAATCCTCGAAAAATCGGACCTATATCAATATTTCACAACTAAAATATGAATCTGTGATAGTTTTCTTTTTGGGACACTTGTTTCAATTTCGAAGGACTATTGTTTCTAATTTAATTTTGTAAAAGAAACTACATCAGCAGGTAACGAAAACCTATTTTACGTACATTTTTATGGAAAAGTATGCTAATTGATTATCCCCGTGTATATGGGATAACTACTGAAACCAATAATCTACAATTGCCATGGTCGTCAAAGGGATGGGTTGTTTATTTCCGAAATATTTCACGCATTTTCCGTGTATTTTATCATTGTTCTCTCAATTTCAAATTATAAGAATGTTTCACAACTACAATAAGATTTTATGACAATTTTCATTTCTTGTGTCTCAATTTCGTAGGACTATTGTTTCTAATTTAATTTTGCAAATTTTGTAATTTAATTTTTCCTTCCGGAAACGGAAGGACCTTAGGCATTTCCTCAGAATCCATAATTTACTGTCACTACCAATGTGAAAAACATCTCGAATACGATAGTAGTAGGGCTCCAGGATAGCCAAGTGGGCAACATGTTCGACTTCGGTGAAAGCGGTCCCGGGCTCGATTCCCGGTGGGGGCCTACGTGCGAAATGACGTAAGTTGTCGAAGAATTTTAACAATACTACTATACTACACGATGGTAGTAAGTACGATATTACAAAGTTAATTTTTAGGATAGAAATAAATAGCTTTATTTTTTTCATGTTTATTAGAACCAGAAAGGTTACTGGTGGAATATTTTGACAGTTTCTTCATAATTGAATTATTTTTTACCGTATTAGTTAATTCTTAATACTTAATTAATTACCGTGAATCACAATAATCATGTACTTTCATTTCATTTACCGTTGATTTGAACTTCGTAAAGCATTGTTGCTTCTCTTAGAATGATTATTACCACTAAGAAAAGACAATGATCAAAGAAGGTTTTATTTCTATGAAGTAAAACATCTTGAACTCGTAAAACCTTTCATTTGCTCACACTGGAAGTCCAAATATCCTGAGGGCATATTTAGCTCAATTTCTTTGCCATCCATTACGAATAACAATATATTATTTTATGTAGATACAAGCTGAACGACGTTTTCTTGGAGGGGATTGACTGTCAAAGACTTTTGTTAATGTGTGTTGAAATAGTAAGCAAGCTTACTATTTCAACACACATTAACAAAATAAAATCGAAGGCTTTCAGGATGCTCGCGCTCTCTTAAATAGCTTTGTTTTAAGGAAAACATGCCCTTTAACAAGGAGAATTATCAGTCGCTTTGCGAACATTTTCATACACTGCCACTCTCATACTGGCGAGAGATTGCTAACGTCATTATGTTAAAAAAATGATTGCCGGAGATTCCCTAGACGCTTCAAGGCTAGTCGAACGTGTTAATGTCAATGTTCCGTCGCGAATCACCAGATCAATTTACCCTGCCTGCCGGGTCAATGCTTACAAACATTCGCCAATCCCGAGGTCACTCAGTCTCGCCAACGCCTTACTAACAGAACCGCGAACAGTGGACATATATTCTGTTAATTTTGACTCTTTAAGAAGAGTCATAACCTCCTATTACGAGTCCAGAAGTAGCTAATTTTTAATTTATGTATGTATGTTTTAATTTTATTATAAGTTTTTATCGTATATTTTAATCCATGTTTTTTATACTTAAATGTAAATTATGTAACTGTATTTTGACGTATTTATTGTTATTGTATTATTACGACTCAACTTAGTGGGTTTTGATAAATAATAACCCATAAAATGAAGGTTAGACAATTACATTACTACCATCGCTATTTTTAGAAGATTATAGCGTGCATTATTTGGAATTTCTTACTTCCATTTACGTATTAATTTTTCACGTCCAATGAAAAGTTTCCCGCAGAACTTTCTTCAGTTCTTTCTCAGTCATACGTTGCAGTGACATTCGCGTTGTTATCGAAAGTTATAAAAGTATGGAAACATCAACATGACCATTACTTTAGGGAAAAATCCTTCGTCACAAATGTGCGAAGATAAAGGACGCGATAGATTCTTCTCTTATATAAAAATTAAAAGCTAAAAGATTATAAATCCTCGCAAAGACAATAAAATGCGTCGCTTGTTTCTCTTTTACTTTTAATTTAAGTTAGAATTCTATACGCGTTTAAAAATAGGAAAAATAAAAAGTTTCCCTTCTCTTGAACGCTTTAAATGTTTTTATTTTGTTTTTGTTTATGGGTGTGTTAGCATTTAATGTTTATGCGACGCCTCACCAAAATGAGAGTCTTTTTCTTCAGAGCTTTTCGCATGCATTCTAAAGTATTTCGGAAAGAAATATTGCTGTAATTTTGTACGGTAATGATAAAAAAGAGGCGAAGCAAAATCGACACGTGAAAGTCCGAAAAGGAGGCAGGAAAGGGAAACCAATGCAAGATAAAAATCAAAGCGCCATATCACGCAAATGGAACATTCTCTCAAAATAATACTGCGGTATAATTTTGAAAAATGTAGGAGCATTTGAAACGTAATTTAGAGTGTATTTAATCCAATGTTTACTGTGAGATATACAAGTAGATATAAATAGATGAATGATTAAATGACGAAAGAAATAGATAACAAGTAACATGTATACCATCTAAAAATGTATTTCTTCATCAAAATAATTTTTTGAATTTAAGCACAAAGTAATTTCAACTTAATCGTCGATGACCAGATTTCAAGGGAATTGGAATAAAAAATGGGCGCTCTGAAGAAACAAATGAAAACGATAGAGGATTGCCCATACTTTGGCCAAAAGGATATGTAATCCTCTGCAAGTTTCGGAAAACCCTCCAAAGATTAATGCTTAGCAATTGAATGTTCCCTTTCAATAATACATACGTTCGATTTTCTAATTGTATTGGATGTTATTTAACCTTTATTTGCTTTATTAGTTAAATAATATAAATATGCTATCTACGTTTTCAAGTTTTCAACTTCTAATATGTGTGTTACTTAGGACTTCCCATCACGCATTTCCAATCCCAGAGTTCTTTATACTGCCGAAAATTCTATTTATGATTCTTTATTCTCTAAGCAAAGCAGATGAGGAACGGTAAAGAACGAGAGCAATTAGTGCTGATTCTAGAATTAATCATATAGATTTATTCCATTCCATTTACTACATTCTCCATTTACTCCTGGTTTGAAATGATCAATCAAATGTTCATGGAAAACTATCAATGGGTTGCGAATCTACTGTATTTCCTCTTCGCCAGTAACGATTTTTCACGAATAATTCGTGCGCCCAAGTATTGTTTACCACTACTTGCAAAATATTCTATTCCAAAATACTGAAAATGGATATTCAATCTCGTTACGTTTCGATTCGAATGAAATTTATAAATAGAGCTTCTGTTAGCTTATCTACAGGAACTAGAAATACGGGAGACACAGGAACTAGAGTCTAAAAACTAATACCTTTTGCATGTAATGGAATTGCGGAGGTTCACGATGTCCTCTTTTCTACTTCACATTTACATATAAATTAATACGGCCATTGTAATTAGGCATTGATACGCGCTAAATGAAGTGTTATCGCCTAAATTTCCATAATATTAATTATTATTTGACTAAGTTTATTGTTTTGCTAACCCAATTCAAAGAGTTTTTCCAAAATTAGAGTCCTATAGAGTCTAAATGTTTACAACTGGCACATTTAAGTAGTTGAGATAAATTTAAAGCATTTCTTATTAGACTTATATTACATCGAAATTATCATTTTATGACATTGATATGCATCATGATTATAAATCCGGTGACAATTTTACATTCTTAGTTTTTGCCATTATCGTTTTGCGTATGTATATATTTTTACGTTATAAAGTTTATTATTGTTTTTTTGGAGCTTAGCATTTGTTTATTTGTAAACACATTGTGATTTGACCTTCTGGCTACGTGGCCGCGTATTGTTCGAGAGAAATTCCTCTTTTGAAATCAATCCACTAATTTCTAAAGTTATGAAAGAGATTTTCTTTTTAATTGATTTTCATTACAGAATTACTTTCAATTTCTAATTTGGAAGTAAAAATCTTTAATTCTGAAAACATCTTATAATAGAGTTGGAACTCATGTAGACTTCCATTTGCTTCTCTGTTGTCGAGTTGGATGTACTTTACCTTGTGCATTGATAAGGGGTGTAATTTCACTAAGCCCTTCTGAAAGTCTTTAACAAGGTTATAAACACTTAATTACAGTTAAGTATGTATCTGATAATTCCGCGGGTGCGTTCTATTTGTCTAAAAATTTGTTTGTTTTAAAAATTTAACAATCAAAATATATTTACTAACGATTGTGTTTCACAGCTAGGTATCACATAAGGAGATATGTATCTTTTGTTGTCATGCTTAAGTATATTTTCTTTTGCGATCTCTCTTTCCTTAACCCCGTCCAACGAGCCTTGATTTTGACTTCCTTAATTCTATTACATACATCTAATCCCTTTCTCCTCATCCTTCACAGCTCACGTGACTACGGATCGCTGTGGTAACTTTGAATCGCTTCTGTTTTCTCCCATTCCCATGACTGTTTCCTCTTACTCCCTTACACCCGATTTCCTTAAACTTTGCTTTTTCCTCCTTTGTTCGAAAGCCTTACGTCGGCCCTGACCCGTTTCCCAAAGCATCAGTCGGATGCCAAGAATAAATCTATTTGAGCCTAAGACTCCTAGACAAAGCGACAAGCGAATCGTCACGAAACAGGGGTGGAAGGATTAATGCTCTAGACAAGGGCTTTTGTTCATGTGCCAGACAAAGGATTAGAGTACAGATTCTATTTTAGGGAACATATATCGGAAAGCCACTTTTGGAATAATTTCCCTTTTCCGGAATAAAAATATGTGGAATCAATACATAATCATCTCAATAAAATAAGTAAGAAAATGTAATTTTCCTGACTTTAACGGATTTTCAACAATTTATGGCGCATATTTTGTCATAGACTGATGCCATGCTTCCTTCATCATCACTTATCGTTATTTCAATATGGCATTTTAAAACATACTTCGGTTGAGCATAAAAATCACCTTTTATTCATTGTTCATTGTTATTTGATGGTGTTTTAAGAATTAAGAATACATTTTCACGGATTATATATAGACCAGTGATGTTGATATATTCAGAGACAGTCAAAGACCAAATAGGCTAACATGTTCTTTGATTGATGCATGTAATAATCGCATGTGTTTGATTGCTATGATATTTGCTTTGAATGATAGGATATAAAAATACGTAACCATCATGCTTCATCTTTAAAAAGTCGTCATTTTCTTTGCTTTAATTTTAATTAGATATACTACATGGCGCAGTCGTCCTGAAAAGCAAATACCGACGATAGTATATCGATAATTGAGAATAGCTTCAGATCAAGCAAGCGGAGTAGAAGAAGAATGGCATTTAAAACCTAAATAATTGCACATCTCGGACCAGATAACATCGGACTGGAAACTCTTAAAGCATCAATTGGAAATAATGCTGACGGCAACCGAATCCGATAAAAAGAGCGAAGATATTAAAACAACTAAATTTCATGATGCGAATGGAACTAAAGCGCAGGAAATATTCTTCGCATTTAATTCGGGAGATATCAAGGCTGTGACCTTCAAGGATGTGATTAAGGCGTTCGACAATCACTTCTCACCGCAAAAGAACGTGGTCTGCCAGCGGTACAAGTTGAGGGAGCAGAATCGGGATCTGCGAACATTTAGTATATTACAAACTTGAAACGATTGATTGCAACGGACTTAAGCGAGTTTGGTGAACAAGAAGAATCCCTAATTCGTGACAAAATCGTCCTCGGAATTGCAGATGATAGATTTTAGATTTAGATTTGTGCCCCGAAAGCCACCAGTGGCGTATGGTGGGGGAATAAGCAGCTACAAGAAGGGCTACTTCGGATTCACGACTTTAAGCTGACGGAAGCGGCAAAACACTGACACCTTGTGGAAGAGAGCCGAGAGCAGAAGTTTCCAAGGCAAAATTTCATCCCACCCATTCGACGACGACCGGAAAGCGGACCTCGGGGAGACTAGCAGAAGGAAGCGGACGAAAGAAGAAAATCCAGTAACCCTGTGAGATTTAATGAGAAAATGTTTAGAACCCAGGAATGTGTAATAATAACATAGATGATATCGCTTAATTATGTACAAATATAATGCTAAACACATACGAGCGACGTATCCAGCATATGGTGAAAATTGTTATAATTGGGGAGGACTAGATCACTATGCCGTAGGTTGTCTTAAGAAATCGGCAAAAGACCTGAAATGTGATAATGAGTTTACTATACATTTTGTAATTATTAAAGATGTTGCTGTTCAATTTAAATAGACACGGAGCTGAGATAAATGGAATACCCGAACATGTTCTGAGAAAGGCAGTTAAAAATTTTAATATCGTAAGAGCAGATGTAAAGTCCAAGGGAGAAACAAGTTAGAAAATAGTTAGAACCAAGTTAGACTAGTTACATGATCATATATTGTAAATAATAATAGATATGAAGATATGGAGGAATAAAATCAGTGGAAAAACTTTTCAGAGGAAACTATTTCACACTTTAATATCTTAGCAAAATCACAACATAAAAAATACTTCTACACACACGACATGTTTCAATGCTTAAGCACCATTTTCAAGTGGCAACTGAAGAAACAAAACTGAGCCTGCAAAGGAAAGGGTGGGGGGAAGCACTGAGAAGACTAAAGAAGTGAAAGGTCGGATTCATAGAAAAGTATTAACATGGTGGGCACTGGGAATCAGGTGACGGGTGAAGAGTGGAGGTTAAGAGGGGAGAGTAGGAAGGAAGATGTGAAGATAATTTTCTCGTAGTTAGCAATGAGAATTGCATCCCGATATTAGGCCTAAAGTCTAGGTATAAAACTTCAACTGCTTGAAGGAATAGAAGCAATATATGATACTGATGATAGAGCTATTAAAGTTGCAAAATTTCATGATTTATCTGATGGAGTTGGTTGTTTCAGAGAAAAATTTACCGTAAAAATAAAAGAGGGTTCAGAACATTGGCAAGCCCTGTACAAAGGGTATTATAATCACTGTTGCCAAAGCTGAAAAAGACGATTGATGATTTAGTGAATCAGCAAATTATTAGCAAAGTAGAAAACCGTACTGGATGGATAAGCAGTTTAGTTTTGGTTGAAAAAACTGATGGTTCATTCAGAATTTGCACCGTTCCTCGAGAACTAAATAGATCTTTAGTTTACGAGGACTATTTATTACCGATACTTGAGGAAATAAAATTAAAATTGAGAGGTAATTCATACTTCGGTGTCATAGATTTTAGAACTGGGTTTTGCCACATTAAGTTGACTGAGGAGTCTTTTAAACTGTGTCAATTTAATAACCGTTACGCATAAGTTAAATCAGCAACCCTTCATCTTAAACATTGCCTCTGAATCACTTCATTGGGTGGTACAAAAGAATTTTAGCAATGTTATTAGTGTGGTTGTTAATTTTGAGGATTGGTTAATTTGTTCTCCAACAATGGAAACTCGTGACCAGATATTACAGAAATTTTTGCTCGGACTCGTGAGTTAGGAGTTAAATTTAATCCCAATAAATTCCGATACCCTTTGAAACGTGAGGTATTCAGGGAATCTTTTCAGTGCTTAGGGCATGCATACAGATCCATCCCATGAAGCAAATGTGTTCCCAGCCCGTCTAGTAAATAGGAACTTCAAAGAATTCTTGGAGTATTTAATTATTTTAGAGAATATATTCCTAACATGTCCATTACTACGGCCCCACTACGCGATTTACTTTTCATCATGGGGTTGGTTTCCTCGGCATCAAATGGCTTTTAAAAATTTAAAGTCTCCACTATCCCAACCACCACTTTTAATTACATTTAGTCCTGATAAGAATATAGAAGTAGATGCATCAACAGATGGCATAGGATGTTGCATATTAGAAGACAAAAGATCTGTCTCTTTCGCATCACGTAGCATAACACCGACTGAGCAGCAATATTCCCAAGTTAAAATAGAACCTCTCAGTGTGGTTTTTGCAGTTAAAATTACCTTAATCTAGTGCATTGACATAGTTATGTTGTATATAATGACTCTACACTGTTGGGAAGCATAATTAATAAGCCCTTTAAAAAAACTATGTCACCTCAACTTCAAAGACTGAAGTTAAAATTACTAAAATATGACCTAACATGAAACATAGACTACGTAAATGTATGGTAATAGCAGAATTATTGTCAAGAGTAAATAAATAAGTATTCTGTGAATGATGAGATTATAAAGAATACTAAAGATACACGCACATTAAGTAAAAAATGGCAATGTGCCAAGAGGTGAAGGTAGAATTTTAATTAGAAACTACTATGGACTCTACTTTAAAATTAGTCAAAGACTATCATTATAATTGATGGTCTGAAAAGAAGAAAATTTCAGAATTTGCAAGATTACACATATTATCTTGGAAATAGAAGATGATTTAATTTTTATAAATATTAAAGTTGTTATACCATCATCACTAAGAAAGTCGATGCTAGATTGAGAGCTTAAGAGTCATCTTGGCATTGAAAACACTAATGCCCGAGCCATTCAAATAATATTTTGGGCAGGAATATCCTCTGATAGAGAAAATATAATTCAAAAGTGTTCAGCATTTCAGAGATTCATGAATATCAATATGAAAGACGTTAGCACACAAAATTCTTGAAATCTCATAACTTATCATTGCAGATGATAATTCATTTGGTTCTTATGAGTTCAAGGCATTTTTAAACGACTGTAAGTTAAGTGTTGTTACTAAAAGCCCAAACTAACCTAAATCAAATGGGTAAGTTGAAGGAACAGTCCAAACAGCCAAACAATTGCTTAATTAAGAAATGCTCTGAAAGTAATCGGGATATTAATACTGCCTTGCTTGGGTATCGAAACACCCCAATCATTGGACCATTTTCACTAGGGATGTTACGGAGGTGATTTTATCGGAGGCGGAGTCGGATTCGGAGGTTCCATTCCGACCTCCGTCGGAGTCGGAGGTATATCGGAGACGGAGGTGACATAATTACATCAGGAAACTATAAAATTTGCTTAAAACAACCTTCATTTACAAAATGAGAAAAGGAAAATTTTGAATTGTTACAAAAGTTAATGAAACTGAAAAAAAAACTAGCGAATGTTTTCATATGTAGGACAAATTTACAAACTAATAGTCAAAATTTATAATTGATAAATTATATTTTATCAACAGTAATTTGGATGCTTTTTCGCCATCCAGTCTATTTCTTAAATGGTTGTAAATCAAACCAGCTCCACTGAACAGCTGTTCGCTAGGAACGATCCCCGATGGAGCCGATAAAAACTGACGCACGATTGGCTTGAATACCTTGAATTTATCATTTTCCTTCCACCACATTAATGGATCTTCTCTCCATTTGAAATGTTTCTCTTTATTGTAATCATTTAAGAGCGCCCTCCAAAT
>KZ309169.1:64217-132630 GCA_000376725.2 Ladona fulva | reverse complement strand
ATTTTTTCATCGCATTAGAAAAATGTTGAAGTCGAATCTTCGACTTTTGCAGAACATTTATCTAAATGATGCATTTTTAAGGATACAGTTTCAATTGAGGCTGCACCTTTTTGGCTTATGAAACGGAATTGCACTAACTTGGAATTCAAGTAACTCTGAACAGCAAACTCCGAGTGCAGATCAGATTGTACATCCATTGTAATATTTTCGACGATGCAGCTTTGTATTCTTGCACACTGAAAGGGGTCAAAAAGGAAAGAAAGAAACGAGGAAGATCAAAGAGGTTGCGTATCGATAGATATTATGAGAAACGCTAAAGGAAGGCCCTTAATTAGAGGACGAAGTTCATTCCTACGTAGATAACCACGAGTGCGAAATAAAGATATTGCTTGCCATTCAGGAGAGGCACAAAACGAATATCAAAATTGTGAAATTCCTGAATTGAGAGAGAAGAGAACTTTTTCCTTCAAATTTCTTCTTATGAAGAATAAGACTGCTTGACACGATATACTTCACTTTGCTTTTTATTTTTAATGGGTATTTCTTTAAACAACATCTTTGCTGAACCTTTGTAAGTAAATATGAACTATGATATACGAAACGCCTGTTCTTTGTAAACGCACTCCATAAAAATCATATCTCTGGTAGACTCAAATACCTACGTTAATTAAGAAATGAACCCCTAGGGAATGGAGCGTTCTTGAGAAATACGTAGGAGGTTTTTCTATTCTCCGCATTGAGATGTACGAGTCTTTTGATAGCGCGGGTACAATAAAGAGAGTTGTCAACGCTCATTGAAACGTTATTAAATTGGGGCGGCGAAAAGAGAATGCTCTCAATTTTGCATAGAATAAGCAAAGTAAAGAAGCGTACGTAATTTTCCGTAATTTTCATGATTGAATAAAACGGAGGTGATTCGATATTCCTGAATGTGATTTTATAAGGAATTGAAAAGAATTTTAAACCGTTTCTCTTTGTTGACTTGGTTATACTTACAAAGAGTCGTCTTAACTCATGGTAATGAGATAGAAAAAATTAATTTATCAGTGAAGTTTGATGGAGTTAAATGTATTGCGTGTATTATAAATGGTTACGAAATATACATATATATCTGAATTTCCTAAAATTTTAGCAAAATCTTTAGGTGGAATACCTTAGTATAAAGTGAACCTTAAGAATTTCTAAACCGAATTCAACATAGAGAAATCGATATTAAATAACTCTCTTAAGGTAGTTAATCACCGTTTATTGCAAAGACATTACTATAATAAGTACGCTAGTTGTGTATCGTAGAACTTTCTTCTTCACAAGTACTCTGCTCAATTCGTACCTAGAGTAACTTCGACATATTTCCCTCTCTCCATCGCAATCCATCCTTCATTATACTCCCTGTCCACTTTCTTATCCTTACAGGAATCCTTCAGAGGTTAAAAGCTTTTGTGCGTCATTAAAAAACACATAAAGGTGCGAATCGAAAACAAAGAATTGAAGAGGAGTCGGATGAATGATTTAAAAATTACACTTTTGCTTCCCAAATACTATTTCCTGCATCCTTCCTCGATATACACGTTTTCCTTTTTCTTGTTTTCTCTCTGTAATTTCGTTTCATTCCCTATTTATATTCTATTCGACTCATTTATTCCTCGTGGAAGTTATTCAACCATGAAATTTCAATTGGCATTTCCGTATACTCCGCAGAATTTGCAATTATAATTTGAGACGTTTCTGAGAGTGTCGTTATTTCTGGAACTTTCAATGCGAAGTTGGAATTTAAGGGAAAAAGTGGAAGACAAATGAAGAAATCACACAAGAGGCCTCGAAAGTCCAAATCCAATTTGGAATATACGAAAACGTTTTACCATACACGACTAAATAAATATACCACTGAAAGATCTGCTCAATAGGAAACAAAAACTTTATTTATCTATTGTGTGTACCTTTCGCAAATAAGTAGTAATACTCAAAAGTACATATTTTATATTATATGTATCATTCTTAAAGGAATTAGTAAGTGACTTAGTTGAATCCTATGCGACTTACAGCTTTACAGAGGACAAGAGGACCAATGCTGCACAACGTTTGAAAATAAAATGTCAGATTGACAGAAAAATTGTCATTTCCAATAATTAATATTACATTTAGAAAATTTAAGTTGAATAAAATCGACTTGCAGAAAGTTTTGCACGTATTAGAAAGTTATTAGAACGTCACTTTTACCCCAGAAAAGATTTTTGTGGTGGATATTATAAAAAGGAAGTTTAAGTTTAAAACTGCAAGAGAATCATAGGTGAATTATTCTCTGAAATTTATTAAATTAAATAACTACTCCGAAGTTTCGAACTAAGTAAACGCTGGATTAATTGATAAAGTGCACATTTAGTTCAATATTTTGTATAAACTGAAAACTATTGAACTGGAAGCATTTTAAAACCGATGTCTCTACTCTTAATAGAGTGAATTTATTTTCCAATACATTGAGATTATCCGCTGTCTTTGCACATAGCTGCTGCAGAATTATTCAACGATCGTATGGTAACTCCAGATTTTATTATCACGATACGGACAATTGGATAATGTATCTAGGCATTTGACGGCGTCGAACTGTCCCAGAATAACTATGTGAAGGAAAATCGGAATTTCCTGACAGAAAAGAGGAGCTCGCCTTACGGATTACACTATGCAAAGCAGGTGCTCGTTGCCGGTTGCATACTAATCGGGCGTTATACAAAAAGTTGAAGCCATGGAAACCGCAATGGATTTGCTACTTTAGATCGGTTTAAATTCTTACCCTCAGGATCAGATGTTGGTTTCGTTGAAACGTTAAGCTGTTCATTTTTAGGTGTTCCACCCAGTGTGTATTTTTTCACATTACTCCCTTAGGTTCAATTTGGTCCAGTAAAATTTTATTCCTAACACAGTATAATTAAAGGTTCAGAATGCTTTTCATTTCAGAGCTCATGCTTCCGCTTTAAAATCCAAATTTTCAATTAAATCGTTACGATATAAATGTGTGCTAAGGTGTCTGTAATTCACGGTATTTCATTGTTTGTTTTAATAATACTATTTTCTAGATAAGGACAAGCAAAATTCCTTGGCAATGGAAATCGCCGCAATAACTTATATTCTGATTATCATAGAAATAGCCGAGGTATTGCTAATGATGCCTTTCTCTCTATATGTATCCTCTATTACTAGCTGACCTAATGAGAAGACGTAAAATTTTCTATTTGGAAAATTAAACAGTTTTCGAAATAACAGTTTTTCACTTTATGGTAAACTTTTGCTCGCTGCGATTCTTCGTTAAGTGGGAATGTGGTTATGACACAAACATGTGAATGAGACTGGACAACCATTTTATACAACTGATTTCGGTAATGAAATGTTTTATTATAAAGTTAATCGTTATATATAAATAAGAAAATCTTGGAAAATATATAGCGATTACAAATAACATAATAATGACTGTTATAAATAATTCTTATGTTATAGTTGATAACATCTTTTGCAAATTGGAGAAAGTTCGATCTTCATAATATAAGACATGCAACTTTACAAACACGGTATTGAATGGCGTGAAATCTTATTCCAAGAAGAGTCCTCCCTCTTCCATAGGAAAAGTATACGTCACGGACGACGTATAGGATATTCTGTTTTCTGCGGGGGAAAGGGAAATAGCAAACATAAGCATTTCTGGAAGTAATTATTCAATACCGTACTCTTACTTGTTATTTTCACTCCCCCCCCTTTAGATTAAACTTATCAACGTTAAGAAAAAACATTTTTCTTCCTTGAAAGCCTTTCCCATTCAAGTTCTCTTTAAGGTACCGGGAAATTCATGATAGCAGATTTTTTTCTTTTCGAATATTTCTTTTCCGCAGACTTTCAAAGGAATCTTTTATTTATTTAGTCAAACTTTTCCGATAAGCACACTTCTACTGTTACTTACATTTTGCACAGAAACTTCCTCATGCGAAAGTTTGATTAGAAACTGCGTGTCTTTTAAGGACAGGGATATGAAAACTACTTCTTTCCCTTCATACACAAACAAGCTTTTAAAGTTGCCATGAGACGTCCCTTAGACTGAAAAGGTGATTTCCGATCGTTACGGCCTCTGCAATGTCGCAGTGATACTTGTAATTTTCGCATAGAATTATCTTTTCCGATTCAACATAGTAGTAGTATTGTTAAAAGTGCTTCGACAGCTTAAGTCATTTTGCACATAGGGCTCTCACCGGGGATGGAACCCGGGCCTGATTTCACCAAAGACGAACGGGAGGCCCACATGGCTAACCGGTAGCCTAGCATTCAATGTATTTCATTTATTACTTAATGGAAATATATCACCCTTACAAATATTTACAATTGTTATCTATAGTTTCCACGGATTCATATAAGATTATGTTAAAAAAAAAGCGGAAAATGATTTTCCTGAGTGAATTAGAAACGTTTTGTTTTTCCCTTCCCTACCAGTATTAAATGTAACAGCGAGCAACATTATGTTTTTAATAGTTTCTTCTTACCTACTCGTAGTTTGTGTCTAGCAATACAAATAACTCAAAATTTATAAGCCAAATATTGCTAAATAAATGGAATCCTATGTTTTGGTCACGATATAGAGTAGTAATCAAAGAGAATGAAGGAATAAATCTGTAAATACTAGAGGACAACTAGATCACGAGATGTTACAAAATATGAGAAAATAATTTAGTATGACATCAGAGTTGATAAATGTTTCGCAACATATACGATTATCTTAATTTCGACATGCATTGCATAACTAACAGAATATGTGCTAGTTTTTACACACGTTTGAATTTAATAATTTTTCTTTGCAGGAATGTAGTCAATGGAATGAAACTCCCGAGGTGTCCTCCGTGCAGCCATTTATCTCAATGGTGAGTTTTATTTTTAATATTTAAATTAGGTCAGTTAACATCATTTGAATGTAATTGAGTATTATTTGAAATCGTTCCGCTTTAATTCCTTTACTCTTCGATCGGATAATATACTAGTAAATTCGAAATGTACGCGCTGACATTAAAGTAGAATCGAGAATGTAGGGAATGGTCAGTTGGATCATAATAGATACAGTGTTCCGTCATTTAGATGGTAATTTATATCTAATTTAAGTAGCAATTTTTGCACTCGGCTTAACTCTTGGCCTTTAAAATGGCAATTAAGAGAATCAAAAAGCAATGATATGTTTATTCAACTCATCATTTAGGCGGACCCTCCCGTCCACTTAGCCGGAATTTTGATGCGGAAGGAGATGCCTTCTAGTATATTACACTTCACCCTTGATGATGGGGTTCCCTCTAATTCCTTAGGGCGGATATTATCTCATAACTTATGATTCCACAGTATATTAAAATATGATGTATCTTGTACCAAGTGGCCCATATTTATCGATTGAGTTAAATTACCAGAGATGAAATTCCTCGGCCTTGGTTTGGATGACCCTCTCAGATGTATAGTATATAGATTGAACGAGCTCACTGTTGTTTATAGATTGAACAAGCCTCACACGCTATGACCCATATAATGGAATTCATATGCAGTAGATAGATTTGGTGAAAATCGTGCAGAGGAGAATGGTGTTGGGAAAAAAGGAGGAAACGCAAAGGCTTTGTTGAAGAGACTGGCAGTAATAAAGTACGAATTGTATAAGAAATATTTATGGCGTCTCAAAACCGGTTCAGCATACAATAACCAAAGCCATATGGTAGCGCGCACACCTCGAGAAAGAAATGCATACCTTCGCCGTGGCGTGAATTACGTGCGATCTCAATATGCTGCAATCTCCCGGTAAATATCGACGAAATCGGGCACGAATTTGTCGATAACGTCCTCTTCCACGTAAAGGGGATCAATCTGTTTGGGGAAAATATCTCCCATGATATCTTAAAATATTGATGAGTTCGATAGTGAAAAGCGAAATCGCTCAGAAATTATACCCTCTGCCAATGGTCCATAAATGGCTTTCAGGGTATCAATGTAGAAGTAGTACCACTAATTTGATCATGGCTCTCCATTTCAATTCATCTGTTTCAGTATACATAGGTCTTCCCTGACATCGGGTTAGCGCTTGAGCCTTGCTGTGATTCCTGTTATTAATCCTTGTTTGTGCACGAATTAATATAAAATGAGATTATTTATAGAATGTATCCTTTTTCATCAGTAGCAAACTAAGAAGTCGTTTTCTTATATAATTTTCTTTGCAGATTTCGACGATTTCATATGAATGAAAATTCATCATTATTGTATTATAAATTCATTACTTCAGCCATTTTACATTATATTTCATTTCCCATAACCATAAATGGATATGTAAAATAAGTTAACTTATAGTGAAAATTAAATATGTATTGATTAATGATATAACTGTTTTCATTTGTTTTATATGACAAAGGAATGCAAAAATCGTATTTTTATCTAAAGCAATGATTATTCTATAGTATTTAATTACACCTTTATAAGTATTCACCTCTTTTTACCACAGTATTCAACGCTTTATCTATCCTTACTATATGATTATGTTTCAAACATCTACGCGTAAAAAACACGAAAAGTGTTTAGTTTGATGGTTAACAATTTTTCATTTCTTAAATTTTTATGAATGCCCTTCATCTTTCAGCTTATTTTTTGCCAGCTTTATATTTTATTTGTAAGTCCTCCTTAGTGAGAACTGTCCTCTCACCTCAGATTTCGTGGTTCTTTATCATTTCCTCCTGATTTATATTCTTTTCTTTGCGTGAAAGATGAGTAAGCAGTCTTCAGATGCGTCCGAGAGAAGTCGCTGATTTCGAACTTTTGCTGAAACAAGAAAAGCTACGAATGAAAGGCGTGTCCTTTCTTCATTTTATCCTCCTCTCAATTCCGCCATTTCTCTATATGAAGGCAATCCCGTCATCCCCTTCTTTTGTGCCATCTTCGCTCTACAGCACAACGCCTCTGCCTCTCGTGACAAGAACTATCACAATTGCCTGCCTGCCAAGGGCTGTCCAATGCGCGATTGTCCCAATTTAATACCTGCGGACCCTCCCGTCCACTTCGCAGGAATTTTGATGCGGGAAGGAGTTGGGAGATGCCTTCTAGTATATTACATTTTACCCATGATGATGGGGTTCCTTTTATATCCTTAGGGGGGATAGTATCTCATAACTTATGATTCCACGATGTCCTAAAATGTGATGAATCCTCTACTGAATAATGTATATTTAGGGATTAAATTAAATTTTAAACCAATCATGAACTGAAAATCAATCCAATTTTTATGTGATTCATAAAATGATCCTGAAACAAATATTTTCACTTACAATTAGTGGAATCACGAATCCCAAGTAAGTTATCGAAGTTTATTACTTCGAGAATTAGTATGGCAGTATCCTTAATTTGAAAACGTACCGCTTACTACGTCGTAGTAAGCTATCAAGAATCTTAAAATCAATGATACATCATAAAATTGCGTAACAAAGTATCCTTTAAACGACCCTGAGCACTGAATATATGGTAGCCATCTATTTCCAGTGTTTGTGTAGCATACATCTTCTTCAGCACTTTCTGATACTTCCATAATTTGTGAAAATCCGCAGAAGAAAAGATTTACAGAAATTAAATTTTACTTACAAGAAGTAGTAAGCAAAAGTATAAATCGCATTATAATTGTTACTAAAAATTACCTGCATAATAGATGTGTGATGATTTCAGATGAAACTTAGATATATATTTATATGTAGGCAACGGAACCCCACTAGATTGGTTACAAATCATACTAAGCCTTAATTTTATTGTACGTATTATCTCTTCCTTTTTTATTGGAAATTTCTACTTCTTTCACTATTTTCCTCCACACTATTGAGAGATTAAAATGCGTGTGACTTGTCCGTCGGCTTTTAATAATTAGACATAGCTTCTAGATGATGCCTTGGAGTTAGCATTCTAAAGCTTCTAACTCATTAAATAATACACATTCACCCTAATGAGCACGTACTCAGTGGCCAATAGATCCCAATTCTATCGGAACGTTTGAGCAGAGATGTCTTCGTAACATCTGCGTAATAGATTCCAGCTGTGATATAACCGAAAACTTACGGGAGTCTCCCTGATGATCCAACCACAAACGAAGGACGTTCTCGAAATTGAATTTACAATGGGACTAAAACCCATAATTGGACTACCGCTTGAGGAGGAATCGTGTCGCATCTCCAACAAAGAATACGTCGCCGGTGCATTCGCTGTGATGCATTGCAACACGAATGCCGCCGTGCATATCCTTGACACGATTCTATAATGGGAACTGTGACACGTGTACGAAAATTTTAGATGGCGTCCGAAATAGTCTGAATGGAATTCGTAGATAAACTCCATTTTTATTTTGAGACGAAAGGTCGCTATGTGGTCTAGGATTATCTCGAGATGTGCACATTTACAGATCTGATAACCAGTACGTGATTTATGAAAATCACTCCATATATAGGGTTGAAATGGATCGCTTACAAACAAAGAACTTCATAATGGAAGATTTCGTGACTTTTTATTGCTAATGTAGGTAGATAAATAAGGTGGCACCGAGTTCACGCATTCTTCAATGGCGATATTATTCTAATGTATTCCGCAATTTTTACATATTTCACGCTCAACTTATTTCTTTTTATCACTGCATGGACCGATTTTATACTCTATAGTCATTAAAAATCTTAATACATATGAAATTTGTACCGTATTAGTTTTAAGAAGACACGATTACTTTATAACTGCTGGAAAATTATTCAGAAATAGTTGCTGAAATTTTGGATATCATTTCCATTAATTTCTTCCTCAAAATATGACAATTATCTCTGCATATTTTGGAGATGACTTATTTATCTTGAATCAGTTGGCTTGGAGCTCATAATCAGTACAACCATGAAATACGTCATGGAGATGATTCAAATCTTTACCCATAACTATATAAGTTTATTCAAAATCTCATAAAAGTAGTAACCTTTCTAATGAATCAACGCTGAAAGCTCATGTAAATAATTTAATCTCCAAAGTAACAGAGTTAGACTTTACAGTAGTATCATTGTTAAAAGTGCTTCAACAGCTGAGGACATTTCGCCCGTAGCCTCCTGCTAGGAATGGAACCCGGACCACTTTCATCGAAGTCGAACGCGTTGTCCTTAGTTAGGTCCGCGTCCGTTGTCCTTAGTTAGGTAACGCTGTCTGCGTTAGACATGCCAGCTCTATAACCTCCTTTATCAGAACTTAAGTTAACTCATTTTATCTCCAAAAAGTATGTACAAAGAAAAATATTGATAAAAATATAGTATTTCTTCAGGTGTTCGACCATGGACGAAAGCATACGTCATAAGTTAGCAGCTGACGTTAACTATATTTAAACAAGAAAAACTTTTAATATCCGCAAATCATCCGATTTTACATGTCTCCCAACCTATATTTACTGTCTATAAACCAAATTAGGCAATCAGTACCAACCATTTATCATGCTGAGAGATATTAAAATATAATTTCAGAGACATTGAAGTTGCGAATAATGAACGTTAGGCAATCGCTGCGACCGAGGATATTCATGAACTTCGCAAATGATATTTTTTTCCGAAGCTTTAACATTTTGAAAGAGCAATTTGTATTTTGAGCGGAGAGCTGAATTGCGTGACCTTGCAGCTTAACGTGGAAGCAAGTTGCTGTGTCGGTGATGAATTTGCACTTTTTAAAACTTCTGAACCGTACTCTTTGGAGTCGCTATTTCATATAGCAACTAAACAGGATACAACCAGCTCCAGAGTAATTTTGGCAGGCTATGACGTTGAGCAAGGATTAGGTTTATGCTCATTTATATGTCCGTCAAAGATCATTAATCCAAGGACAATAGTTAATAACCTCTTCTTCAATACTTAGCTGAATTCGGAATTTTGAACGTCACAAATAGATGATCGTTTCTTCTTTCTCATAAACATAATATAATATTTCCTTTTTTGATTGCGTTTTCTTGTTTTATTATCAAAAGTTCTTTCTTTTATTCTTTTTACGACATAGGGTTAGATGTAAGAAGAGAGCAATAAGTCTCAATCTCCCCCTGAAATATCGTCATGTTGATGATACTATTATTATTATATTTATAAGCTATTTCAAAATTGATAATGAGTTTTTCTTAAAGATTTCTTATCTTTTAACGTAACTGACATTAGCTATACAGCATTTCTAAAAAAAGAGGTTATTTTCTTCTTCTGTAAGGAAAAATTTCTTTAATTGTGATCATAATATTGCCGAAATAATAATGTGCATCAATTAATATGAGCAATACATTTCTGAATCACCTTCTCATGAGCCAATCCGTGTCTCATTACGACGTAAATGGTTTTGTAGTTATGAATTGCCGTAAACGTCAAAAATAGATGGCAGGAGAATAACAAAAACGCCGAATGAGTTGTTGATACATCGGCGTTATTGTATTTATTGTTTTGGAACGGTTCAGAGGTTCTGTGAAACAAATATTGTTGGCATGTCGCGGATAAAAGAAAAGCAATTAATTTACTCTGAAAGGGAATGTAACGAATCATTATTATATATGTTGATTAATTTTATTGCGTATGAGGACATGAATCAAAGAATTACATCAGAATCAGACATGAAGAGAACTTTTCCAAAACATTTTTGTCCATGAAATGACGTCTTATGCCTTATTATTACTGATTATTTCTTATACATATATTAAATTTTGCATTCGAATAAATAACATTGTAAGCCCTGGAAGGCTATAATAATTCGAAGGTTTATAGCTTTATATCTTTGATCATCATTTTACCAGATAACGGTTTTCCCATAATGAACATTAAACAAACCAGAAATGATAACCTACGATGCTACTTTCAAATAGTATCTTCAGCAAAAATTGTTAGCATATTACTCCCATACGGTCGAAAGGGAAACAGCAAAATGTTTGAGAGGGAAAATTACCGCAGAATTGCATTGTTTCGCCTGAAATCAGCGACCAGCGTAAAAACTTGCCTCGTCATTTTCCTACGATGCTTTTCCTAGTGTCTCAGTTACGTACTGCAAAACTAAAAAAATTTTCCATTTTCATGAGCTTCATATGCTTTGACCTTAATGTAAGATTTATAGATAAAGCAAATCAAGACTGAGAATTGATCGCATGCGCTTAAATCTCTTCTAAAGACCAGTCTCGCCTCCAGTGACTAACGTGACTTCTACTCTGTGCTAACACCTTCGCCGTTTCTCCTTTTATAAATCCTCCTGTAACTTATCTCTCGCAATCTCTATTCGTCTCCTTCACACACAAGTCCCACCGGAATACTCCACTTTTTGTCATTCTGACCCCTGACCTTCGCTCTTTCAACCAATTCGCTATCTCATTTCGAAAGAAACATGCATAAACCGTTTCGTTTATAGACAGTTTATAAGAACAGGGCAGGTACAATGGATACTTCCAAAAAGTACTTGCAATCAATTGCTAGGGCTGTATGAATTCAGTCTTATACTATTCTTGAAATTTACTAAAGGTATAGACCATATATTTCCGTTTAATTTAGAACTAAATAAGCACTTTTTAAAACTGGAATTCTCGATATTTGCATTGTTTTACTATTGCATTTTACATTATATGCAGAAATCACATATGACGCATACATAATGACGTGAGTAGCTTCATCAACAGTATTTACCTTTAGGGAAACTTTAGTTCTTGATATATATATTCCGACTCTAATCCTCTCTTAATCTCTTAAATGTTGATTCAATGGCATAAATAGTTTAAATTTTAAAGGAAACCAGTGATGTTGGTAACTAATGTGCTATGGGTCATTAAATAAACGAAATAGTATTTTAGTCTTTCTGAGAAAGCAATTGACGGAAAAAGATAAGGATACGTTGTTGGTAAAATTTTACTGTGGTCTTTTATAATATTTAAACGAAGATTGCAGTATTTTGCCTTTCCACTTCTTAAAACTCTGAGGTCTTCATCCATTGCTATTTAACACGGAGTATCAGAAGAAAACAATTACTCCTTCACTCCACTTTATTTCTGACTACGGTAAATAGAGAAATTTAAAAAATGCTGTTACCACAATTTCAGCCATATAAGAGTAATCACGAAGGAAAAAATAATATTTCGTGATTAAAGGCGGAATACGTCTCAGAGAATTATCCCTAATGATAGTGTGCGCCAGTTCGTGCGATAACAGATTGCCACCTTGTCCGATTCCATGACGTACGCCATTATTATTTGGCAGTACTCTAAAAGGGGTACGCCGTAACACTCGACCTGGTCCGTCTAAAGGTCACCGCTCTCCTAATTATATTCAGATGATACTGCCTTCTCGCATGGACAACTGCGATTCCTGTTACATAATACATTGAGTTGCGTTTCTGATTTCCACTTACAGCGAGTGCGCATTACATCGGTTATCTGAGAGAGATTTTACCAATCCAAAGCAGACTCCGGTCTTCCAGGTGGCACACTCACCAGGGTCAAGTTTCAGTTCATTCCGCTTTGCATATCTTATAATTATTGTTTTGAAGTAAAACCGAAAGGTGTTCTTTTGCAATTTCCGCTTAAGAACGTTCACATTCCTTTTTTTAAGGTAGCAAATTCAATCAACCCTAATTCGCTCTTTGAAATCAGAAATCCAAATCCATTGCATTTTCTGAATGGATAAAACAATTATAACACGCATTTTAGCTACCAAAACTTTAGTCTGTATCTACGAAACGATTGGAAAGCCACCGCATTTATTTTCTGCCTTGATTTTACTCTTGCTTCTTAGGCTATGAAAGGAAAAACTGAGTTTGATTAAGTGATGAATATATTAGTGAGAAACACCAATTCAATATAAATATCAATATATTCAATATTTCAATACCAAACATTTTGAAAGCATGCAGTACACACGTACGTACATACATATACTCGCACGGTAATGCCTGTAATTCTTAATATGAGAATTTCGAGGAATCTTCAATTCATATTCAGTGCCTGGCTCTGTATTTCGTTAATTGCACTCCTTTCTTAGATTAATTAGTGAGAGTTTTACCACTGGAAGTGAACGAGTAAAGTGGAAAGCCCTTTTGTAACATTAATCCACAGAGAAAAGCTTAAAGACCAATGTAATCTTACATTCTCTTACCTGCGATAATACAAATAGCAATTTATGTAATAATCTTTGTGTCAGAGAGAAGTTCACGTCTCCTTCATCGATTAGATCGAATCAGGAAAGTTAGATGGGATTTTTCCGGTTAGATTATGGGCAATATGGCGCGTGATTGCGAATAAGACTTGAACCAGTAAAAGAGCTTAGGTAAACGCACAGTATCCTAATCAGCACTATGGTGGTAAGATGGCGGAAGACGAGAAAGCATCGAGTTTATGACGTTGTTTGAGAAGAAATTGCGAGAGGGGATTTGGGATAGGGCCATTGCTATCGAAAGAAGCAAATGATAATCGATTGGGAGCTCTGCCTTTTTTTTAACCACCATTGGCAGACTCAAATTCCAAACGAGAACGTCAAAAGAATGTTGGAATTATTCACCATCAACAGCCTCTCAATTTCCTTTGTCACTTCTTATATTATGTGCATTTATTTTTCAGACGATAATCCCGACATTCATCTTCTCTGCTTCCATTTCCTCATCCCGCTCTTTCTTTTCAATTCTCCTCGCGTTACATTCTTACCTAATTCGTTTACCTTTAAGCCTTAATAATACCGTGTATCGGACGCAATCATCTTCTCAAATCTACGCACTACATGACCTCGATTGGCAGTATGATGCGAAATTAGTTTCCACCCGTGCTAAATTTCCTCCAGTCAATCCTTTTCTACTCCTCTGCGTATCATTTTACCGCTTCTATAGCACTCTTTATAGTTGTTTATTAATTAACTGAACCTCGTAAATATTAGTTTATTTCTTATCTGCTTGATAACTCTGTTTACTCACGTTATTTGAATCACTGGGCAAAGAATTTCCATATGAATTTATAGTGGAAGTTTACGACGATGGATTTATGTTTAACATTCATCAAAGTTATTCTTCTTTTGCTCAAATTGATATTTTTGTGGAAAAAGTATCTGGTCGTCTCCATTAAGCGATAGATTTACAATATTTCCTTTTAGGTCAGCCAATCCTAATTG
This sequence comes from Ladona fulva, assembly GCA_000376725.2. Lineage (NCBI taxonomy): Eukaryota > Metazoa > Arthropoda > Insecta > Odonata > Libellulidae > Ladona > Ladona fulva. Next base: position 118,483 of record KZ309169.1, on the reverse strand, counting down.
ATTTTGGAATATATAAAATCTCCACTTTAGTTATTAATTACATTTACTATTTAAGCATGAAATTCTCCTTCTCTTGTATATGATGAAAATGTGATTGAGTCTCGTTGGACTGAAAAGCTGTCGCTCTCCTCCTCGAAGGCGTGTGCTCTAAACAAGGACACTTTGAAATAATAAAATAAAGGAAATTCTCAACTATGTCAAATATTGATGCAGCAAATATTTCCTAATTTCTACAACTAATTCTACAAGAAACGTAAATTAACACGAAGAATAGTTGTATTCAAACCGGGTTAATTGCTTTCTCATTAGCAGCTCATTAATGTAGGATTTTAGCTTCTACAAGCAAATCTTAATTTATATGCCTGCAAAAGTTGATAACATGCACGCTGTGACATCATTTTATAGAGAAAAAAAACAAAATCGAGGTAACACTGTAGAACATGTGAGAATAGTTAGCTTTACTGGGGACGAAATCAGAAAAGTTGAGTAAATAAAATCTTTTAGCTGTTTACTATTTTCAAGATCATCTTTAAAAATTGGCCAAATCCACTGCTGGCTGTTATACCTTTTTCAACATAGAACTTTCAGATGTCCTCGTTTTCCATTTGAGTATCGTACATCTACGAGCTAAAGAGCAAAGGAATCTGTGACAGAGTTAATCTAATTATTGTAATAATACGCTCCTGGTATGTATGTATATTGAAAGTTATAGTAGACGTTTCCCTTATAGTTTCCTTTCAACTGAGTCTTCGTGATAAAAGAATTATATTTATCAATTCACGTAATACATTATCATCTTGGAAAATTATATCGAAATCAATCGATAGATTTTGCATGACGCTATAATAGACAGACAAAATTATAAACAGGAGTATTGGACGCACAATAAATATATTTCTAATTATCAAGTCTACCAATCAAATAAGACACACCTTTTGTTAATCATACTTTATATATCATAGATTCATTATAATTAATTATATTTCAACGTATTCATGCTTAAGTTAATTACTGCCAAGAATTCAGATTATTTAACATTTTCCTACGCTATTCTTTCTCTTTTTGAAAAATGTCTGTATATACACGGTATTTATTATATTTTATGATTTATGATTCTTCCTGTTGGATTTAACTTGAAATTAATTTGTAGAAGCGGTAAAATTTTAATCATTAACAAGAAAATGCTGGCAGAGTTGATGTATATTAGTGAAAGAAAGTGTTACAATTAGACGAGAAACAAATGGATATTTCTCTTAAATATGGAACCTTTTCCCTTCCTTTGTCTTTTTCTCCTTCGCATTATCAACCTCTCCAGTTTAATTCCGAAGAGATTGAACCTCTCAATCTTCGCCCTGCGAATTTTCCTCGAGAGTCCTATTAGAAAGTCCATTCTCGTCTATCTGTTTCTCTTCCTCTGGGCACTCCTGCGTTCTCTAGAGTCTATTTTCTTTTATCCATTTCTTACTTTTGCCTCCATTCAACTCATTCAATACCTCAGCAACTCCACCCATGCATTGCGTTAATCTCTTTTCATTTCCACACTCGATTTCAAGACCGCCTCCTCATCCTTCAACAACTTCTGCTTTCTTAATTATTCGCTCCATTTTCGCGCCCTTCTCTCCCAGCCTTCCTTATTCCCTTCTTGCACCTCTCTTTTCATTCGTCGCCCTTTTTTGCTTCACACTCCGTGAACAAACCAGCTCCCACGCCCTGTCCCTTTAAAACAGAGACTCATTCAATTCACCATCTTCCCCTGTTCCTTTTTTTTTTCTCAATGGCAACGAACAAAAAAAAAAGAAAATTCCAAGAAGCTTTCCACCTTCTCCCTTTATCGCCTCCGCTCTACCCAACTCCGAATTCTCTCGAGTCCTCAATTTCCCTCTCCTATTTCTCCTCATCTCTCTTCCTTTCTCTCTTTCCCTCCTTTCTCTTTACTGTTGTACATATTGAGATCCTCCTTTGGCTTTTCCCTCTGCAACTCTTTCTACGCTTACATACGTGCTTTCCGTGGAGTGGTTGAAGCCTTCGTGCGATCAACTAGAACTCAAAAAACGATGTTTCACACTTTGATTACTTCACTGTAATTAAATTCGATGCTCTTAATATAATCTAACTTTTTTTCGAATACCCATCCCAATCATTATAGAACACAGAGATATCTTTGAAACGTATTTCAATGAATCCTGGGCACATCACGAATCTTCTACACCTTGATATATTCCTAAGTCCTAAGCTCGCCTCTGCTCTTTACCTCTAATAATTTGAGCCTTTCTTTCGACCATCCAATATTCTTTGCACTTCGTCGTTTTCCAATCTACTTCAATCCGTCTATTCCAATCTGTTCATTTATTCGATCCATCTTAACACTCTTCCACATTTTATGTGATTGATAATGATAAGGCGAAGGATAAGGTGTGCATCTTAAAGGCAAATGATGGAGATATGCAAATGACTGGGACTCGAACTCAGGTCTCCCACTTACTATTCTGATGTGCATAACTAGTTGCATTATATATGTAATGGTTAATCTTTTATTATTTTCTGAACTGTTAAATTGTATAATTTCGATGATTCGAGCAACAGGGAGCGCCTTTAGTTTTGGTGATTGCTAGTGTATTATTTATGTAAATCCTACGAACACTATACGATATAATGATATGTTATAAAGCCATTATTTACCATGCAAAAAGAAAGTGATTACGATTTTTTTGTGATAAACACATTTAAATTGGAAATATAAAATAAAACTTAAGTTCTTCAGCAATATTTGGGGGAAGTACCAGTAGTAGTATTTCGAAATTACCACGACAGCTGACGTCATTGCGCACAAATTAGTTCCTCCTTGGAATCGAATCCGAGACCGTTTTCATTAAAGTCGAACGCGTTACCCACTTGGCTATCTGAAAGCTTTAAATATTTATTCTAAAGTAATGTGTAATGTAAAAACATATTAAACGTTAACCGCTCGTACTTCATACAAATCAAAACAATAACGTGTTTCAAAAATTCTTCACCGATAGGTCATTCCTTCGGTCCTTACGATGAAATTCGCCAAAACCTTCTCTTCTAAGGTTCCCCATTAACTAAAAGCAACTTCCCACAGCCACATTAGTGGTTTATCAAATCACTTGATATTTCTAGTATTTGGATCGTTTCAATGTTTAAAAAGCAAATTTATATCGAAATCCCACTACAGCAATCAAAATTAGACAATCATGAATAAAAATATGTGTAGATATAATGCATTTTGTGAGTTAGACAGTATCGTCAATAGTATCTTTCGTTAAAGTTAAACGAGTTTTTAAATACCTGTAGTATTTACGGCATATCTTTAAATAGTATTTTAGCCACCATATTCGAGTAAATAGTCATAAATATTCCTGCTGGTATTTATTAAATGATTCTTATCTGACCTTTGAATGATGCGGCCATCCTTTAGGATAAAAAGATGCACCCACGTATTCCATTAGATTAGATAACAGCATTTTTCCCATTTTCCATAGTATTATCTGAATGCCTATGCCGCGGTGACTAAATCAAGATTAATATCTCCTTCCTTTTGTCTTTAACTCGCTCATTTCCCTTCTCCTCTTACGTCATCCATTCTCTGCTCGACCGCTCTTTTCATCTCTTCCGATCCATTATCGTTTCTCTCTCTCTTTCCGTCCTTACTTTTATCTTTCGCCCATCTGTCTCTCCCTTATTCACTCCCGTCAAGTCTCCGTATTACTTTTAAAACAGGTGGAGGTTATTTTTTCGCATCTTTTAAAACGTCTCCATCTTATCTCCTTTCGACTTTCACTCTCCCCGGAGGCTTTCAATTTTTTACGTTTTTCTAAAAATTGAGACGGATGGCTTTTGCGTCACTCCATCTCGTGCGTCGCAAGAGAAATATCTCTTTTTTTTATCATTCACGAACGCCTTTTTTATACCTTTAGATTTTTTTTGAAAATATCTAATCCCTTCCTTCGGCTTTTGTGCTGACCACGACGGAGAAGAAGAGTACTTTTCTGCGTCGTGATTTCTTACGCTATTATGTTATGGTTTCCAGATAAGCGAGTCTTTCGTTCGGTTCAGTTTCAGCGAATGCACAGCAAGTGTTGCATACTCTTTTCTTCTAACTCATCAGCGGGTAACTATTCAGTCTTTCAGTTTATTTTTAATTGCATCTTTCACTGTTTAAATAACGGTTAGAATAAATATATTTATGTGTTGGCATCTTAGAAGAGGAGGAGATACTCCTGCAGAATTCCACGTCTGATTCTGAGTTTACAGTTTATACCGAGTTACAGTCATAGTTAATGAAATAAAAAGAAATCACTGCGATAAGATAATATCTCAAGTGTTTTCCCCTCATATTTTACAATATGTTTGATATCAACAGGATAATTGAAAAATATGGAAGGTATACTAGTCAATGATTCCAAAAATATCCCAAATTGCACATGGAAAAATGACTTATCTCTTTAATATTATCTTTCTGACTTAACCTCTATGATAATAGGTCAAACTCTGTGATAACCGCTTCAACAAGGAGGGTTGCAAAGAGGTTGCTATCAATTTCAGTGTACGTATGTTGAAGAACAGTGACCTCCCGAACCAGCGTATTTGATTGGACCAAAATAAATCACCCTTAGATGTGGATAAACGCAATATATGCTGTACTACACAATTTGGTTTTCAGAATTGTTTCAATTAACACAATTAATTAACAATTGATTTTACAATAACTACCTCAACTGAAACTAAAACTAACTGAACTGAACTAAAACTCCCCCTGCCACACGCCGAAAGGCGGCTTGTAGGGTATTGATGTCGATGTAGATGTAGAAAACCAAAAATCGTGTTGTCAGTTGTTGCGTACGAAGCCATCTTTGCATTCCATTGGTAGATAAGCATACTGTCCTTACAATGAATAACTTATTTGTTCTTCACCTAGCAGTTAAATAATCCCGACTTTTTATAAACCTATTTTCTAGTCCTATTTTCGCTGCAAATACAGTTAACTCAAAGAATAAATCTGATTCAGCGTTATAGAGACCGGCTATTAGTCCAAATGCTCTTCCTACCCTAATTCTCACAATTTCATAAATATTGCAGTGTCAAGGCTATCTTCTTTTTCAAATAGACCAAGTACATATTAAACTTCATGCACAAAAAACGCGGACTTGTTATTTGGTAAAAAGATGACATTCTTACGATTTCATTTAGATTTCCCGCACAACGTCCTCACATACGAATCACGTTGATCGGACTATTTTTAACCTATTGTTATCGCGTACCGTTCGCGGAAAGAATGACTCCTTAAAACTAGTCCTAGCATCTATTTCCCTTATTTTACGCTCATTGTCGGATCGGCCAAAATAGCAGGGGGGTCGCATAATATTCATTACGTCTTCCACAAACGCACTGTCTCGAAATTTATCAAGTAATCGCAGCCTAGCTTCCAATCTCCTTTCTTACAAGGATTCCCAACCTGCGTCCGAGAGCATTTTCGTAACACTTGCTTTTTTATCGTAGCATTTTTTCACAAAACGTATTGCCTGCGCTGCACTTTCTCGAGTTCGCGGGTGTACGTTTCGTCCGCTGGATCCCATATACTTGCCGCATATTCAAGATGGGGTCTGACCAAGGTGAAATAGCATCGCTCTCTAACCTTTTCATCGCATCTACCTAAAATGCGCTTTATGAAGCCGAGCTTTTTGGTTACTATACCGCAGATTTTTCGGATATGAATGCTCCAGTTTAAGTTATTCGCAAGAGTGATCCCGGGATATTCAACTAACTCTACTGCATTTAAATTTATTCCGTTAATTTTGTACGGGTAATTCGGACAAATTTGTTTTATTTACTAACATTGAGTTCTAATTGCCATTTTTCGCACCACCTATGAATGTGGGCTAAAATCATGATATCCCCACCTAATGTGGGAAAAATAGCGTCCACCTGCTTTTTACTCTCGGCAGATATTAAAATATAATGAACGAATAGCGCGAGTTGAGTTTCGCATGATCGGGGCTTTCGAAATCCATGCTGGTTCTTACAGAGGAATCGATTACTATCTAGGAACTTCATGAGTGAGCTAACAACGATGTGCTCCATTATTTTGCCAGAGAGGGAAGTTAATAATATAGGTGTATAATTTCCTGGGTCCTCCTTTGGTCCGCTTTTATAAACAGGTGTAACATTCGCTAGCTTACAAAATATTGTGAGACTACCTTCGCTTATTGACTTATAAAATATAATTCGGAAGTATGGCGCGACGCTTTCTGCCAGTTCTTTTAATACTCTAGCCGGAATTCCTTCTGGACTTGGCGATTTGTTCGGCTTAATTTTGCGCAAAATTTTAACTATTCCGTCTTCGGTGAAACATATACTTGACATGGACTCGGGTGTACTAACCTCTGGTCTCTTTGAAATTGTCAGCCGTAAATACGCTTTGATCGAATTCATTTAGGATGTTCTGAATCTGAAACTTTACTCTTTTTCTCGCTCATTTTACTCTATTTGCGTCATTAAACGAACCATATTACAAATATCTTGTTAAAAGGTATTTACTATGTGTTTTGTTTGGTCATGTACAGCAAACCACTCTATGCATTGCTTTTTCCTCCTATAATCTTTTGCTGCTGTCATCTTTATACCATTTAATCGATTATCGTCAATTTCCTCACCTTTCTCCCTTGTCTATCAAACCCTTTCAACAATTCTTTCATTTTTGTAACCTTTCCTCCAATTACAACTTTGCTTGAAAAGCCGCTTATCGCAGTAGGAGACCAAAATGGGAAAATGGTTCTCTTCTCATGTCCACTTTTGGATTCGTAAACAAAAGTGAAATTCATTGCCAAAGTACCTAAACAGAAAAAATAAAGAACATTTTTTTTTCGCTGGGTACATTTTTGAGACGAGAGACGATGACGAGAGTCAAACTTTCACTCGGGGAATGAAAAATTGACCAAAGCCTCAGATCTTTATCGAATCCGTAGAAATACGTCCAAAGTGATTTATAGTGTTTTTCGTTTGCTTTCCAATCGCCCAATTTGATTTTGTAGAAATATATTAATTAATACAGATGGAGTTATGAAATTGGATCCAAATATTTTGAGGAATGCTCACCTCCGATCTTATAGAAACATTTCTAATGCCATTTATTTTTAGAGATGAAATTCGGGGATTAACCTTAGTACTTTGCAAATGACATCTCTCGTGTATTGGAAAAAATTATAGTTAATCCTGTTAACCAAGAAAACGTAAATAGTTTGCCGTAAACTTTCGTATAGATTTGGAAGCTTATATGTTTTATGCCTTTCTGTTTTCGATGTTGAATTTTATTGAGAAATTTCACGATGTCTCGTGTCTCCCATCTTAAATTCAAAAAGAATAGCATCCAAGATTTTAGTGTTAGCTTTCTGAGGATCAGATTGAAGTTTTAATGCCGACTCGTCTTATAATTTACAATAAAGTGCACTAAAATGCAATACGTTTCTACCTATAGAACAAGAAATTTGGGAATGATTGTAATTTCATGTGCTCGGTAATCGGTATATGGCTGGGATAGGTATATGCATTGTGCCTCTATAATGGTGAATACAATTTATAAAAGAGAGAGTTTGTTATTTTTCTTTTGACTCTTGATTAACATTTTTCTACATACTGTCCCCTTATTGTGATAATGATTAAACGATAATATTTTCTCAATTGTATACGATCGTAATTTATCGTATTATTTACGTTGACTTTGCTGATTGAGACTGCTCATCTCGTCCAAAAGTCATTGAATATAGAATCGTAGCAACATTATAATCATTAAAATTGACATGGGGAAGCTTAAATGATTATTACAGTAGCTTTTTGTCATCGACGACCATCATCAGGCCCTGATGATATCCAATCCTGATAGCAATCAGTTGTGCTAAAAATGTTTTGTGGAACTTACCAAGTTTAGTTTTTCTTTACCAGATATTATGATCATGCTTTTTCCTTTAGAATAATAGAAACGGTATTTCTGCCGATATATACGGTTCCAAATTAAAAGCGTATTTTAGACATCTTAAAAAATCTATGTGACCAACATTCATTTTCATGGACGCATGCATTGGACCAAAGGAACCCTGTAAGGGACCAAACCCTGTGCATACAACCATTCACCATTGAACCCCCGTTAGCTGTTGAAGTGTAGCATAACGATCTGGTATGCTAATCCGAGGTTCCTGCTGTAATAGTATTGATCGTATCAAAATTTGTGTGCTCCCTCGTCCGTCCGTTTGCATATCAACAAGGCCTAAAAATGAGTTATTTTTTACTAAATCAATCCTATTCTATTTTAATACGTTGTTATTTCATTTATGGTTCCCTACGTCTTTAGAACAGAAGAAACTCCAAGCGGCAAATAGGAATCACGCCAAGAATGATTAAAATTGAAACTATCATCGGCTGTTTCATTTGGTATATTGAAAATATATTAAGACCTTAAAGTATTTTATCTTTGATATTAATCTAAGGGCCGTGCCTATTCTTTTTCTTTTCGTTGGCAATAGAGGTTAATTGATCTTATCCAATAATTTTCTATTCTAATGGAAATTTACGACCACAGCAATTTAAGGCTTCCAACAAACTCGGTGCACCCTGACCATTTCCCTAAGCCTCACCCTCACTATTTGTCTGTATCAATTGATGTACAATAAATATATCTTTGCCTGATAATAGAAGCTCGGTAGCAAAACAGGTCGCCGAAATAAAGTTGCAGTTGAAGTACTATAACACTATTATTTCCGTTACTATGACTCTCTACGTAGTAACTGCTTGGCATATTGAGTTACTTCTCTATTCTCTTTAGCGTCATTCTATACCTTTTTATAATATTTCATTATTTTTTGCTTATTACTGATATGAAATTTATGATACCGAGTGTTATTTTGCTTTGCTCAGTAGCAAATAACTCCAATGGATTTTCAGTTTTTCTAAAGACTATTTAACGAACTCATTTTTTCTTTCATTTTACGTAGGTGTTAAAAATCTTAGGAAAAACTAACATGAGAAAAGTCAGACAGGATCGGGCCTTAACCCATGTCTTCTGCAACTTGCTAGGCTAGATCGAAGGAAAATTCCTAGTAAAGGCAAGAATGAATGTTATCGCAAAATAGCTCAAAACCTACAGGAATCGCCTGGAAAGTGTAATACCTGGGTTCGAGTGCTAGTCCAGTCAGACATTTTTCATCTTGGGTTTTCTTTATGATTTTCCTTCGTTAATTTTTTCTCTTGCAAAATCAGCACTTATCCTAAACTTTGTATTAAAAATTAGAGAAGCGAATGGTTTCTTCTTGGCTCTCTAATCATTTAACGGTTTCTCTTCAATTCCACATCGCGGGTCTTTGCCAACTTTTTCCGCGCTTAATCTCATTATATTTCTCGTCCATTTAATTCCCCCTAATATATTTTCATCATCACCGTTTGGCCATCATTCATCCGTGCAAGCATCCATTTATACTGCACACGATTATTTTCTATTAGTCCTCACCGTGGTTAACATCATTCATTTTCATAACCATCCCTTTCACTCATCTCGGTTTCCACTAATTTACGTTCAATTACTCAATTTATGGCTTATGTTGCTAAAATATTATTGGGGTTCATTTTTAGAGGCGTTCTTTTGCCTTTCAATGCCCCTCTACTGCTCTCTACATCTACACAAATACCCTGGAAGCCGCCTTTCTGCGTATGGCAGAGGGTGTAAATACGAAGCGTTCGAGTTACCGCTTTAACTTGTTGCTAAAGTTAAGCTTTAGTTCCCTTTAGTGGTGTTTCCGTTCTACATCTTATTTTTTCCACTTCTTGCTTGTTTATTGTATGAAATAGTCTTATTACGTCATCTTCGCGAAATTTCCAAAGATAGAAGGTTTAAGTTTCCCCTTTAGTATTGCATCAAACAAAATGGACTAAGAATAGCTTTCTTTTGGATATAACCTTGTTTTTGAGAGGCATGGTACCTAAAAGTTCCTTGAAGATGGTAGAAAGGTAATTCCGAATTTTCGTTTCTGATTTGATTTCCCTCATTAGAAACCACATTGGGTTAGTTTGCCTTCGTATTTTCTGTAACTTGTGCCTATTATTTTATACTAGTATACGCCCCCGTCAAGCATGAACGGACTTAATTTAGTTTAAAAATATATCTATTATTGTATATATCTGGTCCTTCTTAGCACAAAAAAAATTCTGCCGTAAGATCATAATAACTCAAGATATTTCTTTCCATTATTTACAATATTTATTCTACTGATTTCAAGTCATAAAAGCCTACTTTACGTAAATTTCTTATAAAAATTATAAGAACTGAATATCCCCGTGCACTTATATGGGATTATTCATGAAATCAACATTCAACAATGGCCTTAATCGTCAAAGGGATGGGTTGTTTATTTCCCAAATATATTTTACGAAATTTTCGTGTGTTTTATCAACATCCTCGAAAGTTCTGGTCTATATCAATATTTTACGACTAAAATAAGAATCTATGAAAATTATCCTTTCTTTTGATATTTTTCTTGATTTCGTAGGACCATTGTTTCTAATTTAATTTTGCAAAAGAAACGACCTCTGCAAGTCATGAAAACGTAATTTATGTAAATCTCTTATAGAACCGAATTTTCTGCTCCTGGGTTCGAACCCGGGCCTTTACAGAGATGAAAATAGTTTTCCTAGGAGTTTCAGCTTTGTAGAAACACAATGCAGTTTGTTTCAGATCTCTAAGTCAAGCCGTTTCTGAGATAAGTAGGGGGACGTACAGACGGAGGAAGGACATACATTTGCTTTTTATATATACTAGCTGATCCCGTGCAAATATTTTCGCGCATTGTGCATATAATATCTGAAAAAACTTAAATGCTTGTGAATATTTTATATATTTAGCGTATCTCCATAAAATAAAGAATTTCATTGTGTCTGTTTTGAATTATCAAATATAATAAACGATTCGTTTAATCACATCTTTTTCCAAAGCAATTAATTAAAAATCTTCCACTATATCGCTATATCAATACTTTTTATCTCATCACGGCATTTTTTAATTTAAAAGACTGCGAGTTTTAAGATTGTCAATGAGTTAGTTGAGGTAAACCGATGATTAATTCGCTGTACAAAAATGTAATCACTGTTATAAAAAATATTGTGTTAAAAGATGATCCCTGGTGATATTTGCGCACATAATATTTGCAAAGCCACATACATTTAGGTTAACCTTTGTTTAGCACGCAAAAATTCATGTTTACCAAGATAATTTTCGAAAACGTTTCAATTCATGGGGAATTAGGAAATATCACTTTTCTCGATGTTTCGCACATACTAATTATTTTTACATCCAAAAGTTTTCTTTACACTTAATTCTAAATATGCACTTTATAACAAAAATATCATAGATAATGCATACCATTTTCTATTTTAAACAATATTAATTAACTTAAATTTCAGTGTCTGGTAAATTAGGTGTTTGTATCCGGTGAAACATTTTGAAGAAATTAACATTTAAACATTTCAAATACTGCCCAGAGCCAAAGCGACATTTCTGATTTACACAGTTCTTGATTATAGCATTTGAACATTTTAGTAAATAACCAAAGTAAATCGAACCATTTAGCCCAATCATCGTACTCGGATAAAAAGTGATGCGTTCCCCTTAATAATCTTGTGTACGAATTACACTAATGCGAGTTAAGAGCGCCCCAGGAAAAAACCTTTAATTATCCTATCCCTTCTGATTTGGGCCCCATTTCCATCCACGCGTCACTTCCTCCAAAAAATATCCTTCCCATCATCCCCGAGGAAGATACGCTCTTGTTTCATCCCAATAGTCTCGCCATCCCTTGCGCTTCTCGGTGCTGCATTGTCTCCTTCCTTTTTTCCGCGGATCGATTGTGCAGCGCAAGGCACAAAGGAAGCGAGCTAAGGACGGAGGCTCGCTTCGTCTATATTGTTTATGTCCGAGGCAACGTTGCCAACCACTCACCCCTTATTCCCTCTCAGTTCCCTTCGCTTACTTTAATAATCTTCCTCCAAAAAAAGTAGATATGGCAGTTGGGAAAAATTGACGTTGGACTACTTGCGAGGGAAGGGATCCATAACGGAGAGAAATGGAGGCCACGTGTTTGAGAGGGCGTCGCGAAATGGCTCCTAATGCGATGTTTAAGTTGACTCCTTTTGCTATTCTTGATGGAACTAACTCGATTTTTTCTTCTCATTTGGCACTGGGGCATCCGAATAGATGAGTCTATTCCAGACTGTTTTATCAAGAGGATTTCGAGAAGTAACGTACTAAAGATGACAAAGATTGTTTTATGAAAACTCTTATTCGAAAATTATCTTTGATAATATTATCTAGTCTATATCTAGATAGATATCTTATCGAAAAATTGTCTTTCAGCATGGCAAATTTATATCGATTACTATAAAAGTATTAATGAAAACCAGATTTAATTTCAATAAACAATATTTCTATTCTATTACGTAGATATTCATCCAAATTTTCGGATCCTCAGGTGGTGTCGCAAACTACACGAAAGATAACAGAGTGTATTTATCAGTCTACTCATATATTTCTACTTCTTTAATTTTAAATCAATAAAAATGACTTTAAGCCGCTTGAGGCTTTATTTATCTTCTTCGAAATCAATTCTTCTTCGAATTTATTTGGCATTTCGCACTGAAAAATATTCATGTAGAGTTCCGAGTTAAAGTGTTCTCATTAGCCATTCCATATATTCATGGGTTCTTCCACTTATTTAAAATTTTAAAATAAAAGGAATAAATTTATGCAAAGTGGACACTCTATAAGCACTTGTAATAGTAATACAAAACTAGGAAATACTTGGAGACAGGACGTATCTGAGCTATAGTGACGGTCACTATCCGACTTCGTATTTATTTTACCATTATGTTTGTCAGTAAACTACAAGAAGAAAGGTTACACCATAAATAGGGCAGGAGAGATATTGTATAGCTTCATTACTGTATGTTGTAATATTTTCTCAAGACATTACTCTCATTTTTAGTACCTATGATTCTTTCTTCCTTCTTTTCCTCCGCTATTTATGCACATCATTACCTACGCACCATTTTCAAATTCCGGACACCATTTAATGGCGATGCACCACCCAAAATATTTTTTAGATTGCATCGTCCGCCCTATAGTCTTTACTTTTGGCTTTCGATCGCATGCACGATTCCAAAGCCAAGTAAGCATTACTCTCCGATTGGCACCCAAATCACTTCAGAAATTGGATACTCCCAAATGGTCACTCTGGATCGAGGACTCGGTGAGATCGGAAATGGGCCGCTTATTTTGCTCCTTGTGTGTGCAACCAGTGTAATCAGCGGACAACTGGGCGAAGGACTACTCGGCGAAATGACAACTTGGCGAATGATAACTCGGCGAAGATCGAAATTGGCGAAAAATAACTCGGCGGCACACTTAAACAGTCATATCATGGTTATATTCGAAGAGATTTGTTTAATATTTTTAAATGACCATGTGATTTAAATGCTAAACGATGATTTATATAATTCACGAGCATTTTTGTTTTCTAAATATGCAGCAAACTATTTCACACAACCTTTTGAGACCACTACTGCAATTCATGTACAAATATGGTATTAATTGATATGTTATGACAAAGATATATAGAAGAAGAAATTACTTAGTGAACATTTATCCTAATAATCGTATGAAATAATAACTACAACTTATACTTTTCCACAAATATTTGCGGAAAAATACAAGTTGTAGTTATTACTTCATTTGTAATGGAATTCCACCATATCTCGCTAGAGAAGATTCATCCTAATAAGCTTGATATGCTTAAACAACCTTATAAATTGATTGACAATTTACGATGTGCAATCGCGTAACGGACAATTGCGTACCTAGAATATATGCGTCTCTGAACATATATGCTGCTAAGTTGTTAATTTTCCCATGACATAATATTACCCTGTTAGTAGGATTACTAAAGTAATATGGCGAATTAGTTAGGTGTGTATTATTGACAAAATATTAATCGATTAATTAATTGGCGAAATGTTAATTAGGTAATTAATGAAACAATAGTTGATTGTAATATTAATATACAGAACTGAAATAATATTTTATTTAATATGATGGCAGCCAATAATGCAAATACGCTAACTAATGCATATTAACTTTCCTCGAAATACCGTAACAAATGGATAGCAAAAGTATAACCATCTAAACATCTCGCTAATTGTTATAAATAATGGGAGGCGCTAGCAATCTGCAGACATCTGTTATGACTAATATATTACGTAGTAATTAAAAGTGCGTCGACAGCTAACGTCATTTTGCACGTGAGCCCCACCGGGAATCGAACCCGGAACCGATTTCCATAGCAACATGCGTACCCTGCAAGCGGCCATTCGGTGTGCGGGAGGGGAGGCACAATTCCCTAACCGATTACTTCCGCGTATCCTTCGCGAAAAGGATCAATTCCTAAATCGACTTCTTCTGGCATCTGTTTCTTTCATCTTCTTCGCAGTATCAGAACGGCTTCTGTAACATGGAGGACCTATAATTTCCGCAATGAGAACGAACGAGGTTTGGCCAAAACTAATGCCCTTCATCCCCGCCAAAACCAGTTATATACTAATTCGGAATTGTAGGTTAGAATTTTCGTGACGTTTCCCACGTGTATACGCATAGTTTCAGTTTTCTCCTGCAGATAGCATAACTATATGATTTGGATCTGGATCATTATTTTCTGACCAGACCTCGTACTTTCTCTGAATTTAAGTAAAGTTAGTCTTTGAATACATTTTTATGGATGAAATGACATTTCGGCCGCCTATTCAGTGGCCGTATTCAGTGTTGTATGAATTTAAAAAGTGAAAATCCGTGAGAATTTCCTTTATATTTTTCCACGGGAAGAGACTAAGCATAGTCTCTGTATAAATTTTACTTCTTTAAAGAATCCCAGCCTACGTCCTGAAGCATCCGTGTAATGAAGAAGGATTTGTCTTAGCAATACTCTACAAAATGTATGCCTTTCTTTGTACCTTTTCTTATTTTCTAGCACAACACTTTTCGGTGGAATCCAATACATTATATACATACTTAAGGAGAGGTCTAATTAACGCAAAGTAGCGTTGCTCACGGATTTTTCTCCACCTCTACCGATATTCCCATGACGAAGGAAACTTCTATAAATGCTCCTCTACAGATATTACGTGAAAGTACGTTTGAGAAAGTATCTTCCATAGTATTATGCCTGAGTGATAAGGAATAAGATTCTAATGTTACATTTCTAAGACTCGAGTGTACTTCTGTGAAAGCACGCAGTGTAGATCTGGGAAAGAGAAATCTCAGAAATTAAGTTTCTGTGATTAACATAACTAAGGCCTCTAATTAACAATCAGTTATGATCCGGACAGATTTTGTAAATAATGCAAACAATCACCAATTGTCTCCCGACGATGTGGGTTAGCTACAGTCAGTTGTGAATTCCATGCGCAGGATTTTTTAATGTAATTTCAAGGATTAGGGGCACAGACTCTAATCCTTCAAATTTGATACAGTCCTATTAAAGACGAAGTATTTCCTCGTAAATGATCTAAGATCAGTCTTAAAATATTTACTGAATCTTTAAACAGAAATTTTCATCAAAATATTGAAGAAATAAATACTTTCTCGAATTTAAAAATCTTAACTAAACTCACTAGAAAATAGCATTTCAGAATTCTGATTTTGCCAGTAAATCGGATAGTATATTTTACATCCTGCTGTGATTTCATAGTCAGAATAATTTTCATGTTACATAAACTGCTGTTACTTACTAAACTAAAATAATAACTTAAAATAAAATGTTTCGTCGCATTTTACCTAAGATTCCGGTTAATTCTGTCTATTCTGAAGCCTCTATCTTTAAATGTCCACGTCATAAAATAATAAAACCAATCTAACCTAAGCAACTACTTACAAATAATAAACACATTAAAATTTCCTATGTTCACTTATCTTCCGTCAGTTTATTCGTTTAATATCGATGAACCGAGAGTTATCCATGGATAGTCTACTCCTCAGCAAAACCCAGCTGTCAGGGAAAACACTTTTTCCTGGCATATAGGGTATCTCACGGACGCTCAAATAAATCCGAACCACACACGCTTAAATGATTCGCTCTGCTTTATTTCGTGCTTCGCTAAATTCTGAGGCTCTCTTCTTCCCATGACCTCTATAATCCCCGCAATCATATTCGGATTCATCCCCTTTTCCATTTCTGATTTGAAAGACAATCTCTCGGCGGTCGAGCATAAGTTCAGCCGAGCGAAACTACGTTATTATCGCAACGTTTTTCGGACTTAACCCTCAAAATAGCGTTGATTACTTGATCGTCGACAAATTACGGGATTACGCGTTTCTCTCCTCGCAAAGTAAATTTACTATTGCCCTCCGCCCTCGGTGTTTATAAATGTTATCGATCCGAAATATGATCACATGACAGCTGCTCCTAATATATCACATGGATGAATGTATTTTCATTCATATTGTCATGTTTGCCTGAGTGAAGCATATGCCTAGAACGTGTCAATATCGCTCAAGTAAGTATTATGTTTTCACGCAAGAAAAATATATATCCCCTAGTAACTCTTTTATAAGGGAGATAATTCTCATAACATGTTGTTTTAGTAGGTTTTGTTGTAATTACACAGTAATACTATTTAATGATAAAATTATTCCATCATTTTAACATTAAAAATGTGTAATAACGAATTAAACCGGTAAAAATCACGTTTTAAAGTGTGTATTTTACTTGAATATCATGTAATTACACAGATATTTCTGGTGAAAAATGAACTGATTTTAGATAAAAATATTCCTCGTTAAAACGCGAAGAGTAATTGAAATTTACACTTCTCCCATTTTCTAGGATTTCGAGAAGATATCTTCAAACCTCTTTATCGTTCCCCAAAACAATCTTTGACATTTTTATGGTAATAAGTGACGGTGGCATTGCATAAAAGCATAGAAATGCCGACCCCATACCACATGGGAAAAGGCGATGAAGAAGAAGAAGTGACGGTGGCATTATAACGAAAAATTGGAGTTTCTCGGCTGAGTTCCTGTATTATGCGTCGCTCCGATAACTTTATCTTATAGGGCAAAAATCCACGGCATATTATGAAACATGTATTATATGAAATTTATTAATGAAATATTATAACATGTAATGCACATTACATTAGTTAGCATTCAGTACACGTTGCTGTGTTATGCTTTTGTCTTAAAAAA
The DNA here is from genome assembly GCA_000376725.2 of Ladona fulva. Lineage (NCBI taxonomy): Eukaryota > Metazoa > Arthropoda > Insecta > Odonata > Libellulidae > Ladona > Ladona fulva. Next base: position 101,193 of record KZ309169.1, on the reverse strand, counting down.
TTCCAATAGACACACACCATTCCTTTTTTGAATTTCTTCCTCCGACTAAACTCACAATATACATGCGACGTATGCACAAAGTAATCTGCTGTAGAATTCTAATAAAAGTCATGAAATGTCATAAAATCGACGAACGAATCTACGTGAATGAAATAGCGGAAGATATATTCAGGTGCCCTTCATAGCACTGAGAGGGGGTGGCACTTTAGCGGGGGAACAATAATGAGGGTTGACATTGCACAATAAATGGACGCCATTCATACAATTATGGTTTACTGCATGTCTATTATATGTATATTTTTCCATTTTGAGATTTCAATTCCATAGGATCATTAAATTAAAAAAAAGATTGTTTCATGATTTCGTATTTTCGGTGAATGTGTGAATTATTTAAATTAATGATTAATTTACATTTTCTTATACCTCATATTTTATGTCTTAGTTAATTTCCCATAGCCGAAGCTTGAAAGGCTATTCGTGACATTTTCAGTGCCTCACTCCTTGAGTTTCACATCTCCTTGAGGCACTTGCAATATGCTCCAGTGGCTGTAATACTTTCCGTTTCCTTTTGCTGTCCTTTAGCGCTCAAGAGTGATGTAGGAAAAGTCGTTGCACTCCATCTCTTCTTTTCAAGGAGTTGAGCAAACACAAAATTCAATAAAGTTGGCCCTCTCTCGCGTTTTCTCTTTGTTTCAAGAGTTTTTATCGTCCCATTCAAACGAGGGCTTGTGTTTTATCTTCAATAGAATTTCACTTCAACAAGATATTCCGGAATGTACTCTCCACCCACAGTTGCTCGTTCACTTTATGTAATATAACGGCTCACTCTCCACTATCGAAATTGTAGTAAAATTTCGTTCCTAATGATATTAGTACAATACGTTTTATAAGACAAACATTGGGGCTGTGCGTGGTATCTGTATGCAATTAACCTCTCATGCTTAAAGATTAATTTAAGGTTTGATCGGTTGATATTATTAATAATAGAAGTGATTGACAAATAATTCATTGTCTGCTTTAGGAAGACATTTTTCATTAGGTTTTTCTCTAATCATTCAGTAAATTGTTATTATTAATTTATCAATTTTAAATGTTTCAGTTAAAGGTTTTTGATTTTAAACTCTGATTTGAGGTCAAATGACCCGCCGTTCTTCTAGTGTTAAAATTATTATGTATTTATATCTTCAAGTAAAAATACCAATATTTTTACAAAATTGATATGGTAAAGGTTTATTCGACATCGAACGGGAAACTACTGTATCAGGAATATGATTGGGCATCAAATTACCTAGTAAAACTCGTTAAATAAATTATGGTCTAACCTTCAGGTGAAAGGAAAAAGTGTTAGACTTTGAACATAGAGATGCAACCCTAGTATAAAATTACATGATAAACAGTGATATGACTGGGACTCGAACCAAGGTCTCCCGCTTCCCGGGCAGGCATTCATATTTAGTTGTTCGAATTCCGGGCCTACCTGAAACGTGGGAGACTGAGATTTGAGTCCAAGTCATGTCGGTATTATTTACGTCTTCTTATCCTCGGGTATATCTTTCTTTTAGGTTGTATGTACTTAAACGTAACATTTAATAAAAAAGATAATTGTAGTAATAAATTAAAATCTTCTTCGAATTCGAGAGTAATGATTTTGGAAATAGAATTGCCGTGCTCATTGTCTAATCACCATCGAGATTTGCAGGATCTCTTTTCTACATTCGAATAGAGGTACATAATATCAATTTTAAGTCTTGAGTGAATTCATAACTTTCGCGACAGACATTGCTAACTCCAAGTATACTTAGATTCTAAATATATCTTTTAATCTATTCTGAAGAAAGAGGTGGAATTAAACGATATTCATTTTGTTACCACGGTATTTCTGTTAAAATCCAATGAATATATAGTAATATTTGTAAACAATAGGAGAATACAATATAGATTTTCTATGAATACTTTACTAATAAGCAGTTTTTCTGGTATAAATTAGCATTATCATCAAATAAAAGGTATTATTTAAGAGTTATGAAACTGAGATTTTCTCATTTCCCCAATGAGCAGAGTTTTTGTCCAAGTTCTATTTTAAGTGGACTGTTAACTTCATTGATTGAATTATTTCACTCGGAATTGTATTTATCAATCTGATACCTTTTTCAGTCCCGTGTTTAATATAGTCTCATTTTAGAATGTTGTTGTACAAACATTAAGTCTTACAAATACTATTTGATACTTTATTATTTCTCTAACAGTAACAGGAGCCCCCAATTACAACTGTTTTAATGATTTGGATTCTCACACACGATTAACACATACAACCATGCCCCACGGCATAAATATCAACGAAACATCCGGTTAGCCGGGACTCGAACCCAAGACCTCAGCGCCAGAAAGGCTGCGCACTAAATGTTTTTTTTCTTTGTATGTCTTTTTGCATTAGATAATAAAAAAACGGTCGTAGGAAATATTTTTCACATTTTTGACTGAAAAGTCGTGAATTAATCTAAATCACACTCGTCACAGTACAAATCACATCAAAATATACGTATATTATAAGTAACTTCTGGCCGTACTTCGTGGAAAGCCATCTAGAGAATAACGAAACTAGTCGTCCAAATATATTGTGCGGAAAAATACGAAGTCTTTCCTTATTCTCTTCTAAAAATATACGCGTTATCATGTTTTACAATAAAGTTGATGATAAAGTATTCCTGCCATATTATTTTCGCCCATACCTTTACCAAACTCACCAGAATCACGTTAGCATCTAATGCAAGAATAAATCGAACCTTTGAGATTAGATTCCTATGTCTACCCTTTGATGCGCGATTTTGCCGTCCATCCATCAAAGTTATTGAGTTTAATCTTCATCGAAGAGTGGGAGAGAATTATCACTCATAATCCGGCAAAGTATTCAATTTCTATTTGATGGCGAGTTCTGTGACCTCAACAAAGTTTCTGAGCTCATATATCAAAGTCTGCTCTGAAACTTTTATTCAAAAGGGGTGTGTTTAAGCCGGGAATGAAATATTGGAAATGTAGGTGCCTCTAATTCATCTTAAAGAAATACGGATGCTCTCAGTTTTTGTCTACGGCATTGCATCACTATTAAAGATTTTAATCTTAAAATTGGATTTTCTCAATTAGAATTACTTCAAATTAGTCTATTCTTACATAAATATGTCAGAAATTGCCAGATATTAGAAGGGTTTTCCAAGCTCTACTAATGTCTCCACTTAGGGCGTTGATTTATTGTCAGCTCATTTACCTCTGTAAAATTAGTACCTTTAATTTATATTCACTCTAAATTTGAAGATATTTTCCTAAAAATAAATTTTGTTCTTCTTGTATGTAAAAGCTTAAAAAAATATTGAAAGAGCAAGGTAAACGTATGTCTAGTAGATTAGCCAACCAACGGTGAAAATCTGGCATCAAGACTCCAAGAACTGAGTACGGCTGGACAGAAAATAGGACTATTATCATAGGATAAACTTATCGAAAACTAAGGTAATGTATAATTCTTTTGCATCACAAGTACCAATCCTACTACAAGAGGTACCCCTTGATGTTTGTTCAGAGTACACTTACCTGGGACAACTGGTTACGACAGGAGAGAAAAACAGGATTAATGAAGTGAATCGAAGAATGAAACTAGGCTGGAGTGCCTTCGGAAGGAATGCCCATATTCTGAAGTCGAAAATGTCAATGGTCTTGAAGAGAAAGGTCTTCAAACAATGCATTCTACCAGTTTTGACATATGGAAGTGAAACATGGGTGTTAAACGCAGCAATAACCCAGCGACTTCAGACTACATAAAGAAGTATGGAACGGTGTATGCTTGGAATCACCAGAAAGGACAGGAAACGCAACAACTGGGTTAAGAAGGTGACAGGAGATCATAGATAAGATAAGATCACTGAAATGGATGTGGGTAGGTCATGTTGCCAGGAGAAACGACAACCGATGGACATCAGTAGTTCTGAACTGGATACCAAAATATGTGAAGAGACTAAGAAGAAGATCAAAGGACCGATGGAACATAGACATCATTCATTATTTAGGGTAACATGGCAAAGAGAAGCTCAGAGTAGAGGTAACTGGAAAGCGCTTGGTGAGGTCCTACATCGGACATCGGAAAGAAAATGGCTGATGATGATGATGATATAACACACGAGGTGTGTTAGAAAAAGGGGACTTTTTTTTAATTTCCTAAGCAATATAATTCCAAGTAGCATTTTTTTCCTGTGTATTCGTACACATGTCCCTAATCTATATTGTTAAGGGCAGACATTTTGAGACCTTAGTCTATTGGTGGTAGTCAAAAGGGTTACATGTGTTTAACTGTGATTGGCGATAGGAATCTTTATTCAGAATAAAATATAATTCAGTTTTGTGAATAGGAAGAAATCACAGGGGGCCTTGTCCGGTGAATACGGTGGTTGAAGCATTATAAAGGTGTTGGTTTTTGCGAAAAATTCACGAACTAGCAGTGAGGTGTGAGCTGGTGCGTTATCGTGGTGCAATTGCCACAAATTGTTTCGCCATAGGTCCGACCGTTTTCTTCGGATTGCTTCCCGCAAACGGCGTAGAACTTCCAGGTAATATTCCTTATTAACTGTACGACCTGGTGGCAAGAACTAATGATGCACTACGCCATTGAAATTGAAGAATACCGTGAGCAGAACCTTCACATCCGGTCGAACTTGACGTGCTTTTTTCGGTCTTGGTTCTTCAGGAAGTTTCCATGGGACGACTGGTCCTTAGTTTCGACGTCATAACTGTACACCAGTTTCGTCACCAGTTATGACCCGTTTACTAAGTTCGTCGATCGTCACTGATTTCATTCACTCTCGAGCAATGTGGTGCTTTTGGTCAAAACAACTTTGGGACAAATTTTGCTGCCACCCGTTTCATGCTCAAATTATCCGTAAAAATTGCTTGGAATGAGCCGAATGATACGCCAACCTCATCAGCAACCTCTCTGATAGTGATTCTGGGATTCTTCATAATCATTCTCTTCACTTTTTCGATATTATCATCGGTTGTCCATATGCTGGGACGTCCAGGGCGCTCGTCATCTTCAGTGTCTTCACGACCCTCTTGAAAAAGTTTACACCACTTGTAAACGCTCGTTTTATTCATTTAACATTTGCCCACATAACATAGTGGCCACAGGTTCGATGCTAAGACGCATCATGTTTCGCCTATTAGATTTTCATAGGGCGGCTTAAAATTTTTTTAAACTGCTCAAGAATAGCTCAAATTCGGCAGAAACTCAACGGTTAGTTTAACAATTGTCAGTCGCCGCAAGCCGCCATTGGCGTATGGCAGGGGGTATTAATATCTTACATAATTTACTAGCTTCTCTGATGCTATAGTTGCTGGAGGAGATTTTGTAACGTAATTTGAGCAGACGTTTCCTGAATTAGCATGAGTTTGATGCTAGGACTATTTAAATTTCGTCTATTTAATTTACGTGGGCCGGCTTTTTAATAATTTTTGTATATGTACAGCTGACAACTTATGTAAGATGTAATTTTTATCCTAGACCGTTTCGCATGGAAAAATGGGACATAAAACTATTGATGCTATATAGGGAAGTTGAATTGTAGAATATAAATACCGAATACTCATGGAGAAAGTATAAACTCTCCAAACGAAACCGTAATGAAACTCACAAACTTTTACCTAAACATTCTCAAAGTAAAAATTGAGAATGGAATACCAGAAATAAATTAAATATATTCGTACGCTACAAAAATAAGTTCTTGTGGTATTTTTAAGATTATGTTCACCATGATATATTTAGTGTAATGAATTTTCAGTTTCAAAGGTTTTATTTCTTCATGGATGGTTTCCTAATAAACTTCAAGTTCCACAATACAGGATTCTTAAGTGATGTCTGGCAATTTAAATGCATTGAAAATTCTGAAAAAAGAGTCTTAAATCCAAACTTTACAATCAAAATCATTTTATCTGCAAAACATATTTGAAGGAAACAAGTGATTTTCAGGATTTTGGAGATGGATTCCGAATTTGCTGGAATAACACTATAATAGATGGAATGAGGAAGGTAATATGCTCTAGATACAATATTTTTTCAAATATGAGATTGAGTCTTAAAAGATGGGTCTCTTACATCCACAACCTCCTAGAAACCAATCTCGTATTCGCGTCCTACTTTGCATGCATATTCTACGTCCGAAAATAACGGACAATACTCATCCTTAACGGGAACTTTCTGATGGGTTTTATGTTTATTTTGGTCTTACATGTGGAAAATAGCTGAACTTATGTTTGGGACTGATGGTATTTTTAAGGTAGATAACAGCTGAACAGGATGCCATCACGCTTGAAGTACACGGCGTAAAGCAATCATAGCTTCCCTCTCTCTCTCCCCATATCTCCTCGTGCACGTGTATGGATCAAAGTAAGAATAATGTTAGAGGCACATACATAAATTATGTGCTGTGAATTTAAAAACTTAATTTTTTAGCCACAAGAAGGGTGTATTCTGAGGACTTTTGCAATTTTCATGCACGGACAGAAGGGTGATCTCATTAAAACTTTGAGAGTTATTTACGTACGAAGCATTATATAAGAACCGATACCTCAGATCCCCGAGTTACAAATTAGAAATCGCAGAAAAGAATAATTTTGTGACAAAATTGTGTTGTTGCATCCATCGTATTATTTTAACTTCCACACGCCCGTTACACTTTTTTCCATTCCTAGTTAACTTGACCCTCATTAGAAGAACCAAGAGAAAATAAAGATGAAGCACATTGTATTTGTTCCTTCAGGCGTCCGTGACAGAGATGTAACAAAGCTAATAACGAATATTCACACCACCGAAACTCGTTTATAATATTTTTACCTCCTGAAATTCCAGTAACGAATTTTGTCATTAATTAGGCGTTGCAACTCATTCCATAGAATTTCTATGACCTCGCAAAGCTAAGCTTGCTTCGAAGTTTTTTACTAAACTTTTTTTCATGATCCATCATACCCAATTAAAAGAAATTTTATTACGCTCGAAAGTTGATGTGCGATATCCATTAAATATGACCTCGATGGAGATGAATCTATTATTGCTTCGAGAATATCGTTTCCAAATTCACCGATTCGGTGTATTTTCACTTTATAAAATTTTATTTCCTTATTTTCAAATCGCTGTAAATAAATCTGATTTTAGATTGAGGAATACTGAAGCCATATGACACATATATGCTTTCAACATTAAATTTAATTAGGTGTGTCAAAATTCTATATTTTGGATTAGCCGAGTAAAAACTCAAAATAATCATTCTCTTATGTACGTCACGTATGTAGAAGTAGATGTAGATGTCTCTATTGTATGCTCTTTTAGAAAGACGTTGCATTATCGGATTTGAATTTAGCATCGACACATCAACATTTAGGTCAAAGTAACCGCCCCGAAAGTGGGATACCTGGGTTCGAGTCCCAGCCAACGCAGAAATCTTTTCTTCCATTTCTTCATCATGTTTCAGCATGATAAAAAATCAGTATGAATATCCTCATAGTTGTTCGTGCCGTAATACATGAGTGTCTCCCTCACAATTTCCTATATTTTCAAGAATTTTCACACTGTTTTTAGAATGTTGAGTGCCATTGTAAATGAAATCCAATGCAATATCTCTTGTTTCACCGACTGTACCGTGTATTTTCAAGCGTTTGGTGTTTATAAAACAACCCTAATGAGCAGGTGAGAGAATGACACGCCTATATGCAGTAATGATCACGAGGAGTGCTCAAAGTACCCTTTTGCGTATGAGTGAATACGTGATGAGAAAGTTTGAAAAAGGGGTTGATCAATCAGAAAAATTGGGAATGTTTTGCGTAACGAAATATGAGTGTCGATTATTTAATGATCATTTTGATTTTTTGTATTTTGATTCTTGATTATTTTTGATTATTTCACAATCTTTTAACATTTTGATTCATGACATTTCGATTTGATAATTCATAACATTTTGATTTTTTATTATTTCATTATCAATTTGATCTAAGACTCGAATAATTTATGATACGGATGCGAATTAATTGGCTTATTGTGATGACAACAATATGATTTACACTCCTTTTGCCAAATTCACTTAACATGCGTATGAATTACTCGCCACTTATTTTGGCCCAATCCCACAGCAGTGAAAATCGAGTTTCCTTACTTTCAAATAAGTATGGAATGAATTAATAAATCTGACAAAAAATCTAATTAATAAATTAAAAATTTACAGGTTGGATTCATTTATATCAACTGAACATTTTTCTAAAAAAATAAAGTCATTCATAATAATTAACTATATAAATTCTCATCGCCCCTTTTCCTTCAACTCATAGAATATTTTATGCATCATCTGCTTGAGCAAATACAAATAAAGTTTAGTGTATGGTTTTTACGGACTACTGCTGTGAATATACTCAAGGAATCATTAAAATGTTAATAAAAAAATCTCCTGTTACCGTTGCGTTTGGTGCTGTACATAAATCAGTATTCGTCAAAGTCATCTCTCTTACCTAAGTATGAGGTCCACGACAAAGCAAAGGAAAGGTAGGTGATTCCATCGCAAGGTTTTTTTCCGTTCCATTTTGGTTCTCCTCGACCATAATCTAGTCCTAAATATTTGTTCGCATTGCCCGCGGCTTTAATCGATCTTGCCTCCCAATTTGCTTCTCATCTCTAGCCATACCCCGCCCTCAACAGCATAACGAGGACTCCAACCCAAGGACTTCAGAGCAAGCAATCTCTTCTTGAGACCAAACTTTAAGCCCGTTACCCTTATAAAGCCTTTCCCGTTTCAACTACAATGTTCTTGATGATACAGGTAAAATCGTCGTTATTTTTGAGATTTGCCAAGTCATCCATATGTCTATCTTCATGGCTACCGTCATGTATTGATATCAAAATTCAATAGGTGATGTAATTCAATAATTTTAATTAATGGGGAATAAAATGCTGATACATATAATGCAATAAAACTTCTATCTCCTGTTCGTCGTCCGAGAACGTATAATGGATCTGTAGCTGTACTTTGTATTTCTTCCCTTGATGTAAACTAATGTCTTAAACGTAAAACGTAAGCTTAACCATGGGAAGTTACCGAATTGGTCTGTAATATATACCCTGAATCAAGCCATAAAGAACTCCCGAGGAATATAAGCTTAGTACCAAATATATATGTAGATCGACTTGAGATGAAAAACATACGATAAATATGATATAAGGTGTATGGGAATATACGAACAAGATTTAGGATATTTCCCCTTTTTTCCTAAATATATTTGGTTTAAGAAAAGAAATACGTTTGGGTTTCAATCGTATCGAGACGTTGAATCCTGGGTTTTCGAGTGCAAGCCAAATAATACTAAGCATTCCTCCATCTCAATATTATGAAATTGACTGTAAATATACAGAAATGAATGTGCTTTCGACAAAGTGGTGGGCTCTTTTGACGGGTGTGTTGTGATTTTGTTATTTTTAATCGAGTTTCGTTGAAATGAAGTAGAAACAAATTTAAGGAGGGAAAAATCAATATCCTTAAGAATACTAAAATCTCTCTGCGACTGAATATGTATGACATAAGAAATCAATCATCATTGTCCTGTGTAACTTTATGAAAGGCCAGAACGCAAGAATAAGCGTATTTCTTGGGGCATATTCTTTTATACAAATATAATCTACTAATATTCATGGTCTGTTAGCTAATGTGGAATATGTAGAACGTTGACTTACTTTTATCTACTTGGGAGGATTTTTACGAAACTGATATCAAAGGAAACAGCTTCCTAAGAACCGCTTTTCTATTGATTATTCTTGTGCCCTTTCTCTATTTAATCACTAATGTAACGAGTAACGTTGTTGGTTATGCCGTGCATAAGTTTCAGGGGAAACGAAATAGATGCGCTCCTTCATATCGCGTAATTTGATTTTTTCTAATCCCACATTGAGTGATTTTCGGCGCCGTTGCTTGAGGGAAGCGATTTGGAGATCAAGCGATTGCGCTTCGTATAATTTGCGGTGGCAGTTCTGAATGCGCGATATTCATCCGACGAGTTTGCTCTCGGCGCTTCCCCAGATGCACGCCGCGAAAGGTGCCGGGGTTGAGGTCGCCTTCTAATAGCACAGCGGAGACAGAGCCCATTTCCTTCGAGGCCTCCACACACAGACCCTTCCCTCCACCCGCACAAATGGGCTGGGGACCGCAGCGGAGGCCGGCAAATATCGATCTCTTAGTGGGATGTCGTATAAATCACCGAAGGTACTTCCTCTCCCTCCGCGATCTTACCCTTTCCAATCCTTAAGCTTCCCGTTCTTCTCTCTCCCTCGCTAACAGGCGTGCTTATCTAGCTGAATAGGCACCTCTTCTCGTTAACTTGCAGCCGAATGCTTACTTTCCTGCACTGGTAGTACATGCTCGCTAGTTTAATGGCTTCGAGAGCGGGATTGAGGTTCCCTCTTCTGGGCCGTGTCGGATTCGTTGCGGGGGATTTTTTCAGTAGAAGGCTTTGGGGTCATTTATTATACTAAAATTTCGAGGGAGATCAATGGTGTGGAATGAACGCTGTAGCATTATTTACGACTTCTAAGCATTACAGTAATGTTGATTGGCATTTATCATTATTCTTAGATATCGGCCTCCAATTTCCTTTGAAAAAAGTGGGGTAGTTCCCTCGTAACGAAACACCGTGGCTCGAGGAATGTAGCTCAACGCTATTTTGCGTTATTATGTGCTTTACATCGATAATTTAAGGTCACATCGGCAAAAATTATAATATTTCAAATTTTGCATCTAAACTATGTGCCCTCATAAAGTATATATGTTTTAGATAGAAATTTCACCATGTATCAAAGAAGTAAGACTTATTCCCATTACTAAGATGGTGACTTCAATTCTCGATGTTAAAATATTTCGAGAAATAGCACAGTCGATATTTGCGTAGCTAAATTTTCAGTTTGTGTTTATCATTTAATTTCTATTTAGAAAATAGGCTACCCACGTTCAAGTTTAACTACTCCAATTGAATAAACCTGATTTATTTATAAATGTCACCAACAATCAGTAAAAATGCAGAATCGAAACATATTGTATAATATTGACTTACTGTCGCAAAATCACTCATTAACAAGTTTAAGAAAAACTACAGCATCATCTGAACCTAACTCTGGTGTCGTATTTCTTTGGTACAATTTTGCTATTTTTAAGCATAATCTATGGTTCTCTAATGCTAAATGTTATAAAACTTCTTAAAGAGCATTTATTTAGTACATACGGAGACTTTAAAAATAATAGACTCTGTCAATTTTATAAGAGTTTCCTTATTGAGGGAAATATCGAGGTTTTCTGAAACAGTTTCGTCGGCAGTGTCTCATCTTCCGGAATAGAAAATTAAGAAGTTTTCGTAACTTCCATTCCGACCGACCAAAAGTAACAGGAAATTGAAACGGAAGTTGAAATTCAGGTTCTCCTGCATTAAAAGGTCGATTTGCAAAAGCCGGGATTCAAAAAGGAATCGATGAGAAAATGATGAAAGCCTCAAAAGTGCGCTCTTCCCTCGGAATGTCTTCAGAATTCTTTCCTTCCTTCAACCCTCCGTCCACCATTCAGGTCTTCCATCGCTCTTTCCTCCCGACTGGTGAATGAGGGACCTTCAGCCTGCAGCGTGGATGGTTTACAAAGTCGCCCACTCGAAGACTCGAGGTGAAAATATTAAAGACAAGGACTTCTTTTCTCCTCACTCAATTTTTTTAATCTCCGGACGCGCGTTTCTTCCAGCAATTCTTAAACAATGTTGTACGCCTCAGCCACTGTTGTGGACACCGTATGAGGAAAATGTCGTTGTGGAAAGTATACTGTTTTTCATTTCTTCCAACTAGAACACGATGGGGATAATGAACAGCCAAGTGGGTAGCGTGTTAGCCTTTAAAGAAAGCGGTTGTCGGTTCAATTCCCCGATGGTATGTGCGAAACGACCTTAGCTGTTGAATCACTCACTAGTACTGTTTACTTACTACTCCTACCTACTTACTAACACTTATAGATTTAGATTTAAACTCATACCCCGCAATTCGCCACAGGCGTACGGCAGGGGGATTGTTACTTTTTACTACTACTTACTACTATCACACCCGCTGCCACTCGCCGAAAGGCGGCTCGCAGATTCTTTATGTAGAGGTAGATGTCTCCTATTCCATACTCTGTAAACTGGAGGTAATGTAATGCACTAAATTGTAGTAAATATCTGCAATCTAGTGTGAATATATTCATCTCCAGGATTGATTCTCTCGAATAACTATAATAGCTCAAATGATTGACAAATGATGACGTTGGTGTCAAACTTCTTTTTTTGTCACATAATGGTACGACTTGATAAGAAAATTCTAACTTTTCCTTTTTTCGGGAAATTTTGATTAAATTTCACATCTACACATGTACCCAGTGATACCATTGGGTGAGTGGCAGAGGGTTCATACATCATGAGAATGTTTCACACACGTGCCACTGTCACCTATCATTCTAAGGAAAATGGAATTCTTAAAATGACTCGTCAATTACCGTGATTTTTCTCACCAAAGCAGATCGACCACGATCTATGGAGTCAAGAGGAAGCATTATATCCGCTACATACCATCCCCGAATTTATTCAGCTAATGCGAATAAATGGAATATATTTGTTTCATATCAAATTTTCTTATTTGCTTATCATTGTTTGCTAAGCTTAATTTAGAGATTTAATAATAGTGTTCGGGAGTAATAGTCGCATAATAATGACGTTGAGCTATAGCGAAATTTTGGATCCCAATTTAACGATTTTTCTTTGAGAGCTCTTTCGCTTTAAAATTTAGGAGGTTCAAATTATCGAATTCAATTTCGATCACATGGGTTACAGATCGCAATCTGTAGCATAACATTTGATATGCTCCGTTTTATAATGTTCTCGTTCGAAAAACTTTAATATTCTCTTCCTTTAAAGCGAATGTATGCAACATCCACCGATTCCCACTACCTCGTGAGGACGCCAAACATAACCTGGGGCGACCAATGAACTTGAACTGCGTGTGCACGACTTCCGCTCCGCTGTTTAAACCTCGAGGCACATCATCTCTCCAATGCGTAATTCGCCGTGCCGTTTGCTTTGCATGGAATCCCGCGAATACTAATTCTAACGCACGAAATTCGCTCCACAAGATCCTTTCGGTGTGGCTCGAAGAAAAAATCTATACATTTCCCATTCTAAGCGAGGCTTCAAGGCTTCTATAACCTCTAAATAGAAGTGTTTTACATCTTCCAAATATGTAACTCAGCCCCCGGAATAAAACATTTACCTTTTAAAATTTGCATACATTTTTATAACACGTATAAACTACTTCCTCACCCTGAAAGTTAAACATTTAAGCGTTTCCAAAATAGATGAGATGGTCTCGGCCTTGACTTGGTGGTAAATCATTGTAAGCTATGAGAAAGAAACTTTAATATTTCACTTTAAACTTTATATCTCACCTGAGGATGGTGCCATGCACCGAAACCGGTCGTGTATTTTGTAACATTGTGGTTTGTTAATATTAAAGTTTCTTTCTCATAACATTTAAGCGTTTGTTCGATTAAGAACATCCTTTCCTTCTATAAAGCTTATTTACTTTAAATGTTACAAAATCATATTGATATCAATTAGATTTATATGGTTTCTTCTCTTGGGTTCATGAGCGTACAACCTTACCAAAATACTATCCGTAACATAAATACACTGATCAAGCGTCGCACGACATGTTCAACTAAATTAACAGAAAATCAACAGGGAAAACTTAAAATATCAGTACAAAGAACCCCAAAACTTAACGCATACGAAAGACTAATCATACACAGAAATCACCAGCGCATTAAGAATAATGACCTAGGACCAATACCTTCTTCCATGTTGTTTTTCCTCATTCGCGTCATACCACAAAATGCATAAAAACCCCACGCTACCCCCACCACACACAGTTATCTTCTCTCCTGAAGATGGCAACGTCGTTGTGCCGAAAGACGAATTGAGGACAATACATGCAAAGCACGACTACGGAGAAACCTAACAACAGCTGACTTTAATTTTCTAACGATTAGTTTGCTTACAAACAACGGCTTTTTGGAGCTTTTCTCAAAGTCTAATGTCTTATCACAGCCGTGTTTCTTATCCTAATAGACTCTTCAATTAAATGAAACGGGAGATTAGGTCGTTCAAATCCTAATCCCCCTTCAACACTGTTCAGCTTCTGGACTCCTGGTGACGAGTGTTAGCGGCCAGGAGACTTGAAGGGTGTTCTACTACTGCTCATCCTGTGTTCCCTCATCAATCTAAAGGGTCTACAAATTCAAAAATGTTATTTTTTTCATTTGAGCGCACTTTTGTCCTGAAAAGGCCGTTTTCGTCAAAGTGTTTCTGTGCAAACTACGAGTGTATAAGTGCTTTCTAACAGAGTTTCCGACGCTGTGATGCCTCCGCGGAGGCACCGGCTCGTGAAAATGGCTTCCCGCATCCCTACTGTACCGTTGGCAGCCCTCTCCAAGGAGGAACTACTCCAACAACTAGCTGCTTTACTGCAATCCTTTCGGCGCTACCTCCCGACCTCGGACCTCGCCGCAGTCTTCTCTACCATCGTTGGAACCGACCAACAAACTGCTAATCCAGCCACAACTCAAGATAAAGCAGATTATAACCCCCCAAATATAATAATAAGGATAATATTCCTTATAAAATACTCGCTGATAGTGATGTTTTTGTCTCAGTAACGTCGAAAAAGAAAGCTAGTGCATCAAAAGGAAGTGTTAGTACAACCACCCTACCTGTTAGCAACTCCTTCTCTGCTTTGTGTGAAGATGCAATGCATACCACAGCACCAGCAACATTGAAACTATCCAACCTGCTGATTTAATATCTCTGGAGCTATTACAATGAATGCCGCCACAAATGGATCCCCTAGAATCGCCTGGAAAAAAATTACAGAATATATCAATAACAAGATTATCAACTATCAACCAATTGATGAAGAAATCACCACTGAAAAAAACGACTGCCAGATAGACATGCTGCACGACCTTATCCAGCTAGCTAAGAATCACTATACAAAGTTGGTCACCACCGCAACTGACCAACCTCTCTTACCATCCACAATCAGCGACCTGATTACCAGACGCAACAGGATCAAAAGGCAGTACCAGACCTATCACTGGGAAGAAGACAGCTTACTCCTAAACAACTTAACAACAACTCTCTTCACTCCCCAAAGTCTATGAAAATAGCATTCTAAACCGCATGCTATCTCATGCCAAGGATAACCAAACCATCATCTCCGAGCAAATGGGCTTCCAAATCAATTTGCAACTACACACCAAATTCTCCGGCTAATAGAAACAATCACTAAAAGCTTCCTGGACAGAAAGGAAATTGCTGAGGTCTTATTCTTCGATATAGAGAAAGACTTCTATCATGTATGGAAGAAAGGAATCGGTAAACAATTTTCCAGCTTATATTGCAAAAATAGTGCAAGCTCTCACAACGAAAAATCAGAGTACGAATAGATGGCGCACTTTCCAGCACCAGACCAATAACTGCGGGAGTACCACAAGGTAGCGTCCTACGCCCATTTTTATTTAATTTGTACATTAACGAAGTCCCAAAGGAAGAAATAATTAATTTATATGCAGATGGTCTTTCCGTATCATGCAGCAAATATAGAGCTAATAGGCCGCCTATGAATTGAACGCATAATTGGTAAAACTCGAGGCCTCTATTCCACCTTGAGTCCAATTATATTCTCTCGCGGAGGTTCATATCTTTTTAGGAACATTTTTATCGATAAATAATTAAAAAGGTATTGCAGCAAATATTGATGCTATCGCTTCTTTATCTTTAATGAAAATGAGACGAAAACAAAGCTGAGACGAAAGAAGAAACCTTGTAAAACTCGAGATACAATTGGAGAAGTAAATTGGCTCTGTATCATAGCATGCGTAGCACGACATCCAACGATCTCAGTTAAATTCTTTGCCGAATTGCAGACGTTATTTTTTGCGAAAGCTCTTCCTCCAGGTGACTGCATCTTGAAAAGAAGGAAAAAACAAGCTCCGTTCGGAGCCAAGAATATCTGGGTTATGTTTGACTAGTGAAATCTTGTTGAAAAGTGGAACTCACGGGAAACACGTCTCTCCAAGCGACACGGTGTTCTTACGGATATTTATTTTCGTAAAAGGGATTAAAGGCCTATTTTTAAAGTTCAAGGATTTCCTGACCGACGAATTCGTCCTCTTTCGTATCGAGAGATGCGATCTCATCAATGGCGAGCCCATTATTCTTGATGCGATCGATGGTCAAAAATGGAGATCAAAAGAAGCCATCGATCAATCCGATAACTTTTGAAGAACGAGCTGCTCAGCCCAATTGCACCCATTCCTGCCTAATATACACGTGCATTAAAAGTTTATAAATGTGAATTTCGAAGTTCTTTTGGATTAGTAGAGTTCTTCCAATTCATTTCGATTTGACTCAATGTGATAGAGGGCGTCTTAAGTAGGGGGACATTAGGATACGAATTATGAGTGCGTATACTCGTATTATGCAGTGACTGAATTTGAAGGTCATTCCATAAAGAGCTGTTTCATTAACACCTTGATCACAGTGGGAAGTACAGCGGAATATCATATCTTAAAAGCTAATTATTTAGTCGTTAATGCTTCAAACGCTGAATTTTCCTTTGTAACCCCAGGGAAAGAATAAATGTGACAAAGTCATTAACCAATGTCCTTTTTTCTTCATTTGGGTTGGAAGTGCTTACAATTGATTGATCAGTGATAAGTACCTGATAATGATCATAGTAATGTGGGAACCATGCTTTATTGAAATATCTTCTTACATATTAGTGAAAGTGAGCTATTTGTTTTTACTAGTATATTTCCCTGTCAAACGAGACAGAACTTATTTTAACCCATTTTAAAAATATATATGTTTTTGTATAGAAATCCAGAAGGTGTCAATCGTGCGTCTGTAATGATTGATTTTCTGTGACCGTTAGAAGCTTTAATGGTACTGGGTAAATTTGGAATAAATTTGCTCGTCATTACACATTAATGACACGCTGAAGCCAAAGAGAATTGTCAGACTGTCGCCTTAATACCGAACTATTTTCTGTTATGCTTAATTGAGATATACTACCAATACTGATAGCCCTATACGTACGTTTGTTTATGATTCTAGAATTCTGTACAACCTGGAGTATTTTGGTTCTGAGCGCTGATGTCAATCAATCGAGACATGGCTCATCAACCGAGTGCTGTGTCTGTTGTCAATTCTTAGAGAGAGTGGTATTTTCTGGGTCAGTGGAATATTTACTGCACTGAAGAAAAAAATTAAGTTGCGGAGGAAATCATACTTACTGACTTTGATGGGAAATCTGAATAAGTAAGAAATATGGTTTCAATTAAAAAATTTAAAACAAAATAGCGCTGAAATGAATCCTCTAGATCTTATATGAATGCTATTGTGTGTATACCGAATTAATTACTATACTTCACTAAAACGGTTTCGTAACTACACGAAATGGATTTACGTTATGTTTGAGACGCATTTTTGTATTTCAAAATAATTTCATTTTACTTTAAAAAATACAATTCCTAACAAAGTTTCTCTATGGCTCATTTAAATGTACACAGAAGGAACCAGTACGAGCAAAGCAAATTTTTACGACTCAATAACAGGCTGATTTAATTGAGCTAACCGCCGTGCACTCTTACTTTGATTTCCTGAAATAAACTCGGAAGGAATAAATATGGTTTACAGCAAATGCGGAATTGTATCGCCTCTACGTAATTTTATATGAAAGATGTTTTTAGTACATTTTAAGCGAAAATTTGAAGAGGGAGGTACGCAAAAAGAGGTACTATCACTGAAAACAATCAGCTTCTTTTCTGCAAAGCTGGCTATTGAAAAACAGAAAAGTGACATCGGAATAATTTTAGAATTACATTTTATTGCGCTGAAATTTCTTCATCTATTACCGTACGGCGTCCCTTTGCCTCTTGAGGCGTGACCAATTCACGCGATATCAAACGGGGACATTTTGTGTATCAACCCTCACTTTGTTTGAAATTTCTTTATGGGTGAAGTTGTTTCGCTCTTTTACACACAGACTACGAGGCAAAGGCTCATAGAAAACTCGATTTGTCTCACGCTTCATTACTTCATATTGTTCTCTTCTGTCAAACTGGCCGTCCATTGTCTCCGTAATTTCCCAATTCTTTTCA
Source organism: Ladona fulva (assembly GCA_000376725.2). Taxonomy (NCBI): domain Eukaryota; kingdom Metazoa; phylum Arthropoda; class Insecta; order Odonata; family Libellulidae; genus Ladona; species Ladona fulva. Next base: position 82,903 of record KZ309169.1, on the reverse strand, counting down.
TTAGTTGCAATCTTTCTTCCTTCCATTTCGTTTCTTCCATTTCCACTCTTCTCTACACCCTTTCTCCTCTCCAATCCTCATCTTTTTCTTCCCTCTCTTTATTCTCCTCCCAAACTCTAATACACTATCTTCTCTCTCAATTGATTTCGTCCATTTCGCCAAGTCGAACGAACTTATTAGTTTCAATTTCTCTGTAACGAGGGAGTTGTCTTATCTAACGCGAATTTATCTTCTTCTCCCTTAACCTCCTTCAAAGATTTCCCCTGTATAAGATTTAAATGACAGTAATATTCTTACGGTGAAGTTAGTCGATCAGAGAAAATTTGTCAGCTACTGGATACGCAGTATCGGCGGAACTAAGTTATGGACGGAAGTGGAATATAAATATGAATTGTCTGGGAATACGAATGGAATACATGTCTCACGCCATTGTCAAAGTAGCAAAATACCATATATCTCTAATCTTTTTAGTTGCACATTAATAACTCCAGTTTCTACGTCGTAGATGTTTGTGATGATAACTGCAATGATGAAAATTATTTTCAAATCCTAATCTTATTAGATAACAGCTCAGATTAAAATAGAAAATAAGTAACGACCAAAGAGATTGATAACATTTAACGTAAACCTGATAGCTAATAATTATATTCATCTAAACTCAAAAATGTTTGTCAAAGATTGGTCCAAACCAAATTGGTGTGAAAATATTTTGCATGGTAGAATACTCCTTTAAGATTTTTTAAAATTCTTTCATCCGTTCACGAAGAGTCGACCAATGCTATTGATTCGCTTTCAAAATATACAAATGAAGACTCTCAAACGAAGTGAATCATTATTTACTCGAAACAATCGACTTATTGGGTGCATGTAATTACGTGGAATACAAAAGACTCGGAACACAAAGGGCAATACTTCTGCATTGTTAAAGCGTTCTGAAAGCTTGGAATAACGAATGAATTATAAATTCAAATTAAATACCCCAGGGGTGAAACTTCAAAAGTCAGAATAATAGGAGAGCTCAGTCAATAAAGCAAACAGTTTCTACTCTTTTTTGCCTCAATTTATCTAACTTTGTGTTTAATGGAGAATTAACCACAAAAATAAAATTTTAAATGTTCTTGGAAATAGAAAATATCCGAGCATTTCCGACAGTCCGTAATTATTTCGATTCAGAGGTTCGTAATATGAATCAAAAATATTGTGACAGCGATAGCTTCGTTGCGAATCCATTGTTTCAACTAATGGGCGCTATCCGTTTTCTATTTCAGTGAAACAAGCTCGTCACATTTCCAAACATTCGAATGTCGAAATTCGAATAAAGGCTGTTAGCTTCTCCTCTAACTATCCTATACTCTCCCTGCTTCCAAAAAATAATGCATAAATAATTATTCTTGACTTTACCCTTCCATGTTCTTCTTCCAATAATTTACCTTTGGTTTTTCTCTTCATTTCTTTTTCCTACAAATCCTTTCACCGGATACCATTTTGGTTTCAACATTTATCCCACCAGCACTCAATTCTAAGCTTTAGTTTCTTCCCTGGTATATTTCAAATTTTTACTCAGCCAGGACTTGATTCTCCTCTCGAGCAGCCCTTTTCTTTGTTATTTTAATATTCTGACGTTCTAATTATAGTTTCCCTGCCATGTAACACATATGACAAAATGTGATACCTTCCCGTTCCTCTGAAAAAGGAAACTAATCAACCAGAGAAGCAGTATTTTTTTCCACTGTTTGCAAGACAATCCTCACAACTATAAACACGGCATTCTTCGCTCATCCCGAACCCAGTTACTACACTGCCACTTCTTATGATGAGGTATCACTCAGTACATGCCAATATTACCTCGGGGTACATTTTATTAGTATAATTTGCATGCAAACGGGGGAATAAATAATACGGGTATTCTTGATCTATATAGCTTTATCAGACATCCAACAGTTGTTAAGGATATGCGTATTATAAATCAAAACTCACAGTTTACATTCCATATTTTACGCTAACGTCTAACTTCAATCTTATGGATGTGTTGACTTTTTCTTGAGTTTAAGAAAATAAAATTTTGTCGACGAAGAAATAATCTGCTTATTTCAGTATAACTTCCTCTCTGAAATGTCTGCCTGAAACTGCCTTTCCAATTTTCTGAAATTCGTAACAATACATTCACAACTATGTTTACGTCCAAGAAAAGAAAAACAAGTTAAATCTTAAACCCAAAAGAAGTTAAACCCAAGGATAGACAGACCCTGACTCGAAAATGGGAGTCTTGGGTTCGAGTCCCAGTCATGTCGTTATTTTTAACATATCCTTACTTTTACATCCATTCAGTGACGTTAAAATGTCCATAATGAATGAATGAATTTAAGATGATGTTTAACACGACTATGAAAATAATTAATTTTACTTGCGAACTAAAAGTAGTAAAACTTGAAGGATACCCGTCATTTTATTAAGCTTATCTAGCATGAACAAGTACGAGTAGTAAATAATAGGTCGCAACTAGTTAAAACGGAGCAATATGATATACGAGGTCCATTTAGTTTAAATATTTATACCACGCTATCTCACCACCTCACTCTTTCTCCATGTCTTTTCTCCGTCATTTTTTTCTGTTTTCCGCTCCGCTTCTTCCTCTTGCCACTTTGTTTCCCACTCTTTCCCCGATCCGATTCGATAGCCCATTCCAGTTCGCCAGATGACCTATGTCAAAGATTTCATTTGCCCTCGTACCAATCACGTTGAATCAGATAAGGGATACTGGTTTTATAGCAAAAAAGCTAATCTGATTCAATCAGGATCAAGTGTTTCCTTTCGTGCGCTGATTGGTTGTTATTTTATTTCTCCGAAGGGAATGTGTAGGAAGACCTGCACTCGAATCCTCACGATTAACACAATTTCCACTTGCGTCATACCTCGTAATTGAGTGGGGCAGAGTGTGGAAGTGAGATTAATTCAGCAATATAATTATTCAGAATTTATAAATAAATTTTGTATAAGCTGCTACGGTGAGCAATGCTCTATTGCTTTTAAGTATCTAAAGATCTACTTTTTAAAACGAAACACGCAATTCCTTAGACTCCGCTTTATATTTATTTAAATATTTTAAGTAATCCCGCTTAAAACACGATTTTCTCCCGGTCCCTACCACACGAATCACATGGTAAAAATACAGCTTGAAACGCTCTGCTTCCCGCTTAAGACGCGAATTTTGCCCGTCCCCAGATGCGCTAGAACCAGCTTTAACCGAATGTCCGCCTCATTTGATAGACCAACATTTTTCTACGTTATCTGTATCGCCGTTATCTCTTCTCTTCTGCCTTGCTTTAAGGGGGTTCCTTTTGACTCTTATGTTTCCGATTACTTATTTCCTGAGAAGAAAAAGAAGATATGGCGAAACAGAATATTCTGCATCCCACCTTCGGAGCCAATTTTTCCTCTAAGATAGGGTGAGAATTTTCCAATCCGGCTTGTCTCATGCAAAAAGTCGCTATGGGGCGTTTCAAGTACGTAAATTTTGCTCTAAAATTCTAACTAAAATGTAAACCGATCAAATAATAAATTTCACAATTTCAGGCGAGGTGTTGCGGAAATCCATCGGGGAACAAATAAATTAATTATAAGTATAAATAAAAAGTACCATTCTTTTTCTTTTTTGCGTGATGAAATGGTATTTGCAACTATATAAGTAACTAAGACATTCTCTTTGTGCGACAAGCAGACCATTTATGTATTCATTTAAATTATGTTGGGTGCTTAATATCGCACAGTGCGATATTAGGAACAACGTGACATTTCAATATGATCGACACTACCGGCGAAACTATCGACTGACAAACCGTTACAACTGTACCTGCTCAAACTATGTTATAATATAGTTGTAATCACATTTCTTTGGTTAAGAATACAAACTTACCTTTCCACAGGTTAGTCACTGTATTGATGACCTCTACAAAAACTTGAAAATTGAAAACTCTTCAAAAAATCACACTCACTAAGCGGAACTGTCGATTCCACCAATGCTCTTACAGGTCTGCAACCTTGCCGCTAGACACCAGTTAAGATAAATCCCGCCAAGTAGCATCAAATACTTACCGAGAACATGAGGGGTTCGATATTAGGAAGAGTGCGACATTAGGCATACTGCCACTATAATGAAAAAGTACTTTTCTCTTCCTTTTTTCCGTGATAAAATGGAATTTGTAACTATGTAATTAACTAAGACGTTCTCTTTGTGCGACAAGGAGACCATTCTTCAAAAAAATATTATATATGGCAACCAGCATTACACAACCCGGTTATAACGTTATCACACTTACGACGCGATTTTCGCTTGGACCCCCAAAAACGTCTTCACCAGGTTTTACTGTATTTAGTAATTTTACTTTACTATTTCTTTCATCAATGGGTAATTCCTTTGCAGATCGCTGTAAGCAGTCATGAGTTCATCGGTCCACTTACATATCATTCACTTTAAAAATTTTGGGATAGGAGATAACGTATACCTATACAAATTTGTTTAATAACTCATACAGAAAACAAACAAATATTCGAGAGAGTGATAAAATTTAGATTCAAATGGTTTCCAGGCAGTGATTCAGTGTTATCTTCTCGTTAGCTCTCTTATAAAGTACTGAATAAATTAAGCTTCTCGGAAAACTTCACTAGAGGAAGACAATTTCTGTATCGAGAAAGTCCTCGTTCCTAGGAATGAATAATTGAAGCAGAGCGAATGAGATGGTTCTTTTATGGATTCAGTTGATTAAGGCAGTCAATGTGTCATCGTGGTTTTATTTAAGTTTATGGATTATCTCAAGTAATTAGGAAAATAGTTGAGAAGACAACCTATTTTTATAAAAATTGAAATACAATGCTGGTCATTTAGTTTGAGAGACTGTGTTAAGATTTTCTTTGGGAAGACTCGCTCCAAAACACCAGAAAAAGCCAAGTAATTTCCGGAGTCGAAATTCTATCGTAGACTCCTTTTTCAAACATGAGGCAACGGAAACTATTGGAAGGTAATTTTATATAACCGAAGATATACTCGTATAACGAAAATGAATACATATATGTTAATAGATTAGAAGTTTGAGAAAAGCCCGAAATGGTCGAGGCTTGCAAGGAAGCCATTCGGATATACTAGTCAGCGAGGGTTCTCCGTGGCCGCACTTTGCAAAATATTATTCTCAAAGCATATTTCTGCAACTACGTTACCATCCTCAGGGGATGAAGAGAACTGTCCGGGTCAGTCCCCTGAAGATGGCATCGCAGTTGCCGAGAAACATATTGAGAATTAAGCATCGCAAAGCAGAGATCTCCCATCCCCACAGGTTGGAATTTCCTAATGGTTGGTTTCCTCGTAAACTACGGCTTTTGCGAGCTTTTACCAAACTTTAACGTAAAACCGAAGAGGGATCTGAGTGACACTGAATTATGGGGAATCTGAGTGACACTGAATTATGGGAAAATCGTACTTCAAAAAGATATTTCTCTTACTAGAAGTAAAGGTCCAACGTGTACCCTGAAGATGCTTCGCTGGTGAAATGTACATCGGTTTGTGGCGATTTGTTTTTTTTTTTTTTGATGGTATTGGAGTACTCCATTTATTTAATATTACATTTTACTTCTCCAAAGAGATTATGGATGGTGTACTGTGATAAGGACGTACGATGAGCATTGGAAAAACTAATTATTTATTCATAATTAAGGATATGATCATATCGAACTCTACAGCGTAGTTTATTTTCACTGGGTTCATTAATCTTTCGTATATGCAGCTTGAGCGCCAGACTCTAAAAGAGGTAAATTGTACATTTTGTTGTGAAATACAGAAACTAATTCAAAAATGTACTATCTCTCATTATCTTTTTATTACGTATTTTTCAACCAAATCTCTTAAAAACTGTCTTAATTTCCATCCTCCCGGAAGAGACCCGTAATTGATACGCATAAACGTATGTAAATATGTCATTCCGATAATATAATTTGATCATCACGATAAATATCATACTATAGAGACATTCGGTTCCTTTACTGGAAGATAACTTGATATGGGCATCCACCGTTTTCGATAAATTATTCTATATTTGCCGAAACTTACCTTTGTAATTTACTATAGCTATGGATTAGTTACCATTAATGGAGGAAATGCAATGAAAACAGTAAATTTCAGTTCGTATCGGCTGAGAAACAATATTATAATTATTACTCGTAGTTATATGTATCGCTCATTGGCGACTACGAGCTGTATGGCGGTTACCTGAGGTGATATTCCCCGTAACTGTCGTAGCACTAAAATCTACTATTTCGAATAAATAAGATGAACTGTATCTATTAAAGGATGGAAACATCATACAACTTCTTCAAAAGTTCCGCTCGCACGATCAGGCTATGGAAACTCCCTCCATTTGCCACGTGAAGAACGGCATCGCCATTGTCCAACTTTACCCCAAAAGCAGGACCTATTTCCCGAATGTATCTCCCCTATGCAGTTTTTTCATGTGATTCTCTACTTTCTCTTTATCCTTCCCAGCTCCAATTTTTTTCCAAAGAAACTTTTCGGGCACTCTTCGTCTCTCTGGAGGATTTAAAACTTCCTCATGCTTCTAAGGCGGGTTTTTACTCTGGTCGTCACCGTGGGTGATTTTTTTCGGGTTCATTTTTACCACCTTTCATTCCGTCTAAACTTCATTCCTAAATCTCCTTCTTTGCCATGGATCAACGATATTTGGAGATCATCCGTTCTGCTTCAGCGTCGCTTTGTGACAGCCAAAAGTTTTCGGAGGTTTTCCTCTTTCTGGGTAACGTGCGCTAAGTTTTTGTGGAGTTCTTTTTTCACAGCCAGGCATGGGATTTATAGAAAATGTATTCGTTATATAAAAAACGGGAAAATATATTGATAGGCGTAAGCTCGTATGTAATCAATTTGAAATGGCTGGACATTGTGTGTTAAAGATATAAAATCAGTAAATTTCAAGAGATTTGTGTTAGCAAAAATACTCGTAGTCTTTCAAAATATGTCCAAAGATATTTACTCCTCTTTTATATTCTTTGAGGTGAAACCCTTTAAAACGAAGTATTTTATCACAATTCATTACTCAGTTATATGTAAATATTTAAGAAAAACTCACCCCAGATTGATATATCGCCATAAACAAGCAGCTAAACACGTCTTAAACTCATCGCACCACATACAGAATTGTAAAGAATGGCAAAAATCAGATAAGTTTGGCTACGCCTATGTCGTGTCTTTGTAAGGTTGGGAACTTACGAAACGAATATCGCGCTGAGTCTAATCGAAAAGTCTATCGTATGTACTAAGTGGGCAGCCATCGTCACGCTTGTCATACCTGGACTTGTTTTATAGAAAGTAAAACAAGCTCTTGCCAAATTCATTTTCAATATTTAAAGTAAAATAATTATTTCTTCTTAATATCTGTCACATATTTTTCATTCTTAGAATTGCACATGATTCACATAATCATTCAATATCACATAATATTCCATATGGAGTGTGTTTATGTATGATTGTGAAACTTGAGCCTTTTTTGAGAAGGACTACAATGGAATAGAAGCTTTTGCGATATGGAGGACACTGAACATAAGGTGGACTGACAAGATCAAGAACGAGGAGGTTATGATGAGAGTAGAAGAGGAAAGAATATAAATTAAATCAGTCAATCAAAGGAAGAGTAAGAGGATTGGGAATTCATTAAGAAGAAAGTGCTTGGTGAGAGAAGGAACGGTAGAATAAGAAGATGGAGAAGAATGAAGATGATGGACAGTTTCGGGAGGGGAAAGGATTTGCGGACGTAAAGAGAAGGACGAGGTTAGAATTGGCTAATCACTTACAAATCAAATATTAAGATATTAAATTACATGTTCTCAAAAACTTTGGTTGGCACGGTGGAAAATTTGGTGTCAGAGATTTCGCCGATTTTGGTACACGCTCTCAAAAAGGTTTACTACTCATGTACTATGTTTTCTATCTTGCACCGTTATGTTATTTAAGTTTTTACCTTTTATTAAAGTGTACTTATACTTAGGTATGATGTTATTTTAAATAACTCGTTCTTATATTTAACGTTCGAGTTTCCCTGCAGAGGTATCTGGTGAAGAACTAAAAGATGTAGTGCACTAAAACAACGCGACAAAATCCGTAGTCGCCTCTTAGCTTTCGAGGGATTTAACTACGTGGAGAAAACCACAAAGAATAGCGCCCAAATTGATGACCTAGTAACTTTGAGTTACATCGAGTACCATAACTATGGATAACATCCAGTACCATAATCTAGACGCCAAAGTTATCTTCTCAGACGCAATCAATTCTTACAGAAAGTTATGAGTGATCCAATTTTAAGTTAAATTCCTTCAGCCTAACGAGAAAAAGATTAGTCGAGATTCCAATGTGTGCGATCGTTTGACCACTTCTCCGATACAATCAGCTAAAGCATTGGTTTAATTATCAACATTCCGTGCTCCTCGTTTCATACTTTCCAAATGATATCAAGCTGGGATAAGAGGGCTGCTCAGACACCAACACTCTCGGGGATTAACGGAGTCCGAGAAACGGAAAAATAACTCTCTGTTCAACTTTTTTCGAAGGAGGCAGAGCTAGCGAGGGGTTCTCGTGAGAAAAAATAAGTATGTGGAACTATACCATCACCGGGATGAAGACGAACTTCTGAAACTCTCTTAGAAAACTCTCCCATTCTCCCTCCAGTCGTCACGGGGTTCCTTATTTGTCCTTTATTTTTCCATCTCTCTCAGCTCTTGGTAATCCCTTCAAATTCCCATCTTAATCTAACTTATACTCTTCCACCCGAGATGATTATCTTCCCATATAAGAAAAAATGAGCCTGTTTTTCTTCAGTAACTTATTATTTTTCGTTAAATAAATCTTCTTAGCATTTTATTTTTCGTGGGATTTATATCACAAAGCCCAAATAAATGAAGTGTCAGGAATTTTTTCCTTTTTATCTGTTCCCTTCACTTAAGATTAAAAAAAAGATGAAAGTATACTTGTGACTTTCAAAGATACACGTAATCGTCTTACATATGATTTCTTGAAAATTCTGGCTTCTCATTTGTACCTAGGTATATTGCTGTACGTGAGCTATAACGTAACAAAGGCTACCTCGGGTGATTAGTTGAGAGAGGTTTTCATGGTGTCACGTGAAAAATTAAATCTAGGACATTCTGAATGCAGCGGGTATTTTTTAATGTACAATATTCAATGAGGCTTCTGCTGTTCCAGCTATATATTTGAAAGAGCTCATAAGTAAAATGTTATCCACTGAGAAAAATAGTGCGCTTTGTATGTTACCTCTTTTTTATTGCATTGTTTACAAAGGTCATCGCAGCGAAACTTAAGAATTGCAACGTCAAAAAATGGGGATTTTTCACAGGAATTGCAAAACATACAGATTGGTTAAAGAGCCTTCTAGGACACTCAAATGTACCTGAAATTCTGAAGAAAACTGAGAGGACTCTTCAAGAGAAAGCGTCCCTTTCTTCTTCAGAGATGCTACGTTTTATGATAGGGGTACAGAATTACGTCAAGGTTACATCCTCGTCGTCAATTCACCAGGAGGCCCATAGGTGGCAATCCTTTTTCTGCTCATCTTTTTCGCTTCCCTTCGCCCACGTCATCGTCTCCAATTCTATATGACTCCCTTCAAAGTGGCCCGGTTTGATGAACCATGACAAAGCCACTTCCCTGCCTCTGGGGAGGCCTTAAAACCCGACCTAACCGTTCAATCATTCACTCCCTCCTCCAATCTCTTCCCGTATACTCCTTCATTCCGCTCCTTAACCATATGTTTTCATTTTACGACCAATTCTTTTACTCGCTAGAGTGAGCCTTTTCAATCTTCTTCTCGGCTACCACGACGATGGATCCTCAGCTTCTTCTCTCCTCAGCTGCGTCTTTTATTTCGCTTACATTTTGGGTAGATACAGGAGGGAAAAATTGACTCCGCAAAAGTGTTTCTTCATCCTTTCGAGCCTCATTTTTTATTATTTTTTCGTTATTTAAAATGAGAATAATACCAAAGAATAGGACCAATATATTATGCGATGTGTAATCTCTCTCCCTCGTTCTTTCACTCTTTCCCAAAACTTTCGCAGATTTTTCACACTCCCACTTTCTATTTGCGGGCGTTTTCCTGAAGTGGAAACATTTCTCCTTCCATAGAAAACGATTATTAAAAAAAATATTCCTTTCATTTCTTCATTCCCATTAATTTCTATATCCACCGAGCTTGTTAAAAATCTGTACATATTCTAGTTAAAAACCTTATAAAATGTTGGATATTTTGTATCACATTCTGATTCTCTAGTCCCAATTTTGCTCCATAAAGACGTTTGTATTGTATACTACTGTAAATGTTAAAAACTATAATTGTGAGAAACCTTTAATACTAGCCGAAACTTTCAAGACAATCAGAACAACATCTTGTTAAAGAGAACCTAGAAAGTATTGGTTGTTAAATGGCTCTGATATTAAAATTATTTTATTTTTGGAATCAAATATGTGCTTTTATGGTATACACAACAGTACTACTAATGGTTCACACATTGATAACGTATTATAGTTGCAGCTGTAATTCGCCACTGGATGTATCTCGATTCGGAAAAACATTGGAATTTATTAAAAGACAGATACAGACCAATCTCAATCAATTTAAAATGCTGCATTACAAGTCCTACTTCGCAAAAAGCAATCTGAATATGTTCCAAAAGAAAGGTTTGACTAAGCCCTAACAGGATTAGAGGTTGAATCGCAAGTAATAGCCTTTCTAGCTGCTACCAGATTCGATCCCGGTGAGAGCGAATTTGGCGCGATACGAGTTGGAAACTGGTAGGATAAGGGAGGGGTCTTGTGAATTGATTCTAAAACCAATTCCATTCCATATTTTAATATTTTAATTATCTTATGTGTATTTCATTAGCAAACACCATAATTTATGGAAATAATGACACTTCAAAGAAGAAGCTCGATTAATAGCTGTATTTTTTTTCGAAACGATTAATAAATAACTACTTGAATGTACTTACACATAACAATGTTGCATGCGAAACACAATATACTCGGCAATTTTGGAAATTGCCAACTAAGAGAGTAGACTCATTTTAGGTCCCATATTTCCAACCATTTCTCATTAATACACATTTTATACTCTTTCTACAACAGCATGTCCTTTTTCTTCAGAATATTATTTTTAACGAATTAATTAAACAATAAATCAAATAAATATAAATTAATAAATTTAATATTTAAACACCAAAAATCGTTCATACAAAGCGTTAAAAGATCTTAAACAGACTACCGTTTTTATTTCAAATATATACACTAAATTTTCATCTTTTCTGATCTGAAAGTAGCCTAACCTCTACCCCACACCAAGTTTCAAAGCTCCACCGGTGAGTCCTGTATGGATATACATTAGGTTCATTTAAGCCAATGTAATTGTGCGTGAAAATTTTTTTCTGTTCAAGAGGCAGGAACGGGTGACCTCGGCGTAGATGTTTAATTTAGATATGTTCGTTGAGCATCTATACGTGCACACTCCACTGTGAATCAGTGACATTGCTTTGGATGGTGAGAATTCTTACTCCTTTACAGTCACCTTGACCCAAAATTCACCATACCATTAGTCTCCCGCGAGAATTATTTTCATTACTTCTTCTTTCACATCCTTCTCTCGCTGAAAACCTTAATTACTCTTAGACTCTTGTTCGCCAAGAAAAAAATAACTAAATTCGTCTCAAAAATGTGAAGTCGGAAGACAGAGATTGTACTGAGATAGAAATATAATATCTTTAGAAATGCTGCCTCAAAACCTCATTTCAATAGAGGAGATATATTTAATGATGGACCTCTTCCGTAATTCTCATTGCTAATTCGGATTGAAATTTCTGCGGCGTTGCACATTGACTATGGGTGATTAATTATACATTTTATTCTTACGAAAGACCTTCGCAAGGTCGAGATGTTCCGTTTTCGAATGGAAAAGTAAGACTTTTTCATTTTATCAACTCTTTTTTTTTCTAAATAGTATTAGAAATTATTGGTTGATTAAAATGCAAAACTTAGCACAGTCAAAGTACGGAAATGGCGTATGTTTTTATACGATTCCGGACTAGTAATGTTAACAGCTAAGGGTAGAATTTATCAGTAATGATGAGATATTTACCTTCGATTTTATGATTACCTTTAAATAAATATCAGCTTCATACACATGTATCAAACGTGCAATTGACTTTCGGGCTATGTGCATTATCTTCACACTGTATTTCCCGAACCTTTCCTATTCTTCATATATTTAATACCATTTTAATTGTCATCTTTCTATTTGATCTGTGTTTTGAAAGACACTATCCAAAATATTCAGAAATATTTGTTATCACAGCCCTGTAAATTTTTGTCAGTTACCGAAAATTCATAATTTTACGTTCATTGTAGAGTCTAAATTCCATGAGATCCAATTTACCTAATTCAATGTAAGCTCCCCACATATAAAAGGATCTAATTTTTTTTACCGCTCAGCCATCTAAGCCTGTAGCGTACTTAGGGACTCCTCCTAAGACCCAGAAATTTCCGTAGAGAAAATGTGTTTCTCTCCGATATGCGGAAGATAAGAAAATACCATCGTATTTTCTCTTATACAAAAGGTAAAGTCAATACGGGACTAATATCTTGACTGGAATTTTTAGAGGAAGATTTAGGTCTGAGAGATAACACTGAATCTACTTACAAGATTTCCGATTTAATCTTTCTTCAACCCACATTCCTTCATCTTTATTCCCTCCCTCATGCGCTGAGCCTTGCTTTTATCTTCTCTTTATTTCTCATTTACTATCTCTGTTATACTCTCATTGTGTTCCTTTTTGGTATATTCCTTTTATCTTTTGCCAGTATTTCTAAACGAAAACATGTTAAAATTGCGGAGTTATTAATTTCATCAATTATTTTATTCAGTCTTGTACAGCGATGTATTCCTCTATTAATACTATACTTTTACATTTTATGTATCCTTAAAAAGTATCAATTAAATCATATATGGCATCAAAGTAATGACTTGTTAAAGTTTTCTTTAGGGTTCTTGAAGAAATTCTCTGAGGTACCTTAAAACCATATATCGAGAGTTCTATGGGTTGATAAATTAATTTATTTATGTATGCAATGGCCACAAATAAGCAAAAGGCTGGTGGTAGTCGTTTTGAGGGGAAAATAAAACACCTTTTCCGATATTCACTATAGTCAGGAGGGAAACCCTTCTAAAATCTCCCGAAGGCATTGCGTCATACAGTAATTCCATTAAAAATTTACAAGTTCAATTCACAATTTCAAGCCATTTACAAATAAAGCCATTTCAATGCATGTACAAGTCATTTCAATCCATTCACATAATAGTACATAATATCAACACATGTAATCAATCAATATGTATAATAACGAATGTGTGTGTATGTGCCACCACAACTCAAGAAACAGACGGTGCAGTGGACGGTGTCTGATATCAAACTTTATACATAGTAACATATCTTCCCTCCAGTTCGACTTTAGACATTTAAAACTGTTTCCATGAGAAATCATCTCTGTTTGCATCTTCGTATAATTGCTAATAATTGTGTGAGTGATACGTATATTATCATATTAAATAATTGTTGTTATTTTAACCAGTTTTGGAACTACTTTTTACGACAAATCAGTCAAGTTCAATACTTTTGTACTCATTAATTGCGTTAATTTGGTCTGCATATCTGGTTAAATTTTTGCTAGTATTCATCATGTATTTGTGGAAGTAATAACTTACAGACATTCATTCAAATTACTTTATATTCTCGAATGTCAAATGTGCCTTAATTTTAGAAGTATTCAAATTTTGGAGGTTATATAGTGTAGTGTATAATGCATGTGATTATTATTTATTTTCACGAATATATTATCTTAAGTGTCGAGCCAGATACTGGACCAATTGGCATTTACGAGTACGACATTGACTGTATTTTTCCAACACTATCTGCAAGAACGTTGCTATATGCCGATGTACCATCATATTATACATGGAATGCAACAAGACAAATCTTTCAACGTAGAAAGCAAAGAAATCAAGTCGAAGGTCACGAAGGAATCTTCAAAAGTGACGCATTGGGACGAATGTATACGGTGCATATAAAAAACGTTGAGTGTCCTTCCAGAGGGTCCTTCAATAACTCCTTAGAAAAATATAAAATAATTAATAATTTTTTGTAGATTTTTTGTAAATTTTTATTTTTCGACATAATCTCCTTTTAACTCTATACACTTTTCCAAGCGTTTATCCAAGCCAAATCCGGTGAATACGGTGGATGTTGTAATAATTCTAACATTAATTCCATAATTTTGGTTAACAAAACTGCGCAGGTGTGCACCCGTGCATTGTCTTAATGGAAGAGGATCATTTTCTTTTTCAAATAAGGGAGTTTTTTCTGGATTTCTTCGCTCAACTGGTGCAATGACGACGCAAAGTAATTTCCAGTTATCGTTCGACCTTTTTCCTAGTAATCGGTGTAGAGGATTTTGCGTGCATCTCAAAAAACCGTGGTCATCACCTTGCCGGCGGATTTCACTGTCTTCGCCTTCTTTGGAGCCTGTTCGCATTAAATAACCCACTGTTTAGACTGTTCCTTTGTCTCTGGGGTGTAGTAGTGTATCCATGTTTCGCCTACAGTTATGTATCGACGCAGAAACTCGTCCAGATTGCGACGGAAAATTGCCAGAAATAGCCTCAGAGTCGACCACACGATTGCGTTTATTCTCCTCTGAGAGCAAACGCGACACCCATCTTGCCGAGATTTTCTTCACACTCAATCGCTCGTGCAAAACTGAAAACGCTGTACCTTGCGATGTGCCTGTTGCCTCAACTATTTCGCGCACTATGATTCGTCGATCAATCATTTCGGGGGTAGTTACTTCCACTCGACGTCCCGAACGATATTCATCTTTTGTGGATGTACGGCCACGTTTAAACTCATTTGCCCAATTGTAAACAGTTGCAAACACGGGAGAGAATGTGCCATGAACTTCATCTAACTCAGCTTTGATCTCTTTCGGTGTTAGGGCTTTTAAATATAACTATTTAATCACCACTCGAAAACAGGGGTGTGCGGAGACAGCGATTCTGAGGCCCCAACTCTGGCTGTAGTTTATCTACTTTAAAAGTATTACCATCTCTAAATGTCACTAATATTCTCATCTCTAAGAGACTTTCACCCATGTAAAGGCGTGTTTAGCTGCTCACCGCATTCCCTAGCTCAAGGATATTCCTCTTTGATTTAATGTTTTCTGGTCAATCTCAAGGAAGCAGTTTCTAATGATTATAGGGTTATATACTTAAATCCTTATTGAAAGTCTTTATTTATACGATTTACATAAAGTTAAAGGAAATATTTACGTTTATAGTTATAATAATATTTAGAATTGTGTTATTTGGTTGGATGGATTTAAATTAAGGTACTTTACGATCGTAGAAAGTTAATGTGTAAAAATTCCTTATGGTTTATACGTATTTTATGAATTTAAAAACAGGTAATCATTACAATATGGATGAACCAAGAAGAATTTTAACAAACTACGTCTTTATCATAGCAAATTAACTTCATTTTAATCTATCTAACCAATATAGCAGTTACTTCATAATATGTCGTAAATGTTCTAGAAAGTTTTCCACTTATTCATAAGTAGGGCGATCCCACATTTTCCTTTTTCGTTTCTAGCGTCTTTTGCTCTCTATTCATCCATTCCACTTCCTTCCTNTGAAAGAACTTATCTAACCAATATAGCAGTTACTTCATAATATGTCGTAAATGTTCTAGAAAGTTTTCCACTTATTCATAAGTAGGGCGATCCCACATTTTCCTTTTTCGTTTCTAGCGTCTTTTGCTCTCTATTCATCCATTCCACTTCCTTCCTGCCTCTTCTTTATCTTCTTTTGTGTTCCCTTATCTTTCTCTATATACCGACCCCCTCATTCTCTCGGCTCATCTATCATATCCTTCCTAAGAATTCATTTAAATGTCTTCTCCCGTGTATTCTCTACCCTACACCCCTCGAGATTTATGTCCGTAGTCCACTCTTCCCGGCTCCTCACCCAATACCATCTCTTTATTTCCCTCATCTTGCATAAAATGTATCTAGAAGAATAAGTCCTCAGTCCCTTGTCCGTCCACACGACATCCTCCAGCCCATATTCCACTCCAAATCTCTTCCTTTGCATTGAGGGTCACTCGCTGAATCCCATGATTTTTCAGATAAAACGCTTTACTTACTTGTGACCTAAAAATCTCCCGTTTCCAACGGTCTCGTACTCTCTTGCAAAAAAATATATAGAACGAGAGTTAAGCTCAACTTCGTGTGGGTCTTTAAGATGGTTTCCATCCTTACATTTAAGGGCTTCGCTCGTTGTGTTTTTTTCGAAAAAAGGAATACTTTTAACTGCTCTGGGTGTAATAAAAGGGAAAATTATCGAATGGGTACGAATTGTTTCAATTTTCCCTCCAGTTATTTAACTATACGAGATGTACTCTCCCATCTTATTGTCGAATATTTATTTTGATCTTTGAGAGAAAGAAAATTATCGAATGGGTACGAATTGTTTCAATTTTCCCTCCAGTTATTTAACTATACGAGATGTACTCTCCCATCTTATCGTCGAATATTTATTTTGATCTTTGAGAGAAAGGAAATTTTATATTTTGAAGTAATTCGTGCAACTCTCTGGCCTTTATAATGACTACTCTAAAAATGCTTCATTGAGGGTCTGCATTGTTATAACACAGCGTCCTTAATTTAATTAAGGGTTACATTTGAGTTATTTCGTAGCGCATTCTTCCGCACGTCCCTGCAGGCTCTCAAACTTGCTAGATTTTAGGAGATCTCTTCCATTACACAATTTTTGACATCATCTCTAAAATTTTGAGATTGCATAACTTCTCAACTATTGAAAATTTCACTGTTTCACTTTTCAGTAAATTTTAAAACGTTTATACCTGTAACTAGTAAACTTAAAAAACAATTGAAAATTTTTTATCAAAACTCCGCATAAATTCTCNGCATAACTTCTGAACTATTGAAAATTTCACTGTTTCACTTTTCAGTAAATTTTAAAACGTTTATACCTGTAACTAGTAAACTTAAAAAACAATTGAAAATTTTTTATCAAAACTCCGCATAAATTCTCTTGGTATTTGAAATAGGCATACATTTTCAAAGACCGTAAGAAAACAATTGGAATATCATCTCCAAAAATGCAATTGCTTCAGTCATATTTGATGGGCTCCATTGAATAGTTATTGAGGTCAGATTAGCTAAACTAATCGCAGAGCTACGAAGGAAAAGAATTCATCAACATTGATATATTACCAGTTACTCTTATCTCACTGTATTTTTCGGCCCCAGAAAAAAGTTCCTCTTTGAAAAAAAAGTTTTAATATTGCGAGAGGGTTTAATGTTAAAACTGAGTGAGTTTAAACAATCGTATTTGGTGGATAATCTCTGTTTTCATAGTTGTCAGAGAAGTAACTATCTCACATAATTCTCAGTTAGTTTTGCGAGCATTTCATCCATAATTACAACATAAACTATGTTCTGAGGGCTAATTTTCTGCTTACCCGACGTTAGAAGCTCATGAAAGGGGAATCAATATTGTGAATGATAACTGCCAGATGATGAGTCCATCGTGCTCAACTGAGATATTCAGATAAATATTTCCAACGGGTAGCATAGTAAATTCCAAGTTTCTCCAGTCAGACGTTTGACACAAAAGGTATTATCCAAAATCCGCTGACAACGGAGACGTCTGAAATGGTTGACAAGTTGCCACTGTTTCTTCAGACAATAAAGGATTTCCCTGTCCGTTGTTATCGATTCTGAGGTCCGGAAGTCATTTCACCCACTAATGATCAACCGTCAGCTCCTCATCGTTATTGCTCACAATGTAAACCCGTATGTGTCTTCTTTGATACTGCGGATTGTCAAAGTCTACTCCTTTGCTATATTGTTTTCATTTGCTCAGAAACTTTGCTCAGAGCATTAATTTGGACCACAGCTTCTGTTTAAGCTTAATTTCTTGTTCTAATTCCGTAGGCTAACTTCTATGAAGGATATAATAAATGATTACATAAAACATACGCTGTTCTTCCGTAGAAGTTTGGCTTGAATAATACCATCTTCGTTTTCATTTTCAATGAACCCTCGGCAATGTATGTTAATTTCACATTTGTAATTCTTTATTGTATACTACTGTTAAAAACGAAGTATTTCAAAGTATTATAATCTATCTATCATCATATATCTCTTTATATAGACGCATACGTACATAGGATACTAAAGATGAGGCAAAAAGAATAGCCTCACAGAGCCGGCGATTTTTTTCCGTGAAGTCCCGGATTTGGACACTAAGGAAGAATTCAGACATCTATCCTAAACCTATCTTAGACATCATGGGTTCGGTTCTAGGAGGCCCCAAAAATTGTACTTTTCCCCTTTAAATGCCTTGAGCGAAAACAAGTAAACTGAAGGTAAACTGAAGGTGAACTCGTCAGATTGAACTGACTATGCAATTGTACATCATTATACATATTGCAACATATTCTCCCCTTTTGTAGGTACCACATCACATTATTATTCCATTATACAATATATA
>KZ309169.1:0-64098 GCA_000376725.2 Ladona fulva | reverse complement strand
ACAGCACATTGTATAAATATCATATCGCACAATACATTTAACTTATTTTACATAACATAATTACAATAAAGTTTACATATTATATTAAATTACTGTTGAACCTGAATACATGACATTGCACCATTCTATACTCCCAAAATACCTCATGGCAAAATATATGGTAGCTATGCGATAGGCATAAAAGTAGAAATATTCTAAGAATTCTTTGATTGAATGGAAACATTTTTTAACACGTTTTTTAATTCTTGCAAAAATGCCTGGAAATCCAAAGTAAACTTTCCCTTAAGTTCAATCAGGACATATTTGAACATTTTAATTGCCATGTGCTCGTATAGTCCGAGACAAAACGTCCGCTTTTAAATAACCTCGAATAAGCCGAATGTAAAGATGCACCGAGGCGTCCATTACAAGAAACTTCCTCATTAGGGAAACGGTCTCCTACATGATCCTACGTGGTCAACACGTAAGCTATAGCGTAGATACGAGTGTTATAAATCTCTGTTTGCCAATTATATCTGATATTTTCTGATTTATTTACATTTCTTTGCTTCTTACTCCAAAATTTGATCGAATTTGTAAACATACTCTGATTTTTTATTGACAAAAATCATTTATCAGACTGTCGGAGCTACAAACCTGTAATTTTTAAGTTCTTAAAATGATAAAAATTGATAAATATATCCAATAATCATACGCTATTTCTATTTCTGTTGAAATAATTCTTGGATTTACAGAGATATTTTCCACTCATAGTAATTTTGACGATCGCGGTCGAATTCCTTAGTTTCGCCAGCACTTTCACCGTTTGCGCCGTGACAATTAAGCGCAAATTGAATATTCTTTCTCCCACTAAAAAAGGAAACCCTTATTAATCCGTCTTCTCCGCAAAGCTGAAGGAATTCTTCTCATTGGGTGGAAAGCTATTCAGATAAATTAAATTTTCGCTTGGAATTTCTATTTATGAGGCAGCAGGAATTTCATGAATTTTCATCGGCATCTTTATTACTGACCATTTTATGCACGTAAATGCAAAAAAAAAATTCTTTAGAATAAGTTAGAAGAAATACTACTATTTATGAAAATTAGAGGACATTTGTAGTGTTTTATCTTAACAAATAATTACAAATAATCGCTACATTATTGCACCTCTGAATCTCAGAGAGGGGTATCGTTATCTGAAATCAATTATAACTTCTTCCTATTACATAGGAATCCGCTTAGTTGTTGCTCGGTTCTCTCTACATTAATCATCTGTAATTAAAAGTAAACTTTACTTACGGTAGCTATGTTGTGAAAATTGAAAGTCGACTTTCGATTCAATTTTCAAATTCTAAGTAAATTTATTTCCTTGTATTGAACGAATCACTCTAACACCATAATTTCATAGCAAAAATTTGATTATTTTCGCCTCAAATTCTCTTTATTTCGTTAGTCACAAAGGTCTCAAGGCAACTAAATCTGAATGCTTGGAATAGAAACGAACTGCAAAAGTTTTGAATATGAGAGATATTCAGTAGGTAACGTAATCGAGAAAGAGGTTGAGGATGATCGAATTTGTTAATCTGAAAAAAGAACTAACTTTCAATGAATCTGGTAAATTAGATCATTGATTTAATCGTTCTAGCTTGAGGCAGAAGCATTTAAGTGACTTCGAATGGAGAGTTTGAAAAAGAAATGATTATTTGATGACTAAGTGCAGAATGTACACTAGATCAGGAGTCGGCAACCTTTATCGGCAGCGCGTTAAAATCTATCAAAATGAGACAATAAGAAAGGCGCCAATATAGTCCAATATATTTGGAAACGTGGAGGTAATAATACTCAGGACAAAATGACAAATTACTTAGGGCGTAGGTTGCATTCCTTAAAATGCAGACAAATTATATCGCATCCATAAATAGCATGAAGATACAATTCGTTTGTAGCTGTTACGTACATCACCGTCAAAGTCATGTCCAGGTTCGATTAGAGTTCATCAACCTTCGTTCAAGATATTATATAAAATGTAAATTTAATGAATTCTTAAAACTTTCGCAGCAAAATTTCAACTTTTCGTTGAATTTATCAATCAAAACTCTTCAAATTGAACGGATTACTTAGGGGGAATGTCAGATAGTCACAAAAGGAACTCCAGTGCTATTTAGTACCCGAAACCCCCTGAAGGGAACCCACTCTCTATTTGCCTCTCTTAGGCCCTACATCTTCATTGTATGAGAGGATGATTGCCGGGGCCTCGAAGAAACAAAGCGAAGGTTTGGTAGGGTTACAGTGGTCGTAAACAAATTGGGAGTAAACAAATACCTTTGAGTCATCACTGGAGCAGTGTGCAGCAAAGAACAATGGAAATGTGAAGTCTCAAATGATACCAGTGGGAGAGATGTGTGGATGCGATGCTTTCTGTGGCACGGGAAATGGAAAATAATGCCTCGCTGATTCTGAGAGGAGAATGATTACATTGGGCTGCTTAGAATCTTGTAGATGTGAGTAATATTAACCTAAAGTCTTTTCCCACGGCTATGCGAAATACTGTCGCTGAAATGGAGGTTAACACGCATTTTGGCACTCTCGAAATTTCCTCTTCAAGAAAGGTTCTTAAGTCGTAGTTTTGCTACATTTAAATGTGAGGGTATGAGGGAACGGACTATCAGATACATGAAAATGTACTAACGGATAAAATTATGGACATAAAAAATTATTTAAGAAGGATATTGTGATTAGATCTCATAAATGTTTACTTAAAATAGTTGCAATTGCTATATTGTTAAGATATTTTGAGTAAATATCCAAATATAAAAGTTTTATACTAAAAGTCAGCATGTACATAGGTTTTTAACTAGTGTAAGATGATGGTATAGATCTATACATTTAAATTGATATTCAAAAACCTGTAGAAGTATTTCTGGGTACTTTATTGTTTACTACCCAAGATATTCTTTTTAAATCTGTTGACAGAGGTGAATAGAATTAAACAAAAACATAGAAAGATATTTAATTACCTGATTTTTAAGATTGACTATGTGTATTACCCTTATATTAGTTTAATAAGGAAATTCTTTCTTGATACAACCATTTATGACAATGTCATAGGACGATTTAGGCATGAGGTAGCTTCTGAATACATGACATTGCACCATTCTATACTCCCAAAATACCTCATGGCAAAATATATGGTAGCTATGCGATAGGCATAAAAGTAGAAATATTCTAAGAATTCTTTGATTGAATGGAAACATTTTTTAACACGTTTTTTAATTCTTGCAAAAATGCCTGGAAATCCAAAGTAAACTTTCCCTTAAGTTCAATCAGGACATATTTGAACATTTTAATTGCCATGTGCTCGTATAGTCCGAGACAAAACGTCCGCTTTTAAATAACCTCGAATAAGCCGAATGTAAAGATGCACCGAGGCGTCCATTACAAGAAACTTCCTCATTAGGGAAACGGTCTCCTACATGATCCTACGTGGTCAACACGTAAGCTATAGCGTAGATACGAGTGTTATAAATCTCTGTTTGCCAATTATATCTGATATTTTCTGATTTATTTACATTTCTTTGCTTCTTACTCCAAAATTTGATCGAATTTGTAAACATACTCTGATTTTTTATTGACAAAAATCATTTATCAGACTGTCGGAGCTACAAACCTGTAATTTTTAAGTTCTTAAAATGATAAAAATTGATAAATATATCCAATAATCATACACTATTTCTATTTCTGTTGAAATAATTCTTGGATTTACAGAGATATTTTCCACTCATAGTAATTTTGACGATCGCGGTCGAATTCCTTAGTTTCGCCAGCACTTTCACCGTTTGCGCCGTGACAATTAAGCGCAAATTGAATATTCTTTCTCCCACTAAAAAAGGAAACCCTTATTAATCCGTCTTCTCCGCAAAGCTGAAGGAATTCTTCTCATTGGGTGGAAAGCTATTCAGATAAATTAAATTNTTATAATATATAATCAATTGTATGTCTTATTAGCAATAGAAGAGGGAATATTAGGTAATAATGAGGAAATGAATCTGAATGAGTAATTTAACAAACATTTTATCATAATTTACCCCAAAAGAACGTCTGCACTTTATTATTCTTGTGCATTACAATGGTGAAGAAATCCATACCCAAATAAAACACTTTAATCGATATCGCAAACATAGATACATTTCGTAATATATAATTATTCGGTCATCGCGTGATCCGGAAGTACTTAAAGCGTTGCTATTTTGGAAATCAGGATTAGCATAATTATTCTCTACGGATAAAAGTCGGTTCGTTGATCTCGAAAAGAGCGAATTGAATATTACACTCAGTTAAACCTCCATGTGGGATAGTATAAAGGGAGATTCAGCAAAACAGATACAGTTAACACCTGAAAGGCGCCGCTTAAATGATAAAATCACATTTTATATCAGAACCCAGATTTTACTGACTTTTTATATCAGAACCCAGAGGAGCAACCGGCGAGCTTTTTGAGTCGACCGTGACGACTAAACTTCACGTGGGGGTGCAGCAGATAGTCCAAGTATCGGCAATCTTTGCGAGAGGTCACCCTCGTTTGCTTCAATGTAGGGCAGCACAAGTGACCTTTATCCGACCCTGTCTAGTATTCTTGCTTTAAATCCTGAGGTTATTTCAGTTGAATATCCTTGATCATCACATAGAAACAGGTGAGCAAAATGCCTATATAACAGCTTGACAGTTACGCCGATTCATTGGCATTATTGGCAGAAATAAAATTGTCCTGATTATGCCATGAAGAGAGTGACTCTATGTTAAATAATAATATTAGCACAAGTGTGCATTACAGTGTGAAATGCAAGGATGCTTTATAATCAAACGTTACCCTTTCACCTATTTCATTCTCACCTTGTAGCAGACAAAATGCTGGAAAATTAAATACATTATGCTTTTCCGTGGCTATTAATTCGTAAACACACTTAAAAGTGAGCAAATAAACCTTTCGCTTAACGAACTGTTTACGCTTCAATGAATAACTAATGACTTGTATAATGCATTTGACATTTTCACTATGCTCTTTGAATATCATTAATAATTGAACCGTTGTAATAACTATTTTTATATTTATTAATTTCAGTATCTTTTATTGAGAATGATGTGGATGATATTTAGTTGCGAATTAAGTCTTGTTTCAGTGCAGTAAATAAACTTGTTTGAGTAAAAATTCCCGAATAAAATTCGCCATTTATTTATGAGCACTAAGAAATATTATAAGCATATAGTCAAGGACCTGTTGAATAGTAGGGTGATAATGTCTGACTCTACGCACAGTGCCTTCTTTTTTTCTTGTTTCCAGGAAAAGAGCTATATTTTGGTATAGGTAAGATTAAAAAGAAAAACATGAAAATATTGATATATCGTATTTTCTGGTAGATAACCCGCGTGTTATCTATACAAAAATATAGAAAAATTATGAAAATAATGGTGCGTGATATACAACGTATAATCTCGTTTCATTGAATATTTTGAATAATGAACTCGGAAACAAATGACTAAACAACACAATGTCATATATCGCGGAAGTCACGGAGTATATACTCACTTAGTAATAGGGCAAATTTATTTCAACCAACATATTGTAATTGTTAACGTAATCAAATAATTCCATTCAAAATACAAGAGTAATCATCATAAATATTACAGTAGTAAAAAACATTCTCGTCAACATAATAATAATTTTAAAATGCATTTATCACAGAAGAAATTTTTGAAATGCGTGTTATCTATACATTATCACAGTGAAGAGGTTTTTAAAATGCGTGTTATCTAGTAGGTGCGTGTTATTGCCAGAAAATACGGTATTTTTGCCAAAAAGTAGCAAATATGGATATTATGAAGATTATACTGCTGAGTTAATTTATCTATAAATTGACATGGGAAGTATGTTCCACAGATATTGATTGGAAGAAACATATTTTAAGGTGAAGCTGTTATTGGTTGACAAGCCAAGCATACGTCCAATTAATAGTAGATTGAGTTTGCTTAATCCGTCTTCATTCAGCTATAATTATTACACTTGCATGCATGTGGTAAAGGCAGTACTTATCGCAGAGATCAGTAAGCATAACGCACATTTATTTATTTATTTATCTGCATTGCAATTTGGCCATTTGGCCAGGTGGCAACGCTGGAGGGAAGTATAACATGATAATTTGAAAACTGCCTGGCATTTGCCCAAGACGGGAGGAAAAACCCTTCAAAAACCTCCCGTTGATTTCGATAACTTCTCGTCCGTGAGGGCGATTCATATACCGCTCCCCAAAACCTTCTTGCGGACACACACCAAAGGAGGAGGGTGTACATTCGAGGAGGAGGGTATACAAATGAGGAGGAGGGTGTACATACGATCTACTGCTGTTTGCTTACATCCAAATCATCCGAGAGCCACACTTGTTTCAGGGTTCTGCTACTTCTTGGGCAACTTCCAATTCTTCTTCCATCTTCAACTTCCAATTTTATTTTTCACAATATTGTTTTATAAAGTGAAGAAGTAATCCAATTGACTTCAGATAACCCCCAATTTGATGAGTACTTAATTAGAATAGTTTCGGTATATTACGATAAACGATTTTCAGTAATTTTTTTCATTTTGCGGAATGATAAATTTTGAATATGCACGTTTCAATTAAATGCAAAAAATTAAAAATACATACATTTTGTTGTTCGATTGTAAATGGCTCTTCTTTCAATTAGCAATGCCGTCATAAAGCTAACTTTGGGATTTCATCAGATTTCGCCTTTTCACTTAAACCTTGCCTCAAATATCGTATGGAAATCCTTTTCATTCTTCCAATGCTAGTATTGTTCTGAAGGTTTTCTGACATCTGTTGGAGGAATATATATTAATGATAACGCATCGATTACAAATCCCATTCACATTGTACAAACACTGGCATTAAATTTGACCTATTAAGAAATATTATTCCATATACAGAGAAATTCTTCCGTGTTCCATAACAGCTGTTAATCACAAAGCTTTTGAATTTATTGCCATAGATAAGTGGGCTGTTGAAAATAGGAATTTAAAACTGGAACTTTCACTTAAATACTTGATCTATTTCGTGTAATTTTCTATGCACTCACGTTTTGAAATATTTTCTCTCGTTCTATTTTTATGAATATTCCTACTAATCAATTCAGAATAGTGTAAATGCATCTACGAGTTTATTTTTAATCACATTTGCATCTGCTATCCATCCTTTTCTATGAAATAATTTCACTCTTCCATAGTTTATCTCTTTGGTAATTTATTTCTTTTTTGAATAATTTTACTGATTTATTCTTTGGTTTAGAGCATATCCTTAGCTCAAAAACCCAACTTTCTTCTCGGCCTCCTCATTTCCGTTACTCCTATTCACCAGTATTCTTTAGCCATTTTCCCTCTATGCACCTCGCTGATCTCTTTCCATTCCTCTTTTTTCACTTCGTCAAATATTCATAGCGTCGCTTCCATTTTCATCAAATTTTCTCTCCTTCACTCTTTCCCACACCTTTTAATTTTTCCCTCCCCGATATTCCGTTCGCTAAGAAGGCGATTTTGCAACTCGACCGGCGGTCTTTATTTCTATATCCACCACCTTTGATAGTATTACAGCTGTGGATTATTGTGTAATCAGTTGAAGAGGGTAGCTCAGGGAATCTCATTCCGCAAATGAGAAAGTTAAAGAACTCTTCAAATCTTTCCTAAATAAGGTTGACGGATTTCAGCTTTTGGTAGTTAGCAAATTGTTTATGTGTCGTATATGTAGCAATTAGTATGGTGCTTTTCAATCCTCATTTTCCCTATCGAGAATCACATGGTAGTTAAGATAATTCAATCTATTGTAATATCCTTTCTTAAAGTAAGTGATGAAATTCTAGGTTATTTTCTCAAACACTCTTATTATTCTTACGTCCTTATATTGCGGTTTATAACATAATAACTCAAAAATCCCACAATAAAAGGGCCAGACTAAGATATTTTTCAGCTTTGGTTAACATTGCCGACGAGATCGACAAGAAAGTGGTCGGATGGATAAAATATTCTCTCGTAAACAGATCTCAACGAGTTGCATTGGATGGAATTTTATCCAGTGAGCTATACATCACATCAGGAGTACCGCAAGGAAGTTTTTTAGGGCCGATATTGTTTCTAATATATATAAATGACTTAGTGGATAATGTAAGGAGCACAGTTAGATTATTTGCCGATGACACTCTTATATCAGAGAGATAACATCAGAAGAAGATAGCAGTATCTTACAGAAGGACCTAAACGTTATATCAAGTTGGTGCAAAGATTGGCAGCTTGACTTGAATGCTAAGAAGTGCGTTGAGATGTCTTTTACGCGTTCCAACAACGTCATTAGCGTACAGTATGAAATTTCATCATACTCACTAGAGTTTGTGCGCCATAATAAATACCTAGGAGTTACACTCAGCAGTAGTTTATCGTTCAAAGAACATATTAGTGACATTATAGGAAAAGCAAATAGAATGCAGAGATTAACAAGAAGAATCCTGAGAGGATGTCCATCAAAAGTCAAAGAAATTGCTTATTTTTCCCTCATTAGGGCTAGTCTCGAATACTGCTGCGCTGTTTGGGATCCACATGAAGTAGGGTTAGTTTCAGATATAGAGATGGTCCAACGTAGAGCAGCTCGTTTCGTCACAGGTAACTTCAGGTTCGACAGTAGCGTTACGGCTATAATAAAATACCTCGGGTGGAATTCGCTCCAAATGAGAAGATCGGATTATAGACGAAAGCTTTTCGACAAATTCATCGATTCAGAATTTTTATATGAAGTGGAAAACATAAGTATTCCGGTAAACAGCGAGCGCGATCTCCGAGAGGCGACTACCAAGCGATACAAGGAAGTAATAGCTAAAACAGATTGTTACATCTGGTCGTTATTTCCACAGAGCATTAGAGATGCAAACACGATGGATTAGGTTAGGTCTTTGGTGTTGCTACACCCCCTGCCATGCGCCACTGGCGGCTTGCGGGGTATAAATCTAAAATCTAAACATTAACCCGTTGATAGTTACTAGATATGAGTATTTATGGAAAGATAAACTTGCCAATTGCACTTAAACTTAAATAATTAGGTTTATCTCACGGCAAATTATTGTAATTGTTTCCAATACCTTTTCATTACTCTTTTGTTTATTTTTCTATCGCTGCTTTATTGTTTTATTTGTTACGTTATCACTTTTAATTGGTATATTCCGCTGTACGTGATAAATAAATAAAAATAAACGCATACGACCTTGATATTATTGAAGCCTACCATTCCTTAAATAAGGATCTAGTACCTCTTTCACTAACTTTCTACCAATTCTACTGAATATACTTATTCTACAGAACTACTTCTACAGAATATCCTGTAGAAGAAGTTCTGTATCTTATATATTAGTGAGACCTTATGTCATTCTGTTCTACAGCTACTG
Organism: Ladona fulva; assembly: GCA_000376725.2. Taxonomy (NCBI): domain Eukaryota; kingdom Metazoa; phylum Arthropoda; class Insecta; order Odonata; family Libellulidae; genus Ladona; species Ladona fulva. The sequence goes on along the minus strand of KZ309169.1, from coordinate 54,648 downwards.
AGTATTTACTGCAGTTACTCGAAGTAATAATTATTGAAAAAACTATTTCAATTAGTTGTTTTCTTAATGGTACTATTAAGCTTACGGTGATGTGAGATCGATAAATTACCTTCGTCAAATCGCAGGCTTAATTTACGATAGGAATGGGTCGTTTTTAGTACACCGAAAGTACTTGTCCCCGAGAAATATCCAAAACTTTCCCCTGGAAGTACGAGGGTCTGACTCACAGTGGTGGTTGCTATAGATAGCAGAGGGTGTTTTGGGTCGACCTTTTGTGGGAGTGATTTGCGTGCGGCCAGTTAGGGTCGAAGACATGGAAACGGTCGGCACCGGCAGTTGAGACAATGATTAAAGGACAGGTTGCGGAAACCAGGCCGGCCAATCACAAAAGAAAGTTTGGGACGGTGAGAAGGGTAGCATTCCATTCGCAAGGATGAACTGAAATATTTAGGGACACTTTACAACAAGGGACAGATGACATTAACTCGAGATTAGCTCAGCGGAGGAAGTCTTAGATTGCACTTTGATAGTACAAATTAGGCACGGATTGTTCAGAGGAGAATAAGAGGTACCTTGAAGTTTTAAACTCTCTCATTTTTCCCAAGGAAGAATGCACTTGAAAAAAGTCTGACGGGACCGGGAAGTCCTGGTCCCGGAGAAGGGACAGCCAATAAAGATGCGTTTCGAATTGAACGAAATGATACATACATACAGCAACACCAAAAAGTTCAATCAGGGAGCAGGTGTCATATGCACCTTTAAATACCTTGTGAGTAAAAGAGTTATTATTATCACTGAAAAGGCTGCGGTGTGGAATATATTCCACGGTGGCAACCGTATACATAATAAATATCAATCACACATCATAATCAGCTAAGCAACACAATATATACCCGAAAATAACACAAGGTTTAAAATACAAATACAATTATGAAATCGTAGAATCGACTTATGTGAGGGTACGATCTATATCTAAAACTTTACGTCTGACCTATGATGGCTGGATTCCGAAGTATTTTAAAATGTTCAGATACTCACGGAATTGCACAACCACTTAACAAATCTCTTTTGAACGCTTTCGACAGATTCAATTTTAGTTTTGTGGCAAAGATTCCAACTGAAGCATATTCTAGGAGGATAGAGCGAACGAATTCAATGTATGAGAGAATATAGGCATTCGTGGGAAACGTTCAGAAAGTGCTAATTTTAATAAAACCAAGAAGTTTAAAGGCGCGAGAGCATAATTCCCTAATTAATAATAAACGTGAGCATTAAAAGTTAACTTTGAGTCGATTACCTCAAGATCATTGATGGCACTAACTCTTTCGAGTTCTGTATAATTTTATTTGTAAGGGTGCATAGAGACGGACTTACACAGAATAAAGGAAATCATTTTAATTTGGGAATATTCGGACACAAATGCGATATCTAGCACCACCTAGAAAAACTGTCAGTATCATTCTGGAGTTGGAGGTTTTACACTTTCCTGACGATTTTACAGTCATTGATGGACTTTGGTAGGTCGTTCATGTAAGCATCAAAAAGCAGGCGCCCTAAAATGGGATATTGGGGGACACAAGACGTAACATTTTTTGTTGAAGAAATAAAATTATCAATGGCTTTTCTTTGAGAAAGACCATGAAGATAGGAGTGGATAATTGTGACTATGGAGGAGCGGATGCCAAGGCTATGCAATTTGTCCAAGAGAAGACCAAGATCAGCTGTATCAAAAGCTTTCTGAAAGTCCAAGTAAATCATTAACAATCTCTTTGTACCGATTGATGCATTTTTACCGGATTATAATTTTCATGCAATTTATATTGACAACTTAACAAAAACAACAAAATTTAACTTATCTAATCGAAATAATTGTCGAAAGTATATGTAGAAAATATCTTAAACCTGAATTAAGTTGAATACATGAATTTTAATTGAAAATATTACTTGGTCAAATAAGAGGAGGAAGGATAATTTAGCATTTTAGGGTCGTGCTCCAGATTGTGCCTATCCTTTTTAAAAAAATTAAAGCAAGTCTAGAGAATCAATGACATTTATATTTGAGGGTCATATAGAATTGGGTAGGAATTCTGTAATTAGGGATGTGGAAGGGGACTACATGCAGATTAAGGCTAAAATATTATTAGCTCTTACAATTTGTTATTTGATTCCTCATGTAATAGAAAAGAACACCAAACGTTGGAATGTTTAAAGTAAAATATACTTTATGTTATTTTATTTTCCTGGTAATTCATAATTAGCTAACTTATCCATTAAAAGGAAAACAAAACTTAGCTGATATTGCGCGCTCTATATATCGTTTAGCATGAAAATTCATTCAAGAATCCAAATTAAATCAAAAGCAGACCCTCAAAAGTGGAATTCATTCACAGATTAGCTTAGCTGCAAATTTTGTCGCTTCGGATCGGATAATCCTGAAGTGCCATGGATTTATCCAATTAAAGCATTGGTTTGACTCCTCACGGATATTCTCAAAAAATCCCTGCGGGTGGAAATAAAACATTTACAGGTCATTTCCCCTCTTCTTTAGAGCTAGTACGCAGGTTGCGAATTAATCCCGCAGCCCTATTGCTTTGAGTCTCTAGTAATTAGTGGAAAGCCGTCAACAGGACAAGCGCCGGCTATTAGCCAAATTTATTGCTGGAACAGCCACGGATGAGTTATCGTGTTTAATTAGAAATTCGGCGCTCGTAAATTAGAGAAATCGTTGCGATAAGATAAGTGAAATGAACCAGAGAGACCAGATGTTTTAAGAGATCGTTCAATTCTGTACAAACAATCACTTCTGATTGTCATTCTAATCATATCTAAATATTACGGAATGGAGTTTTTCTTTTTATCTTTAAAAGAATATCTTATGAAACTTTAAAATCCTGAGAATATTTATAAAGTGGTGATATTGTAGAAGGAAAATTCACGCAAAACTTTTAGTTTAGGAGTTGTAGCAACGCCAATGGAAAGCATGTTTGGTTGGGTTGGATTAGGTCGATGCGGATGTGCCGAAATCATCAAAAGCGACCGCTTTAAACGAATCAACCTTATGGAAAGTGGACACCGTTTACGAAACTCAATTTAGCTGATGACATATTGAATGAAGGAGTTCGAACTCGCATATAAAAACCGTATCATTCATTACCGAAAGGTCTCATTTCGAATATCGAGGCATTCGCTCCCAAAAGATAACTGGTTTAAATTTTTAAGCTCCTGAGAACTTCTTCTGTTTATGGTTTACAACTGAGGGTAAATTAATAAACTCTATTGAAAGGTCAGCCTTCAAAGCATTTTGTCGATAATCATGCAACCCTTTTAGCCTAAATTCAAATAGCTTGGTTGTAATACTTTAGCTATTTACTGTCGTTTATCTTTCATGTCATTTAATTTATTTACTGTACTGTGAAACATTTCATAATTTTTGTTTGCAGGCATAACGCACAATTTTAGTCTAAAAAAAAAGCGGAGCACAGTGAATTTTGATAGCTGCAATTTCATGCGAGAGAAACGAAGCGAGTGATCATCCACAAAGAAATGATTGACTGAGTAGATTATGTTTCACTTCATTCCGGGCTATTCATAACATTACGTGGACTCAGTTCTGTTGAATATTCGTTCATTCATTTTCAAAGATAATCGTAATTGTAATGTAATTTATTTCGACGGTATCGCTAAAGAAACTGGAGAAACAACAATGAATCGTTGAAACCTGGTCGTGTGTTTTAATTTAAAATAAAAATATTTCTGTGGAAAAAGTTTAATCTTTTGATCAATCAATGTCGATAGCATGGAGAATAGACTCGGATAACCGTATCGAGGATTACACCACGGGAAATGAAATTTAAAGTATTTTAAAATATATAAACTTGAAAGAACAGTTGCAGTGTTAACGTCGAGCCGAGCTCGAAGAAATTATAGCCGAGCTATCATTTCTTGAATAAAATGTCATGAACTTTTTAAAATCTTCATACCTTCTATGACTTTATGTATATACTAGCTAATCCTCGTATATTTCATCTCGATTCTTAATCCCTTCGTTTCCAAGATTTGGTGATAACTGTACAAATATCGGAAGTAAAATTATTGGAAGATTGTGTAGGCACGATTCAATGAATTTCTTCCAAAGTTACAAATTTTCTGTAACAAAACGATTTGATTACCAACCACCTGTAACTTGAAGTGATAAAATGTAAAAGGACTGTACGTGTGAAAAATGTTAGTCCCAATGCCACTTTTTATTCGTTTTTCTAAATGCTGTAAGAACCACTCGAATATTCCCGTATTCTTCTACAATGAATGTCAACTTTACAATGTTTTCAAATTTACTCTGAAAATATTTTCTTCAGTCATCAGTTAATAATTTTCCTTGATATGTCTACTTTCATGCCGTTTTATAACACGCTCAAGTGCGTTTTCAACGGATAGACTTTCTCTGATACGTGCAGTGTCCTACGTTGACCCAGCATTTCTATACTAAGGTTATACTTGAATTAAAAGATGGTTGATCTAGGAAAAGCATTTATAAATAAATTTCTTATTAAAATTTCTTATTAAAAATCACCGGAAATCGAAACTGAAAAGACAACATATTAAGGTGGTCAAATGAGACTTACTTGAATCCTTTTTACTAAATTATGGTTATCGTAGTTCAGAAATAGAAGTTGGGGTTCAATTAAAAATATTTTGAAACACTAAATTGGTAATACCAGTGGCATTTACACACAAATATTAATTTATTACAGCGTATATCCATCTTATCTACGATTTTCACGGCTGACGTGAATAAGCCAGTTAATCACCGATTACAGGACAGTCCAGTACAATATTAGTTAGAGGTATAAAAACACTCCGTAAGCCGTCTTTCGGCAAGCGGAACTAGCGCTCAGAGACAAACGGGAAGCTCAGGATTACCGATTTCTGGGAAGCCCAATGATAATTTCGGAAGCAAGGCTTCCATCCTCGTGGTGTCGCCACAAATTTGTGGAGACCCCCCGAGTTCCGCTTTCCGAAAGACGGCTTACGGAGTGTTTTTATACCTCTAATTCATATACAGCCGTGTTCCAACCTTCCCTGTTTCTTACAACAATATTTGTTGACAAGAATGTTGCCATTCGTGCAAATAATACTCTAGTTGTATTACTCATAGATATTGTCATCGTGATTGCTATTCATTTCTTTATACATTTGTAATAAGATAATTTTTCAGATACTGCAACCGTTTTTAGATTTGGAATAGATGTAAGAAATAAGCAGTCCTTCGTGGTCTTAATAAACGAAAGTAATTCCTGTCAGCCAGATTTTGTAAGGAACAGATAGGTTCCAAAGAGATAGCAAGTCTGGTTATTTTAATTTCTAATCTGACATTATAATTCGAACTGTATTTGTGAACGTTTAATCGCGTGTTTAAGATTGAAGCTTCAAAAATGTTTATGCTCTTAAAACTTACTTAACGTAATTTACCAGTTTCCTAAAAAAGTTATCGATTCCGTAAAACGAGCCATAATTTTCGAACCTATTCTTATCTATAAATACTTCACTCAATATTAATAAAATTGAGATTTTAACTGTGAGCTTAAGTTTAAGCATTGTCTATAAGGAAATAAAATTCTAACTGATTTGAAAAATGGTGTATGTCAACGTATGCCGTTTCAATTCAATTTTTTCTTATGCCATCAATTTTGAGTTCAGCTTTTTGCAAAACATTACACCGGTAGTGTAATTTTATCCCTTCATTCATTAACCTATTCATTCGATTCATTGCAATGTGCAAAACCTCGGTCTTACTGCAATGTTACTGTTTGACTTTTGCGTGGAACCGTAATCTTGAAAAGAGACTGAACTACAAGCAATGAATTTTGTTCTTGATCCTATTGTCTACTGGACCATACAATGCCATTCTCTGAGCAGTTTCCGAACTGATTTTTAAGAGGTCCTATGGGAAACCTGCGGCAAAGAGCCCATCCATGCAGGTCTGCTTTCTGTAATGGAATATTGTTCGAGCAGGAAATTTCCTGTTCATGAATACCACTCGTTTTCCAGACTTTTCTCTCTCTCGAAATCATTCTCGTTGTTTAAAGATGCACTTATCTGCGGCAAAAATCGCATCCACACATCTCAGGGCCGCGCATAAAAGCGCCGTGAAATAAATTCGTTTTTCACTTCCCTCGCAAGATTCCTTATTTTTTCAGCTCCCAAAACACGTAAAAGTCTTCTGTGCGGGTGTGTCGCATCCAAAAGTCGATCCGAAAGAAATGCAGACTTCGCATGGCCCTTCAAAACATCCGACCATCTTTCCCCTTTTCCTCCCAATATACCTCACTCCCCCGAGTATGGCGGTACAGGGCGTTCGCATATCCACGACTTTCGAGTTATCGACTTTTGCCCGAATTGAATCCCGTACCGTTTTCTTCTCTCATATATCACATCATGATTCATCCCTTCCCAAAGTTCTCGTTGCTCGGAAAAATTCACTGAATTCTCGTGAAAAACCAATTTCATCCACACGCCTTGTAGAAAATCTTTTTTCTCTGAAGGATTTTCTCTCGTTTTCTTCACTTTGCTGGAAAGTTGCTGCTTGAATTCTTCACTATAGAGTTTTGCGAACCTTTGGTTAAATTTTAAAATGGCCTCTATGGACTTCAGACCTGTTTTGTGGCTGCCTTCTGACAACACACGCGCTTAATAATTGTCAATTGTTACCATTTTTTCTTCGACTTAAACAATATCTTTGCCGAACTTTTTCTTTCGTACCACTATTACTTCAGCAAACCTTGGTTACTTGATGACCCACCTTTAAAGTATTCAATAAAAGATTACTACTTTCTCGTTGTTTACTATCTGTAGATCCTAGAAATATTGATGGCGAAAACAAGATACATATGGTCAGATCCAACCTAAATATAATTAAATGCCGTGAAGTCGATCACAGTCAACTACTGTGAGTTGTAAGACATAAATATCACAATGACCGCAAGATTCAAGCTGACGAATCAGAAAATCATATTTGGTAGACGTTCATTAGTTAATCCATTGCAAGACATAGATTTGGGTCACTAAAAAACAGCTTGTTTATATTTTTTTAAGCTTCGTTAGTACCAAAATTTGTTTTTAATATAGCTCACCTAGAATTTTAATGGATAGCAAAATAAATTCATTTTAGTCAGTGCTCTTTAAAGTTAATTACGCCATAGAAGTAAGAGGGTTGGCCAGAGAATAATGCCCCACATTTTTTTCCTCCAGCTAAAACCAAGGCTAGTAATTCGAAATTGTAACTTCAAATGTTTGACTTTTTCCGCATGAATGTGCGTAGTTTCAGTTTTCTCCTGCAACTTGCGTAGCTATAGAAAGCTTTCAAATTGGAGTCCGGCCGTGATACACTTTACAGACAACGCGCTGCGATTGGATTTCTGTGCGTAGAGAAAGGAACGGTAGGAAATATTCACAAACGATAAGCAAAGTCTATGGAACATCTGCAGTCGATAGGAGTAGAGTATGTTGCTGGGTATGGAGGGAATGAGAAGGCGTTTAAAGTGAATACCTGGGTCCATAACCAGAGCAAGGACTGCTATCGACAGGGAATGCATGCCCTAATATAACTCCAAAGGGAGTTTGTGGAAAAATATATTATGTATTTAAAACAATATTCTTTCATATTTGCGAATTTTGTTTTTGTAAAATAAATAATATTTGAGAAACAAAATGTGGGGCATTACATTTGTACTAATGTAACTACTACATTGCACACGAACCTGATATAAACATTACATTTTCAGTCTCATTAATGACGCATAATATTTGGACGCGGCACGGTAGTTCAGTGGTTAGAATACCTGCCCGGAAAGTGGGAGACCTGGGTTCGAGTCCCAGTCGTGTCGCTATTTTTCACACTTGTTATTCCAATGTTGTTTTAGTTTACACAATTAATAAACATTCAATGAAAAATTGTAGCTATAGGTGACTGATATAAGTGTATTTTTATATGCTGCTAGCAATTACTATAAAAGAATTTTATCCAATTCACAACAGACGTTTATACAATGTTAGTATTTGAATAAGAAACGATATTCAACAAATGTATTGGGAAATTCGTGATTTTAATTTATCTAATGCGATCTTCAATTAAACAATAACAATGACCTCGTTATAATCAATCAATGGATTCCCAAGTCTAGAAGTTTGCAACCATTCGAAAGAAGGAACTGATCAAAGAACTAAACCCGTAGTGTCCTGTTTTTGAGAAGTTGTAATGTTGTTGTACGTAAGTGGAAAGATCTCAGCAGAGATTTCTACTCGTGATTTACTTTCAGCGTCAGTCTCTCTCTTCAATCCATTTTTACATCTTTAAGTGATAAAGCCATTTTAATAGCTTCTTTAACAAAGCTACGAATTATAACCTGCGGTTACCAACCCCATTTACTCGATTGCTTCATTTTGAACGTGACGCATAGCGCCACCCCTGCGCCACGCTATTACTCGTTCGACGTGCAAAGAGTAAGTGGAAGAAGTTTACTGCTATCGGGTTCTTGCATGCCCACCGCATTTTTTGCCACAGTTAATTATATAGTCTGGTGCATTCAAGTGGTTTTTTATCAGATTAGTGAGATTACCGCACTTACTCTCTGCTTACACTTTGCAACTCTTGCCAACGGTTCGTGTGAAACGACGGACTATTATGGTGTCTTTATGTCCTTCGCCTCTACATTGCAGCGCGTTAAAACTTTAACTACTCTTGGAAAGTCCTCCTCAAATTCCAATAAACCTTCCACTGGATAAGGCATTGCAAGACGAAGAGGAAATTAAATTGAGATCTTTAACATTTAATATACATAAATTGAGAGATCTATTTCTTTTAGAAGTTGAGTGTTGAGTATATATATACGAGTAAACACCCCCTTCCAGTACGAAGGGAACTTAATTTAGTTTAAAAAATATCTAATATTGTATACATATGGTTCTCCAAAGCCAGAAACAGTCCGTCGAAAGATCGTAATAACTCAATATATTTCTTACCATTATTTACAATATTTATTCTACTGTTACCATGATCTGAAAGCCTACTTTACGAAGATTTTATAGAGAAATATACGAACTTATATAGGATAATTCCCCGTGTACTTATTTAGGATAATTCATGAAATGAACATTCAACAATGACCTTAGTCGTCTTAGGGATGGGTTATTTCCTATAAGTGTCAACAATTGAAAACGTAATTTACGTTCATCTCTTATGGATACGTATTATGGGCTCCTGGGTTCGAACCCTGGCCATTTCAGAGATGAGAATAGTTTTCCTGGGAGTCTCAGCATCGTAGAAGCACAATGCAGTTTGTTCTAAGTCAAGCCGTTTCTAAGATAAATATGGGGACGGACAGACGGACGGAAGGACGGACGCTTGGGAAATTATATATAACTAGCAGATCCCGCGCAAATATTTGCGTGTATGGTGTATTTAATATCTCCAAAAATTGAAACGCTTGTGACTACTTTATATTTTAAGAAACGTTTCTTTACACGATGAAAATAATAAAACAACTATCCTGTGGTAACGAGTATAAGTGTTGTCTTATTCTTTTCATTGTAAATAGCTACCACAAAGTCGAGGACGAAGTAGTTTATATTGTTTCTTTACACAATAAGTAATTTCATTATATTTGTTTTGAATCATCAAACAATAAACGATTAATTTGATCACATCTTGATGCTTGATCTTCACCGTTGTTTGCGAAGAGTACTATATCATCTGCGAAACGCAAATGACTGATGTGCTCTCCATTGATCCATAGGCCTTTTTCCTCACAGACTAAGGTTTTAAAAACTTCTTCCAGAACGGCTGTAAAAAGAATTGGTGAAAGGCAGTCGCCTTGTCTCACTCCCTTCTCAATCCGGAATTCCTCTGTTTCTTCGTGCAGCGTCACAGAGGCTGTAGCGTCTTTGTAGATGCTGCGTAAAAGATGGATGTACTTGGCATCTATCCCTTGTTTCCCCAGTGCCTCCAGTGTGGAGGAGGTACTTACCGAGTCAAAGGCCTGGGCATAATCCACGAAGCAGAGTACTAGTGGCATCTCGTATTCGTTCATTTTGCTGATAATTTCTTGCAGCGTGTGGATGTGGTCCATAGTGCTGAATCCCTTGCGAAATCCAGCTTGTTCTCTGGGCTGGGCAGCTGCCAGGGACGTCTTCAGACGTGCAGCTATTACTCTCATGAACGTTTTGTAAATAACAGGAAGGAGGCTGATGGGGCGGTAGTTCTTCAAATCTTCCTTGCTTCCTTTCTTGTGCAAAAGGACAATCTTTGCATGGTTCCATTCCTTCGGAATTCTCCCTTGTCTAAGGCAATTAGTGAATAACTGCGCTAGGACAGGAGAAATTTCTGTAACACCAAGTTTCAGATATTCTGCTAAAACTCCATCAGCTCCTCCTGCCTTTCCATTCTTCATCTTCTTGATGGCCTCTGTTACTTCTTCTGGGAGTATAGAGGGGGGATTTTCTGAGTTTTGTGTTTCTTCTTGGTTTTCCTCTTCAACATTTTCTGTCTTCTTGTATAAGTTGGTGAAGTATTCGGTTACTGTCCTCAGTATTGCTTGTCTATTGGAAGTTGTTGTGCCATCTTCTTTCTGGACGACCAAGATTTGTTTCTTTCCCATTGCTAGGCGTCGTCTGACCCTCTTCATACTCTTGTTGTTCTCTATAGCTTCTTGTACAATTCTTTCGTTAAAATTCCTTACATCTTCCTTCATCGCCACTCTGATAGACTTGCATAGCTCGACATATTCGATATTTTCCTTTGGCAAGTCTGAGTGCTTCAGTTGCTTTCGCTGTTTCATCATTTTCCTGGTTCTGTCGCTGAACTTCTTATCCTTTGGTCTTTTTGGTGTACTTGCTACTTCTTCTGCCGCTGCTTTCACGACTTCCATGACTTTGGCTTCCAGTTCTTCTTCTTGGAGTGCTGAAAACCTATTTCTAAGTTCCAGCTGGAACTCTTTCCTATTTTCTTCTAATTTTCTAATACATACCTCCTGTTTCCTGCTTGAGACCAACTTCTTTCGCTCCATTGTGACGTTAATCTTCATTCTGCATCTAACTGTCCTATGGTCACTACCGGTGCTGAAGTTGTGTCGAACTTCACAATTAGTAGCTGTAAGAACGACGTAAGGAATGGCATTAGTCTGAATTTGACGTAATACTCCAGTATTCTAGTTAAACTGCATTTAAGAACTTCAATCTAGATTTACTTAACCAACGTAATTGATTTTTAGTGATCAATTAAAATCATTAGAAGTTATGTTTAGACAAATTACCGTTAAATTCTTAATACACTTGATTTCGCACATTCCGTAATATTTAATCAGGAATAGAATAGAACACTTTATTGATATAAAATACTGGCAGAACTGAAAGAGAAAAGGATATTAAATAACCTGTCATTCATCACCATTGATATTAATAATATTAATTGAAATCCTTTAACAAGAAAGAGCTTCTCACATCAGAGACTGGAAAGAAGGTGTAATATACTTCAAAACACGCTTGTCTGAGGAAACAATCCGAAACACCAGAAATCACTTAAAATGGAATATTCAAGGAATTCGTCACATTGGATGGAATGCAGGAAAACCCTGGATAATTCGGTTCCATTCGCCATTCTGTTTGCCATCTCCGTTTGCCGAAACACCTGCTCGCATCCCCACAGGACTACACGACCTTTTGACGCCTGAAATAGGGCGAGGAATTCATCCGAGATGAGCGAATAAATTTCGGGTGAAATAGGTAGAAACTGTCTTTGGATGGCTGAATCAACAGGACACCTTCTCTCGGATTGACTATTAAACCCCACAGTCCTTTATATTCCCTGCCTCCGCTATCTTCACCCTTCCACGCCCAGGACGATGCGGGAAACTGCGGGGATTACATTTTATTCGCGGCAATAGGAGGAATACAACTTAGAACGGGGCTTCCGCTGCTGAGACGGCACCACGAAGAGTGAGAAAACATGGTGGATCCACAAGAGAGCATCCGGGAACGTCACGGGAAGGGATGTGCGAATGACAAAGGGCGAATGGAAAGAATTTATGTGAGGGCGCGTGTGCGAGGGAGGGACGAAAGTGAAAGACGAAGATTAAGAGGGAAAACGGAAATGATAGGAGATCCGGGGGAAAATTGAATTCTGTAAGCAGGGAAAATTATCTCTTTAATTTAAAAATGGTGAGTTTTCTCTCGTAAAAATTGGCACATAATTTTCTCTTTTAACCGATTAAAACCCATTTTAACGAGGGTTATAGTTAGTTATAATGGCGCGAGATGGAAGCACATTATTTTCTATTCGATTTTTCAGAAACGGTTCGCATTAAATGTACTTTCTTATGTATACATTTAAGCTGAATTGTCAATGCTATGAATGGTGACAAAGGTGACATTTTCTACTTTCGGCAGTTTTCATACTAAGAGGCCTAAAGAGGCCGAATAAAAATTCTCCGAAATACGTTTCTACGAATCAGTGGTATTCAATACTCACTCGGAAATGAACATTTTTGAAAAAAAATGNTCATTTCTACGGTGCTCCTTAATAATATATAAATTTTCTAGGTTACAGTTTTATGTTATTTATCCATATTTTATTCCCAATCCTGGCAAGGGCTTTCTTATCATTTTATTATTATTGTTACACGCGTTGCTATGGGTTAATAGTCCGGTGGTGCCCTATTACTCTTTTACAATTATTCCAATACTCCGCTTTACAATCATTCAGTAAAATATACAATGCTAATTACAACAATGTAATGCCTTTGCTTACTACTAGACATAAATGGAAGATGGGACTTTCTAGTCGCAATTTCGCCCTAAAAGGACGTTTCGTATTTTATTGTATATTCCGTATATAGCTTTCTTTGTTGACCTCAATCCCGTAATTATCTTGTTCAATTTTATTGGTACTGTTTACTGTTTGCGTTTTATTGCTATTTTACGTTGGTTAAATGAAAGATAGGAATTTATAGTCTCTTCTTTGCTCTTTATTTCTCATATTACTTAAGATTCATTCCACTTATCTCCACCCCTTTTCACTTCCGCTCTTCTGTATTCCCGCCTCCCCTCCTCACTTACTAAACCTGTCCTTCGATATCCTTCTGCATTCCTCTTTACACTCATTCGCCAAAGTTTCGGTCCGAGGAGCAAACGCTTCGGTTGTTTCGGTCCCTCCCTGAAAGAGGAAAAGGAGAACGTGCGAAGGAGAGAGGAAAGGAAAAGGGAGAGGAGTTGACTTCATCCCTTGCCATTTTGGGCAAACAGAGGAGGGTATTTGGAACGCAGGAAATAGAGGGAAATTTGCCCTAGGCGTCGGCAAAAAGTACGGAAACGAATGGTCCTCGGAGGAGCAGTTGGTTGTAGCGCGTAAACAGACAGTGTAGAAGGACCTCAAGATTTGCAATGATGAATCTTTCCCTACGTTTACTTTTTGTGTGTTCTGAGTCACTTTTGGTTCGTGGAGAGAAATGAAAAAATAATCGCTTTGAGCTCTCTTCTTCGCCGATATTTCCCCTGTCGAGCTTCTCTTCTTCTCTGCACGCTCTATTGCTCGGGAACATCACGTTCTCCATAAAAAACTGCCTATTAGTTCCCATTAGCTAATGAAGTTGCCCGTGGCTTTTCATCGGATTCCGGTTTTAAGGCTTTGGAACAATTAGTTTTGTCCCTGTTGGATCCTCGGACAATAACACGCTGAAAAGAGGAGGACGAGGAGCAAACTGGTTAATCGGATAAAAATATTTTCCTCTTTATTTAATTTATATTCGCAGGATTTGAACCTCTCCGTTGAATTTATTCACGTGACCAGCGTTGAATATTTGTGTAGAGCTGATTTGTTCTCAGAGAATGTCCTAGGGAATATTTATCATTAGTCAAGACCCTACTTATCTGATTTGCTTAAATTTGCATTCACTGGAGCTGACCCTCTTAAAGTTTATTTATATGCAACTCAGCGTTACCAATACCTGCTTCATTTATTCCGAAAATTCCATGTGTATTGTATGTGTTAACTATCCAAATAGAAAAAATAATGGTTCCATTCTTAGGGATGACAGTGGCTAGATAATAAATTGATCGTCATGTTTAAGGAGATTCTCTTATGTATTATTTTTACAGCTGTTATTTCCTATATCTCGTCGCTGTAAGACCCCAAAGATTCCACCTTCGTTAGCTATCTTCAAACAGTACGATGGCGCGGATAGTTATGAAATGTCAGCTTAGCACATTTTTCCCGTATATGAGCATAATAATACTGGCTAACATCGCCCCTCCTAACATTGTAATAGTGAACGTCTTCACTCGTTTACAGTTCTGAAATGTATCTTTTTTCGTTCAATTTTAAAGGAAGTCAAAAGTGTACGAATATTATTTATCAAATTCTAGCTATTTGTATCGAAAATATAACCTTAAATCAATTTTCGCTTTCTTTAATTAAGAAGTGAAAAACCTTTGTAGTTGGTGAAGTCAGTTTTACAGAATTGTATAATAAATTAATAATTTGAACGATTATAAACCGTTTAAAGAATTAATTACAACGTAAAAAATTGATTCCTTAAGGCTGATTTGCTCCACAAAGCCGTGTAAAGCAAATTAAACTATATCAAAGTATTTGAAAGTGTATTCTGGAAAGGTACAGAGGAATTGGCAGATTTTACTATGAAATCGTGCATCATTGGAAAAAGGAGGGGAAAAAAACCCTTAATGAGCCCATGCCATTTCAAAAGTACCAGTAAATGACTGTATCAAATCAAATAAGGAACCTGGCTGATAGTGTATTATATTTAGCCGCTTACAATGTCGGAGAAACAGATTTATGAACCTGGATGAAAAGTTAGCGGAAATGAAGAGAAAAATAAAATGGAGAACCTTAAATATGGCAGCTCTGAAAAAATTACACATTTTTCCAAAGAATTCCAGAGAATGAAATGTTTTGAATTCTGCTGTGATTCGGCGGAAGGCTATATGTTACGTTCGATAGATACATCGGATTTGAGCTGTCAGAAGGGTAGGAAATGGTTTCCGTCAAAGAGGAAGGCTTTGAGGCTCTTGTTGAGAGATAGAGTTTGTTGATGGACAAGTTGGGTGAATTCCAGTTGGGAAATATTAGCCGAAGAGGAAGATAGGATGCGACAGTTCAGCAGGAGCTTAGTGAACGTTCAGATCCTCGTACACCGTTTGCTCAGAGCAGTTCAGTCATCGCATTCATTGAGCATAAAAACTATGAGCAAGTTAATGCTGTTAATCCATATGTGACACGGACTTTATAGGGAGAATCACATTATTGCACACTTGCCTTACATTGTAAGTGGAAAGTTAATATCTTTGCTCGCCTAAAATTTGAGAAACTCGAGATTCAAACCTTTTAAGATCTAAAGATAACTTCATCTTTATATGTACCCTACTAGCTGCCTTTCGGTGTGTGGCAGAGGGTGCATGCACCATTACTATGCTTCTCTAATAGATTCCTTTCGCATATCTTATGTGGAAAAGATGAATCCTTAAATTAATACTTCTGTTTTAATGGTACATATTTCTCTGATTTTTCATCAGAACGTCCGACTTTGAAGACTCTTACCCGGCCGACTACAAACCGTGAGAATGTCTTCAATTTCTTATAATTTGGCATTCAGATGTTTCTCCGTACAATGTAGTCATTTTTTTTAATTGGAAGCTCTTAAGAACGATTAATTTATCGAATAATGAGACATTTCTCGATTAAATAATTAATTTTGAGAGAAACTTCCTACGATTGTGAATCTTAAAAGAATATACTTAGCTTTAGTTTAGAACGGTTTTCACTTCAAACGGTTGAAAAAGTGAAAAAAATTCCAGTGAATGTAATGAATAGGAGAAAAATTAAAATTATAATTCGACATACGATCTCATAAACGAGTGGATAGCGGATGATGCGACAACGGCCATAAATGTGGAATTGAGCGAGCTGATATATATTCATTGGATAAATCCACGTTATGACCGAATGATGCCGTTGGAGGATGAAATGATCGTTGGAATTAATTCATATGAAACTCTGAACTACCATGAATAAGTAACGCTCAGATAGAGCAGTAAACCAGGTGTAAATAATATTTGGAATAATACACAAGTAAAACATACCAGAGAGCAGTGAGGAACATGAGATTAATTGAAGGAGAAAATCACGCATAGGAAATGGAACTTTCACTTTAGCTTATATAACTCCACTTCTAATTTTCATCAAAATGCAAAAGAACTGCTCCTTTCTAAGCGAGTAAAACTAAGCACAGCCTGTTAAGCTGAAAAGAGATTGGATATATGAAAAGGAGAAGCCATAGAGAAGTGGATGGGGATAAGAATCCAGGGTGGAAATAATGGGAGACGGAAAAAATGAACGGAGAGGAAATAACGTAAAAAGGGATATTTGTCCCAAATTGAAGAGGTATGAGTTGGGAGATCAATTTCCGAAGGAATCGAAGAGAATTGCTGCAGAATAGCAAATACAGATTTGGAGCAAAAGAAGGGAGCAATAGTTTAGAAGGGGATTCGAAGGGGTTTGAGATTGCAGTGCGGATTCTGAAATAAATCGCATTAACTGGTTGGGGAAGTGGAATGGAATGATAGGGATGAGCGGAAATCGCAGGGAAGAAGGAATCTCCTTTGAGTAACGCAGAGATGAGAACATTTTCAAGAAGTGATGTCAATCAGAGTGCGTTGAAATCTTCTTTAATCGCTTCATTTCTCTTATTAGACGTGAAAATCTTATCGCGAACCAGATTTATTGGAGTAAATTTGTCTCTTCTAGGCTTCCACTCCATGATTAGGAATTACTGTTGAATACTAAACAATAAAACGAGAGTTTCTCCAGTTAAAGCGTTCCATTCCCTTATATCTCTACTGAGAAATTAATATTTCGCCACATCGGATTTCTGTTCACGTTACTTCATTTTATAATAGGTGATCGCATTGTCCAATATAGTTTGAAACCTCGTTTTTTGAAGTTCGCCCCATCCATCTTTAGAGGTTCACGCGTTAAATACACCCACTATTATTAATATGTAATAACGCTAAATTAATAATTACTATCAATTAAACTGGAATTATGGTCGGTATGTTAAGCTGCTAAAGATATGTTTTGACTCTTACATTCATCAATCTATCTCTGTATTTTACTTGAGTTCCATCTTAAAACTTCTGTTTCCCTTATTCTTCCTAACAAATCAAATGATCGTAATTTAGAGAAATTCTGAGGAAATACCGCTTCCTTAATTATATTCTCAATTTTTAGAATCCATTAAAAGTTGTATCGTTTTAAATAATTTCAGGTTCATTTAAAACGTTGATATATTGCTAAATACTACGAAAATACTCTATTCTTCAGTCTTTTGAAGCGTAAAAATTAATGCGTTTAGAATATGGGCATTAATTTGAAGTACGAGGTTTCAAAATTAAGCCAAATGAATAATTATCTTTTTGATAATGTAGTAGGATATCGCTTAACACACTTCTTATTGATTTCTCTATTCATCTGTAATGGAATTTCAAGATTATTATTACACATTGAATTTTGTTTTGATTAATAGAGAATGATTGACCTTGGTTTGTAACTTATGTATTTCTTAAATTAATCTTCGAGGAAACATGTATGAGCACTATATAGCGTAGCATCCAAATATATTATCTGTATTTAAGTAAATTCCCTTCTTTGGGAACAACCCAAATTTACACCTCTTATTTCCTGCATCATTAATCGATAAAGGATCAATAGGCTAACTGGTAGTCAGGGAATGTGTGGTTGGTAATTCTTCCTCAGGAAAGTGATGAACCAAAGAATGTGTACTTTTCTCCGTTGAATCTCTGAAATTCTGTCTGTTCGCTTTCAATGGATGTATCTACGACATTTTAAATCGATATCTGGAATGGAATCGAATCTTCGTTCATATCACAGGTGTGAGCAAACAGCCCTGCATGTCAAGACCGAATGAAATTTTATTTTCGATCACGACAATAATTTTTTTCCTGTTTGTAAAGCCTTCGTGAGGAAAGGATATCTAGAACGAAAGGTAGAACCAAAAATAAAAGGAATTCGTTGAATATATAATTAAGTCAAATTTATCTTACGTTTATGCCTGAACGACTTCAAGTAAGGTCTTTGCTTCTTCTTCTGAAAGTAGTTGGCCTATATCATGCATATTTGCGTGTTAATTACCATTTTTATATGAACTTGTGTTTTTAATAGGCGAACAAAGTAAGTAACAAAAACACAACTTTTGTATTACCCTCTCATCGTGGAGAGCTACCTCAAAGCTTATGCCTAAACAGTAGAAAATGAGTTCATGAAACAGTATAAAATGAGAATTTAAAAAATGATAATTAGATGGGTAATAGTTTATCCTAAATCACTCCCCTCGATCGAAATAGTAATATTCTAAGGTCAATTTTGAAGTTTTTCAATTTGAACTACTCTGAATTTTCATCGGAAAGTGTTTAACTTAGAGCATTTTCAGAAGTTAATAATGTTCACTTTATTCCATTTTCGGTCGTTTCAGATCCCTCTCTGGACAGCCTTCGAGCTTGCAGATCGTTCATTGGATTCATTTCAAGGAAAATGTGAGTATTAATTTTCTATCCATATTCTTAATTCTTGACGATGCCATTGCTTCAAGTCGATGCTGATAGAGAACCAAGACCAATATACTGCCAATCAAATCTCTTTCGTATCTAGGGTTATTTCTTCAAGAACAGTGATAAATATAGCGAATAAGCAAGAGCTCGATGATAAATGAGTAGTTCGATATTTAAATAAAGAATTCGGCGACGAATATTGCAAAACTATTCAAGTTCCTCCAATTAATCCCCTAAAAACCTCTCCAGTAAGAAGAGCGGCAAAAAAGCGTAAACTTCCCCTTAAACTCTTCACGAATGACCAACAGGAGCTCTGCCCACGCGATCTTATCCGTTTAAGTTCTTTCCTTCCCCTTCCATCCCAGATGTACCATTCGTCCCTTTTCAGACGCCATTTTTTATGCCCAAAAATGCCCCTTTTCCTAAACTCCAGAAATCCTTAGAGTCAACAAAGCGTGGAAGTAACGTGTCGGGTTTGGGGGAGGAAAACCTCCCCCCCGTTTCTCTTGAGCGTTTCCCTCTCTCTTCTATCTCCTTACTTCTATCTCTAGCCACACTTTCCTATTTCCGGTTGCCCATATCAGATTTCCTCTCTTCCTTAAACGGCTAACTTCGCCATTTGCCCACTCTTGTAATCTGATTTCCCACATTTTCCGATTTCTTTTCTCTCCGTCATTATCTCCTTATTTCTTCCTTCTGTAAATCTTTTATCGAATATCGGCTCATTTTAGCCAATGGCGAATGAGCCATTGTTCACAGGAAATTCAATATTCTCTTTCGAGTGAATAATTTCTTCTTTCATCGGTTTGTTCCCTCACACTTCTTCCACTTACTAACAAACATTTGCTTTGGCTGCTACGTACCATTTTCCTAATTATGAACTATTCTTATGAATTCCGTTTCCTATTTTTATTTCGATCAGTATTTTCTAAAAACGCAACATCTAGACCTTCATTTAATAATTCTTGTTACCATTATAGTACATTGGCACTCCTTTTGTTATTTATTCATAATAATATGTCTTATTATGTTCCAGTTTCCAGAAGGAATTCTATTAGTTATGCTCAGTTAGAAGCCCCATTTTCGCTGACATCTTTACCATTTTATCTCACATTATTTATTTCCAACTTCATTATTAGTATAGCGAATCGAACTCTTCATAAACTGTAGTTCATTCTGAGCACTAGGATATCAAATATTTTATATTCTATATCTCTTTCTTTAACTCCCTACAACTTTATTAAGTTTTTTCACAGATCCCTTTTCTTTGTGGATGTTTTTCTGCAGTAGAAATATTTCTTCTATTTATAAAGATTATTTATATATTCATACTTTTATTTTCATTTCTACGGTGCTCCTTAATAATATATAAATTTTCTAGGTTACAGTTTTATGTTATTTATCCATATTTTATTCCCAATCCTGGCAAGGGCTTTCTTATCATTTTATTATTATTGTTACACGCGTTGCTATGGGTTAATAGTCCGGTGGTGCCCTATTACTCTTTTACAATTATTCCAATACTCCGCTTTACAATCATTCAGTAAAATATACAATGCTAATTACAACAATGTAATGCCTTTGCTTACTACTAGACATAAATGGAAGATGGGACTTTCTAGTCGCAATTTCGCCCTAAAAGGACGTTTCGTATTTTATTGTATATTCCGTATATAGCTTTCTTTGTTGACCTCAATCCCGTAATTATCTTGTTCAATTTTATTGGTACTGTTTACTGTTTGCGTTTTATTGCTATTTTACGTTGGTTAAATGAAAGATAGGAATTTATAGTCTCTTCTTTGCTCTTTATTTCTCATATTACTTAAGATTCATTCCACTTATCTCCACCCCTTTTCACTTCCGCTCTTCTGTATTCCCGCCTCCCCTCCTCACTTACTAAACCTGTCCTTCGATATCCTTCTGCATTCCTCTTTACACTCATTCGCCAAAGTTTCGGTCCGAGGAGCAAACGCTTCGGTTGTTTCGGTCCCTCCCTGAAAGAGGAAAAGGAGAACGTGCGAAGGAGAGAGGAAAGGAAAAGGGAGAGGAGTTGACTTCATCCCTTGCCATTTTGGGCAAACAGAGGAGGGTATTTGGAACGCAGGAAATAGAGGGAAATTTGCCCTAGGCGTCGGCAAAAAGTACGGAAACGAATGGTCCTCGGAGGAGCAGTTGGTTGTAGCGCGTAAACAGACAGTGTAGAAGGACCTCAAGATTTGCAATGATGAATCTTTCCCTACGTTTACTTTTTGTGTGTTCTGAGTCACTTTTGGTTCGTGGAGAGAAATGAAAAAATAATCGCTTTGAGCTCTCTTCTTCGCCGATATTTCCCCTGTCGAGCTTCTCTTCTTCTCTGCACGCTCTATTGCTCGGGAACATCACGTTCTCCATAAAAACTGCCTATTAGTTCCCATTAGCTAATGAAGTTGCCCGTGGCTTTTCATCGGATTCCGGTTTTAAGGCTTTGGAACAATTAGTTTTGTCCCTGTTGGATCCTCGGACAATAACACGCTGAAAAGAGGAGGACGAGGAGCAAACTGGTTAATCGGATAAAAATATTTTCCTCTTTATTTAATTTATATTCGCAGGATTTGAACCTCTCCGTTGAATTTATTCACGTGACCAGCGTTGAATATTTGTGTAGAGCTGATTTGTTCTCAGAGAATGTCCTAGGGAATATTTATCATTAGTCAAGACCCTACTTATCTGATTTGCTTAAATTTGCATTCACTGGAGCTGACCCTCTTAAAGTTTATTTATATGCAACTCAGCGTTACCAATACCTGCTTCATTTATTCCGAAAATTCCATGTGTATTGTATGTGTTAACTATCCAAATAGAAAAAATAATGGTTCCATTCTTAGGGATGACAGTGGCTAGATAATAAGTTGATCGTCATGTTTAAGGAGATTCTCTTATGTATTATTTTTACAGCTGTTATTTCCTATATCTCGTCGCTGTAAGACCCCAAAGATTCCACCTTCGTTAGCTATCTTCAAACAGTATGATGGCGCGGATAGTTATGAAATGTCAGCTTAGCACATTTTTCCCGTATATGAGCATAATAATACTGGCTAACATCGCCCCTCCTAACATTGTAATAGTGAACGTCTTCACTCGTTTACAGTTCTGAAATGTATCTTTTTTCGTTCAATTTTAAAGGAAGTCAAAAGTGTACGAATATTATTTATCAAATTCTAGCTATTTGTATCGAAAATATAACCTCAAATCAATTTTCGCTTTCTTTAATTAAGAAGTGAAAAACCTTTGTAGTTGGTGAAGTCAGTTTTACAGAATTGTATAATTTCACTAGTTCATTTTCCTTGGATTAGATGATACACTGATATTTATTTTTATTATTGTTATAATTCCGCAGTTATAAGGTGGAAGATGATATGTATAAACCTTTTATATAAAGCTTAGGGCCAACTAAACCGTTTTTGGGCGAAAAACTCCGGCCCTCAAAGAAATTTGTAGCCGAAATATATAATCAGAAGACAATGGGAATGCTCTAAATTGCCCATTATAATCAACTAGCTCTCCATGATTTCACACCAAAGTAATTACTGTTAGCGATATTAAGATCAAGAAAAATAATTTTTGAAAATTAATGTACATTCTTGAAATACACACACACAGTTTTGACCCGTTGACACCGACTAAGGAGCTATGTGGCCCGCCGAGAAAACATTTGAATACCACTGAACTAAACGATAATTTCCCAAATTTCTGCTCACTGAACTAAACTAAAGTAACAAATTCACCACGGTGCTTTCCATTTTCCTTTTACATGAAATTTATTCAGCTATATGAGCATAATAATACTGGCTAACATCGCCCCTCCTAACATTGTAATAGTGAACGTCAAGTGTGGAAGCATCCTGTCCTAAGTCTTTAACACACTTTAAGTTACAGGCGGATTTGACAACAAAGGGAGTTAATACTCATTATGAGCTCGAACTTTACGCTCGCGTTGCTGTGAATTGGAAGGGACTGTTCTCCCTTGAGGAAGCTGTGTCATCAAGCCGAACATCACGTTGTGTTTGGAATGGCATTTCAAGGACTTTTAACGACGTTAAAGCGAAAGGGTAATAATTTATCATCGGCAGCATCGGACGATTTTCTCTCGCTGTCGGGTTATTGTCCCCTAACTCATCGGTTCAAAATCAATATCGCAGGCTGGAAAAGGATTTATTACTTTTGAATTTCTGTGGATGTTATGAAATGGATATTTTTGTCTCGATTTCGCATCGAAATTAGCAATATAATAGGGAATAGGTTTTGAGGAAATGAAAATTGAGTAACGGGAGATGAAAACCTCGGAAATCGTTCAGATGTTATTGAATACTCTTAGGCGTCCGAAAAAGTCTTATATGAAATTTAAATATCATAAACATTATTTGTTAGAGAAGGCTATTCTAAGAAAATTCTTCGCGACAGTTATTCTAGAGAAGAGAATATAATCAAATGAAATCTCAGAATAATATCTGTAAGTCACACTGCTGTATTGAGAGCTTACTTCCAATAACTTCATTATATATGTATCTTTCAGTTTTTACCTAATGTAAATCATCGCACAAGGAAGTCATCTATATCGAGTTTGAATAAATTGACAAAGTGAGTTTTATCGATCGTATATTAGTTACAATAGATTAACTCACTTTCTTTTATTTTCCAATATTTAAAATTTACAAACAAGTGATGGATTTAAGTACTTATTCCAGAGAACCATTTGAATCTCTGTTCAAAGCGGATAACACCTGCATCTGCATCTGTGATGGATTTAAGTACTTATTCCAGAGAACCATCTGAATCTCTGTTCAAAGCGGATAACACCTGCATCCTTCCTTACCCGCATCGCAAAATTCTCTGGTAAAATGCTGGTAGATTTTTCTGGTGCTTTGGAGCATTAGAAATGTCTTCATTCAGTTTGAGGAATATTTTAATTCGTTTCCAAGTAAAATTATCATCGTGGAGTTTCGCTCATCGCATTTTGTAGCGATGTTTCATTCGAAAAATCGCTACAAAAATTTTTAACAGACTTCCCGACTCTCTCTTAGATAAACTTCAGTCACTTATTCTTTAATTTTACTAGAGAATTGCATCTGATGTTGTTTAATTATTGAGCACAAACACTGATTTGGGTACAAATATTGAAAATACGAAGATCGTACAATAAATCATAGAGAAAGATAGAAAGACAGATCATTTTGTGTAGAAAAAAATTTTTTTAATAATCTCCTTTTAACTCTATTCACTTTTGCAAGCGTTTATCCGTCTTTTTTAAGCCGCTCAAAAAGTAGGATTCCGGAAGGTCCTCAAAATAGGCATCTGTTAGGGCGATGACCTCGTTCGACGTGAACCGTTTGTCCGCCGAGTGATTTTATCCAATTTGGTGATAAAAAGAAGTCACTAGAGGCAAAATCCGGTGAATACGGTGGATGTTGTAATAATTCAAACTTTAATTCGATAATTTTTTTCCATCGAAATCGAGCAGGTGTGCACCAGTGTATTGTCTTTTCCTTTTATTGAGGATGTTATTTCTTGATTTTTTCGCCCAAACGGTGCAATAACGACGCATAATACTCTCCAGTTATCGTTTGACCTTTTTTCAAGTAATCGGTGTAGGTGATTCCGCGTGCATCCCAAAAAACCGTGGCCATCAACAGAGCCGCGTGTTATTGGTGCAAGGGGTGCAGCGCACCCGTCGGCGGCAATGTGAACTATTAACTCATAATGACCATTCACAACGTCAGGATATGGAATATAATTGTTACTTATGTTTTGTGACTAATCTAAGCTAGGGAACGATGTCATAAAACAATGATTTTTCATAGTCTTAGAAAATAATTTTTACCTGCAAATCAGGAAATGTTTTTTGATAATTTTAGTTAATCAAAGATTTAAGAATATCGTTAAGAATGCCAAACCCCTTCCAGGTGCTGATATAGACTCAGACGACAACCTATTAATTGCAGATCTGAATACAAAACTGAAGCACGTGAAAAGGAAAAGAAGGGTTAAAAAGAAATGGGACGTAAAGAAGTTGAAATCAGAAAAACAGCGTTCACTACAGCACTGAAAGAAAAATTTCGAACATAAGAAAAGAAAAAAATGTGTTAAGGAAGAGTGGAATGATATAAAATCTGGTAAAAAACGAAGAGAAAATCAAATATTTGCTTTTCACAGAATTTATTCATGCGACCATGGTTTCGGTGCAAATTTACACCGTCATCAGGCACCGACGCTTCGTTACAACAGCTTAACGAAGCCTCGGTGCTTGATGATGTTGTAAATTTGCACCGAAACCATGGTCACATAAATAAATTCTGTGGAATGTAAATATTTGATTTTTTCTTCGTTTTTTAAAATGAAATTCCACCAGATTTCACCTAGTACTTTTAATTTTATAAAATCCGGTATTATAGAGACACTAGAACAGGAAGTGGGGCGCGAGAGAAGTCAAAGAAGTAAGAAAGAATGGATCACTTAGGAAATGATAGACAAGGTGGAAGAAAGGATAAAGTGGAAATGTGATAATACAGAACATGGGAGAAGAAAATACAGGAAGCTAAATAACGAACTGGGGAGGGAGACAGATAAAGCTAGAGAGGATTGGATGAAAAGGTAATGCCACATAATAGAGGAACTGGAGAAGGCTGGGAAAATAGAAGAAATGTATAAAACTGCAAGTTGTCTGACTAAGAGGAACCAAAGAAGGATAAGTAAAAAGGAATGATAGATAAAAATGGGAAAGTAAATACAGATGAAGAAGAGATTAAGGTTCTGTGGAAGGAGTACATAGTAAGTACATAGTAGAACTGTATTGTACACATGATTTCAATAGAAGAATAGATCTAGAGGATGAGGGGACATGTGAGGAGGATTCTCAGGGTCCAAGGATTTTGAAAGCTGAGGTTGAGAGAGCGATAAAATACCTAAGGGACAAGAAGATAATGGGTTATGATGGAATCCCAGCAGAGGTGTTGAAGGCCTTAGGGGAAGGTGCAATTGGTAGGATCACTGATCTTGTTGACAAGATATATGATACAGGAGAGTGGCCTGATGACTTCTTAAAAACAATAATGATGCCCCTTCCTAAGAAATGTAATGCTCAAGCCTGCAAAAAGTTCCGTACAATCAGTTTTATAGCTTATGTGGCAAAGATGGTGACCAGAACAATGATGAAGAGAATTGATACTAAGAGAGAGGAAAACTTGGGGAAGACCAATTTGGATTTCGAAGACGAAGGGGAACAAGGGATGACATAGGATACATGAGAATGTTAAGCGAAAGGGTATTGGAGGTAAAAAGGGAGATATTCATATGCTTTATTTATAAGAAGGCATTTGATAGGGTGAAATGGGATAAACAACTGCAGATTCTAAATTGAATCAGAGTGGATTGGAAAGATAAAAGGGCAATAAAACAACTGTACATAGAACAAAGAATTGTGATGAGGATAGAGGGAGATGAGACGAATGAGACGTCTATAGGAAAAGGTGTGAAACAAGGGTGTTGCCTGTCACCAATTTTATACAACATATATAGTGACAAACTGATAGAAGAAGCCTTGGAAGGGATTGGAGGGATAGTGGTAGGAGGAGAAAGAGTAAAGACAATTAAATATGCAGACGACCAGGCTGTAATAAGAGAGAGCGAAGAAATGTTACAAGAAATGATGGAGCAAATCAGTAAGAAAGGAGAAGAATATGGAATGAATATAAACATCGAAAAATCAAAGGTAATGAAGGTGTCAAGAAAGGATGGGCCAGTAAAAATTAAGTTGAACAGGGAGGAATTTGAGCAGGTACAAACCTTTAAATATCTGGGAAGTACCATCACATCTAATGACTGTTGTGTACAGGAAATAAGAAGTAGAATTGCTCAGAGAAAGGCAACGTTCCAAAAGATCTAGGAAATTTTGACAGCTAAGAACATCAAGATGGAGTTAAGGAAAAGATTTGCGAAGTGCTTTATATGGAGCGTTGTATTATATGGATCTAAAAAATGGGCGTTGAGAAAGAAGGAAGAGAAATTCTTGGAGAATTTTGAGATGTGGCTATGGCGAAGGATGGAGAGAATAAGATGGACAGACAAGATTGGAAATGAAGAGGTACTGAGGAGGGTTGGAGAAGAACAAGACATCATGGAAAGTATAAGGAAAAGGAAAGCAAGCAGGATATGCCACATATTAAGAGCAGACTGCTTACTGAAGAAGATTTTTGAAGGAAAGATAAATGGGACAAGAGGAAAAGGAAGAAGGAGGTTTGAAACGCTAACCGATTTGAAGAGAAGAAGGAAATATTAAACTGTGAAACGGGATGCACAAGATAGAGATGACTGGAGACAGCTGGAGACATGATGGTTTTTGTATTTAATTTTAAAAGGGGGGCAAATTATGTTTGCATAATAGCAGCAGGGGCGGCAGATATGCTTTGCGCGGCTCTGGCCATCATCTTGCCGGCCGATTTCGCCTTCTTTGGTGCCCGTTCACTTTCAAAAACCAACTGTTTAGACTGTTCCTTTGTCTTAGGTGTGTGTTAGTGTATCCATGTTTCGCCTACAGTTATATATCGACGAAAAAGCGCCAAGAATAGCCTCAGAGTCGGCCATACGATTGCGTTTATTCTTCTCGGAGAGCAAACGCTGAACCATCTGGCCGAGATTTTCTTCGCACTCAATTTTTCGTGCAAAACTGAGAACACTGTACATTGCGATATATCTGTGGCCTCAACTATTTCGCGCACTTTAATTCCTCGATCTCTCAAGAAAATATCGAGGAATTTGTCAATCATTTCGTGGATAGTCACTTCCACTGGACGTCCCGAACGATGTTCATCTTTTGTGGATGTACGGTCACGTTTAAACTCATTTACCCAATTGTAAACAGTTGCAAACACGGGAGAGAATGTGCGATGAACTTCATCTAACTCAGCTTTGATCTCTTTCGGTGTTAATCCTTTTAAATATAACTATATAACTCACTTTTTTCCATTTTCTAAATAAATAAAAGTTTTTTGCTTCGATCGACAATAAAAATAAATCCAATCTATGGACGAAGCCTTCCTTGGTGGAACTCCATACAAGGTGAGTATGCGAATAACTTGTGGAACTTTTGCACCAAACTTTTTTGCGTCATTTGACTAGTCCTTTTCTAATGTCGTATGGGCTTCGAAAGAGAATTCCCAGCAAAAGTGAGATTTCGACCCCAGCTATTATAGGGTCGATTATAGAACTCCCCATCTTTTTCCTTAAAAATGTATTTTGTGGATTTTCATAAATATTTTTAGAGTACTTCCAGGGACGGTAGAGAATTTAGAATCTAGATTCTGTTAGTAGTTGTGCGTTTCTAAATAACGGAAAGTGATTGTATTTCTTTCAATGTGGTCTTGAGGTCGACGACAAGCCAATACGACATTCTCCCATAAGAAATGTATTGCGGAGAATTTAAGAAATTATTTTAAAGCGGTTTCATATATGATAGAAGTTTGCTACTTGATATGGCGATTTCATTAGGCAAAGTGATTACCCATTAGCCCCCAATACTTAAATACTCGTGAATGCTGTCACAAAAAATAATAGTACCCCTTACTAGCAAGCTATAATATGCAGCATCCATTTCTTTTGGTCGTCTTTGAATTTTTACTGATCGTGTACCTGAGTGGATAACAACAAAAACGGTGAAAACGTTTTGTAAGCTGGATAAATATACGTTAACCGAGTATAGGTTCTTCCTCTTCTAAAGAGAGTTATCAGAAGCTATTCATCAAGAACAGTGCGAAGGATAAGGGGCTCCTGAATGCTGAGAAGGAAATACACAATTTATCGTCGGGAAAGAGATGTTACTTAATGTGTATCTAAAGTGGAAAAATTTTCAATAATTGAGAAATGGACACGTGATAAATTTTTGGAAGCAAGGGCGAAAATATCACAACCAGGACTCTGCAGCAGTGGGCTATGGTTGCGGCTTTTCAATTCCTTTCGGACGAATTCAAGTTTACCGCGTCGCAGTCTTGGGTAGATTGTTTTTAAAGAAGACAATATGATGTCATTCTTGCAGTGCAGAACTTTAAAAAATAAGCCAGTCTATTAGTTGAAAGGTTCGATACAGATTACTTGATCAATACATATCAAACAGGATGCGAATACCGTATCAATGTACGTCGAACCTTTCAACTAACAGACTGGTCGAAAAAAGAACAGAAGTATTTTTAGGAAGTATCGATAGGATATCCCATTCCTATACCGCGCAGTACGCAAAAACATGATCTGAAAAATTATTGCCGAAGGTGTATTTTTGTATCCAGGAGAGAACTGGCAGATTCGGCCTGAGGATTATAGAAGAAGTCAAAAAGTTAACTGAATTAATTAATATTATGTAACTTGCTCCAAGTNTTAATATTAAATAACTTAATTTTTAGTTGATTTTATGTGTTAAACTAATACAATGCCTTCCGTATTAAAAGTGACAATAGTCTTCGTATGATGCATTATTCGTTCAATATGACCGTGAATAGCGAATTCCTATTCACAGTTCCTCTTTTAATTTATCGCTCGGATTCCATCCTGCTTCAATGATAAATCACGAATTGCCCCAAAAAAACTCGTAGAACAGCTTTCGAATAAGGTTTCATTGAGACTATAGTATTCCTTTGATAGCTAATTAGTATTTAAAATAGTTAACATTATAATCATAAATCTTAAAATTTTACTTTCTTACGACTGAAAGTTTCACATCTCTATCGGATTTCAGAAATTGATATAAATTTGGAATTTCGAAATTTACTAATTAGGGTCTATCAGAATTCCTAGAGATTTAAATTAAGATGAATTAGCTGTACTTTTTGTACGTAGAAGCAGAATCTTATGCATTGAAATGCCCCATGGAGTAGAGGTATGTGAATTATGATTCTGTTTAATTAGTGTTCGATGATTATTCTGATTGCTTTCCAATTTCAAATAAACACTTCAATATATTATAGCAATAACAGAGGCTTCATAAATAATGCTCAAATTTTTAAATCGATTTCCGGTAGAGTCTTAGTTATCCGTGTGATTGAGGCCCACCTCGGATAATCGAGAGCTCCGATAATACGGAAGGGTTATCTTGTTCACGTATATTATGCAAAAAATGGCTTTTTTCGTGCCTTGCCGTGCTAAGACGTGCATTTTTAATTAAAAAATCATTATGTACATTTTTTATATAAAATATTTCCCTCGCTTTATATCAAATCCCTGCGATAAATCAGTGAGCGTTACACAGACGCTTCAGGACGCAAAATGGGAATCTTTAGAAGTTGGAAGATTTAATAAAAGGATTAAGTTGCTGGATACATTTAGAGAAAGCACGTCAGAGATTATGTAGTCGATATGCTCGTAATGCGACCCCTTATGTTACATAGACCATTCTGATACTACGAGAAAGATCAGGGAAATAGATAATAGAGCAAATCGATTCAAAAACTCAATTTTCCGTGAACGATACGCGAAAGTAATCGAAAAAGGAAATAGAGTAATGGCGCATATATCCTCTGCCGCACGCCAAAAGGAGACTTGCGGGATAGACTTACACAATATATACGTGAATTGTCCAGATGCAGTTCTCACTTCTTTTCTCTGATTATCTCCAGATTATTATGAACTGGCGTGGTGCAGTTATAGCGGAAGTAATTTAAGCTCTTTGCCGGTACATATTTAAAAAGGCAAAGCACACAAATATGTATGTACCTCGGATAATGTGTAACATCGGTAAATGGGAAATCGATTAATTGAGTACACTATTGTACCATTTAATTTTCACTAAGTTATGTGGGTGAAACAAAAACTTTGTCTTGGATTTTCAGTCGCCTTTTCTATTGCATATCCAATATGCTTTATTAAGATACTCTTTTGAAAGATACTAACTAACAAGAGGAACACCAGACTTCCGTAAGAGAGATTTGCTGGAGACCTTCACGGTAGGTTCCCTGCTCTAAAATAACACGTACATCATCGACTTTTGACACCAACAATCCTTTGTTTGTGCAAAATTGACAATTGAAAATCGGAGTAATACACGCACATTACCGTGGATATCGCGAAATTTGCCATGCAGGAAAATATTTTCTCTCTTTTTTTTGACAAATCATTCATATTTTCACTATTAAGTTTCAACTTCTAACCTTCAAGATATTATTTACCGTCTTCGTTAACATTTATTCAAATATACGTTGGATAATTACTCCATAATCTATTACGTATAGTCGACACTCAGTTACACACACAGCACATTGTCGTCCTAAACCACTTGCGTCATTTGACTAGTCCTTTTCTAATGTCGTATGGGCTTCGAAAGAGAATTCCCAGCAAAAGTGAGATTTCGACCCCAGCTATTATAGGGTCGATTATAGAACTCCCCATCTTTTTCCTTAAAAATGTATTTTGTGGATTTTCATAAATATTTTTAGAGTACTTCCAGGGACGGTAGAGAATTTAGAATCTAGATTCTGTTGGTAGTTGTGCGTTTCTAAATAACGGAAAGTGATTGTATTTCTTTCAATGTGGTCTTGAGGTCGACGACAAGCCAATACGACATTCTCCCATAAGAAATGTATTGCGGAGAATTTAAGAAATTATTTTAAAGCGGTTTCATATATGATAGAAGTTTGCTACTTGATATGGCGATTTCATTAGGCAAAGTGATTACCCATTAGCCCCCAATACTTAAATACTCGTGAATGCTGTCACAAAAAATAATAGTACCCCTTACTAGCAAGCTATAATATGCAGCATCCATTTCTTTTGGTCGTCTTTGAATTTTTACTGATCGTGTACCTGAGTGGATAACAACAAAAACGGTGAAAACGTTTTGTAAGCTGGATAAATATACGTTAACCGAGTATAGGTTCTTCCTCTTCTAAAGAGAGTTATCAGAAGCTATTCATCAAGAACAGTGCGAAGGATAAGGGGCTCCTGAATGCTGAGAAGGAAATACACAATTTATCGTCGGGAAAGAGATGTTACTTAATGTGTATCTAAAGTGGAAAAATTTTCAATAATTGAGAAATGGACACGTGATAAATTTTTGGAAGCAAGGGCGAAAATATCACAACCAGGACTCTGCAGCAGTGGGCTATGGTTGCGGCTTTTCAATTCCTTTCGGACGAATTCAAGTTTACCGCGTCGCAGTCTTGGGTAGATTGTTTTTAAAGAAGACAATATGATGTCATTCTTGCAGTGCAGAACTTTAAAAAATAAGCCAGTCTATTAGTTGAAAGGTTCGATACAGATTACTTGATCAATACATATCAAACAGGATGCGAATACCGTATCAATGTACGTCGAACCTTTCAACTAACAGACTGGTCGAAAAAAGAACAGAAGTATTTTTAGGAAGTATCGATAGGATATCCCATTCCTATACCGCGCAGTACGCAAAAACATGATCTGAAAAATTATTGCCGAAGGTGTATTTTTGTATCCAGGAGAGAACTGGCAGATTCGGCCTGAGGATTATANTAAAAATGTTTATGTAACATGCTCCAAGTCTGGAAAGCTGACATTAGACATATATAAAGAGTTTTTGAGAAAGGTTCTCAATGACAATGTGCAAAAAAATTAATTTTTATTAATAGTATACTCTTGGGGAGGTCAAACCAATTCAATATGAAGTCTTTTTAAAAGAAGAATGCCTTCCTACATTCACACTAAATAATACCACCAAAATGTACGTCAATATGTCAGCCATGTGATGTTTATTTTTTCTGGCAAGTATAAATATTCATTAAAAAATACAAAATGTCCCAGCAAATACAAGAAAAATGGATTTGAGAAGATGGGAAGACACAATCCATACTCATGGATTGGTGCATGACCAGCAATCGGCCCCCATATTCAAAGTTATGTTTGCAGTATGCATTCTTTTTCTCCATGTTACCTTCATTTCTGAATGTTAATCAAGTTTGTTTTTCAAATTAAAACTTAAAAAAAATATTCATGCAATGCACAATACTTCCTGTGCTGTGATTGGTGTCAGAAATGTATGTTTCAATCGTTTTTATTATAACTACCACCCAAATTGTTACAAATAAATAAGGAACTAAAAGAGAAGGAAAATAAAGTTAAATGTTTATTTCTAACTATTCCATTTATCAAATGAGGATGGTGAGATGTGTTACTATTTAAAAGATATCAAAATAACTGTGGACAGATACAAATACTAGTAAAGAAGTGCTACGTTAAAAGACCGATGATTTAAAATAAGGATAAAAATATTAATATAACAATGCAAGGATTTCTTGAACATATTTTTCTTGTTTATTTTCTCATACTTTTATATCGTATATCCTATGTTTAAATGAGAACCGTCTATATATAATAGGTTATGGAGAGCTTATCTAACTTATATTTGAATAAATGTTAACGAAAACGGTTAATAATATCTCGAAGGTTAGAAGTTGAATTTGATGGTGAAAATATGAGTAATTTGTCAAAAACAAATAGAGAAAATATTTGCCTACACGAAAAATGTCGCTATATCCATAACGTACGTGTAATGCGTGGATGCCCAACTCCGATTGTCGATTAAGTATATGTTATTTTAGAGCAGGGAACCTACCGTGAAAGTCTCCAGCAAATCCCTGTTACGCAAGTCTGGTGTTCCCCTTGTAAGTATTTATAAAAATCTATAGGATCGAAGAACAGCAATGGAATAGGAATAAATAAATGCAGTTAAGATACGGGGGAAATCAAAAGAAACCAATTATGTTGAGTTTAACGACAGACTTCGGAAGAAAGGGAAAGCTAATGAAGAATCAGAGAGCTAATGAATTTAAGGCTAAAGAGTGGAATTTCTACAACGCTTGCATTGTATAAAATACACCACACTTTTATTTACTACATATTTTGTCTTCTCCGCCTTTTTTTAAATAATCAGCAGCTGCTACGGCTGCTACAATTCGCTCTTCTACATTCTCAATGTTCAATTCTCTCAGACGAAAAAGGGAATTAGCATTAGCTGAATCCTCGGTATGCGTCGTCGAATGCGACATTTCTCGCTGACAAGCGCTTATGGCATTCAATCTAGCCAGAGCGTTACATTCCACGAAGACAGCGCAGCATCTGTAATCGACTAAATGACAGGACAAAAGTATCTCTGTCTTTACGCGACTTAAAAAAATCATTGCTTTGGAAAGTCTTAATTCTCAAAGATTTCCCACCTGGTGATGATTCTCTAATCAATTTCTCTCGTAAATTTTGGTGTTGGTCAAATATATTAAATTCTTTCCCTCGAACATGCGAATTTTGTGAACTTCCAAACGTATTCTCCACAGGTGTCATAAAATCCGTTTCAATATCCCTTTCTCTTTTCGAAAAGTCCTTCATTGTATTGAAACTGACTTTTACTCAGGAAATAACTCAAGGGTATTTGGCGAATCTCACACCTTACAGACGAAACCGAGTAGAGTTTTTTCTTTTCGTGCTGGCATTCGTGGTGGTCAGGTGGAAGAAGTTGCAGGATTTGAAACATGTATTAAGAAATGAGCTGTTCATGAACCGTAATAATTCAGGAATGGAGATTTACTTTCAAATTGCTATCTATCCTTGAGATATGTTGACTTGATAAGATACCGAAACATCTCAGTAAAATTTCTCTCTCGAATATTTCTACGAAATAATATAGATAATAATGTAATAATCGTATAACCTATGTTTCAATTGAAAGAATCCAATTGAACCTATGTTTCAATTGAAAGATCCAAGTCATGAGATTTCAGTCAATGCCACTATTATCCTAAAAATTATATCATTATAATATCATTAAATAAACTCATTTCATCGAATACTATTCCTAAGATGTACTACACGATTAATGGGATTAGGGGTGCTTTGGAATTTTCTTGATAGAAAACATTTATAATAAGTCAGCATTATAGTATGACAGTAGTAAAGTAGTACTAAAACTAACTCTTAAAGATAAACATTTCTCGTAATTCAGGAATTACGTTATGAAAAATCAATGCTATTTTCCTGCAAGGGACGCTTTTTGCTAGTTTTCAAGGGAATATTTTATACATATTTCAAATTAAAGGAGATAGAATTTACTGAATTATATGTTTCTCGAGTTCTTCGTTTACATATCGATTTTTATAAACTCTGTTTAAGGCAAAGAAATTAATGTGAATTTCTAGAGAGCACTTTAAATTTTCCGATAGATTGCTTCCCTTTTATATTTCTTAACCTGTGAAGGTCAGCCCTTCCCTGGAATCTGCACAAATCGAATTTTATGT
Organism: Ladona fulva; assembly: GCA_000376725.2. Classification (NCBI taxonomy): domain Eukaryota; kingdom Metazoa; phylum Arthropoda; class Insecta; order Odonata; family Libellulidae; genus Ladona; species Ladona fulva. The sequence continues at coordinate 19,747 of KZ309169.1, read as the reverse complement.
GCTCAACTTTCACTGCATCTTCTGATATTGGTTTCCGTTTAAGACCATTTCTGTCGCAGTCACACTTCTGTGATAAATATTCAATAGCCAGATTTTCGGTTTTGCGGAAGAAAAGTCAGAAATGCGAATATTAGATTAAGTCTATCAAACCCGTTGGATATTCATGCAATACTTTTTGAAAAAGTTTCACAGAAACTCCGTTGATATGTTACCTACGGTTCGGTCGACCAACTGTCCCGGAACCGTTACCTATGCAAGATTGCAAAGGTTTCAGCAATTTTTCGGTTATAGTATTGGAAAAATACAGAAAAAATATTTACTCAAATGAGAAGTAGAGATGTATTAATTGGAATGTCCGAATATTTAACGAAAGATCATTCATTTATCAAACAAGAAAATTTTAAATTAAAAATATCCTTTTAACCGAGAAAGTTTGGAAAAAATATTATTCCAAGCAAGCAAAGAATTTTGATTAATATATGTAAACATTCGACGATGAGAATTTGTGGAGAATTTTGGAGATGTCCGTAAAGCTAAGGCATATTTAACACGTTGAAGATTATTGTAATAAGATGTTTATAGTTTAAACAAATCCCAAAACGGCCACAAGAAAATTTTTCGTTACTTTATTGTCTCCATGAAAGATTCATTTAATCATTCGTTCATTTTGATACGTACACATGTACAGGTATAAAATAAAGTCTGAAAATAATACTAAGGGAGCGTTCAACTAAATATTCTCTTCTTTCGATGATTTTTCATTTACCAGATCTCATCTAGGCTGAGAAGTATTTGGAACACTACACTAAAGCTCTTCAGTAATATTAGGTAAATAGAGCTGGAGTTAAGGCTACGTCAATGATGACGCGATGAACATAAAGAGATTCTTTTTGAATTCATTCCACTATTTCGTTTATTATTTCTTACAGTATTTTCCAGGATTACCCACATATTCATTTAAATAGCATTAAAATCTTCAAGAGTAAATTTGACGTACCAACATTTGAGTGAATTTGTGGATATTCGGAATTAAACTCATATCCATTCTCAAGAATTTAATATCTTCCTGTTGCAAGTCGGAATTTCACAACATTTTCTTCAATAATATTCCACTTCTACCATAATGGGAAAAAATCACTGAATGTTACATCTCAGCAGTTGCATAGCTGTTACCCTTTCATCATTAGTCGAAATAAGGATCACGAAATTATACACAAAAGTTCTGGGAATTTTGTATGACGAATTTGAGATTTTTATTAATGGCGACTGAGTTTCTTATTTTGAACTATTTTCATTAGCACTTAAGTTTGTGGGGCATGGTTTTCCTTTCTCTAATCATTGCAGTTTACTTTTATTTCTATGTAAATCATAAGCTGTACTTTCTTAAATTCATTAGCTGTTTTAAGCCCACGAAGCACCTTACGTATCTTTCCCAATCCGAGTATTAATTTGCTTCTCTTTAGTAGATTTGGATAATCGAAATACTACGGTAAATTCAGCTTTATTTTGGGATCCCCTCCGGAGCAACTTTTTTACGTCTCCGCCCTTTTAAATTCCTCAGCGCCCAATTCACTTACCACTCTCCCGCATTCCAAATCCAATGAACGCAAGCACTTCCTTTTCCACACTCTGCAGAACTCCTTTTTTCTCAATGCGAAACGGCAATTCCAAGGACTCGACAGTACTCGTGAAAAAATCTACATTAAACTCCTATATTGACAATATTCGAAGCAGAACATAAATTGGTGTTTTTCGAACGCAGAATTTCCTCCCACGCATCCGAAGCCACTGGAGATCGCAGGAATCTCGCAAATTTCTCTTTTCTTTGCCGAAAGCCGTCGTACCAGCGGGTGATTCAGGGAGAGGGGTGGAATCCTTTGGGTTTTCTCTGAGAGCAAACGGGATGAGCGCTCCGAAAGAGAAGGCTCCTCCCTCCCGCAATCCTAATCCCTCCGAAGCCACGGAACAAAACCCTCCTAAAATATTTGCGAATATTGGTTTCGTGGGAAGTGAAGAAGAGAGAGAGGAGTTTTCGGAAGTATGACTTAACATCTCCCGTGCATTCTCTCAACTTTCCCAAGGGACAGATACGTTTGCCCATTTCTGCGATGGAGATAAAATGCTCCGAAAGAAGGAATCGAAATTGGGAAGGATAGGAAATGGGTGAATGTAGATCTCGGAGGAACGTCTCTTGTGATATTATGATCATCTGCTCTAAAAGAAGGCAAGGAAAATATCTAGAAAGTTCTCACTTACCACATGTAATATACTAAAACTAGTAAACGCCCCCGTCAAGAATGACGGAAATAAATTTAGTTTAAAAAATATCTATTACCGTATATATCTGGTCTTCCTAAGCAAAAAAAAATTCCGTCGTAAGATCATGATAACTCAATATGTTTCTTACCATTATATATAATATTTATTCTACTGTTCTCAAGTCATGAAAGCTGAATTTATGTAATTTTTTATAAAAATCATAAGAACTGATTATCCCTGTGCATTTATATGGGATAATTCATGAAATCAATATTATACAATAGCCATAGCCGTCAAAGGGATGGGTTGTTTATTTCCCAAAAAAAGTTACGAAATTTCGGTGTTTTTTATCAAAATCTTCAAAAATTCGGATCTATATAAATATTTCACGACTAAAATAAGAATAAATGATGATTTTCCTTTCTTGAGATACTTGTCTCAGTTTCGTAGGACCATTGTTTCTAATTAAATTTTGTGAAAGAAACAACCTCTGCAGGTAACGAAAACCTATTTATACATTTCTACATTTCTTATGGAAAAGTACACTAACTGATTATCCCCGTGAATTTATAAGGGTATAACCCATGAAATAAATGTTCAACAATTGCCATGGTCGTCAAAGTGATGGGTTGTTTATTTATTAAAATAAGATTCTATGACCATTTTCCTATCTTGTGACACTTGTTTCAATATCATAGGACCGTTGTCTCTCATTTAAGTTTGTAAAAGAAGGAGTAGTTTTCCTGAGGGTTTCAGCATCGTAGAAACACAATGCCGTTTGTTTCAGATCTCTAGGTCAAGCAGTTTCTGAGATAAATAGGGGGAAGGACAGACGGACTGACGGACAGACATTTGCTTTTTATATATGTGATACTTATGGAGTGTTTTTAAATCTCTAACTAACTGTGTAAAATATTGATTGTTCACCACCTTTATAAAAAGGACGATGCAGACGAAAAAAATCAATGAGAATAATTACTAATAATAGACAGTCGCATTTTTATGTTTTAATATTGCTATATACTGTTATATAATGTTAAAGCTTAAAGGCAGAAATTTTACTTCTTGAACGTCATCGACTACGAATATGTCTTTGATGTTGAAATCGTTTAGTCATTTGGAGGCTTAAATTAGATATCGGATCTTTTATCTCTCTTATCCAGGAATTACCAGCATTTATCTGAGCTCTGTCTGCTTTAACTTAATGGAAATAATTAATATTTAACTGTTCCGAATCTCATATTAACTGAACCACAATAAAATACACGGTACAGCACACGGCCAATGTTTCGTTTAGGAGCTCCATTAGAAGGTTATCAAATTCAGATGGCCGCAAATCAGGTAAACCTGATGACCGAGGTAATGCTAAATACTCAAAAATATTTTGACAGGATTCATTTTTATAACAATGTACCAAATCGTAACTGTCAGAGTGTAAACAATACTATCAAATAAATGAAATTCTATGCTAGACATCACAAAGCTCATTTCAGTTTTTCGTATAAGATCCCACTATCTTAGAAAATTACCAGGGTAACAAGGTTAAATAAACGTCAGAGTAGAAATTAAGAATTGAATAATAGAAGTTTTAAAATATAAAATGTTTAAAACCTTTTTCCCCTTGATAAAAAATAACCATCTTAGAGAGAAATCATAGCCATACAAAAGACATATTTATTCTTAAGCTTTCAGGCTTAGGTCACTCGTTGTAAATAATGTTCCACAGGAATTTTTTTTCAGATGAATAAATAACTTCCAAATAAAATTTCAAATTGCAATGTGTTACCAAAGCCTTTATGTGCCCATTGAATTGAAATGTAGGTTTGCCCAAATTTACCCTCCTTCTTACCATCATAATTTTATTCTGTTGAAGTGTAATTTTCATACTTTCTCAATCTATACAGTCCTATGCTAACCTCAAAAAGTTTTCTGCCATTTTGTTTAGTCCCTTGTATGTTTACCTTTCCTGAAGCTGCAAGCGAGTCAAAGCCAAATAGTCGACTCAAAATTGCTGGGAAATTTGGATAGCTTAGCCATGGCTGCTCATACATCGATTTCGTAACATAGTAGACGAGGCAATCCTTATTTTCAGTCCAAGAACTATTCAAGGCAAGCATTGCCCTTTACATGGAAAATATGGTTTCTTATGAAGAATGTCTTTTATTTCGAGAAATAAATTTATTCAAAATGTTAGTTATTTTATCAAAGATCCACATGTTTATATTTCTGAAAAGAATACATTGAAATTTTTCTTTGGTCTAGTGATTTTAATGTCACGGTGAAATTAGGGATTAAATTAAAGATAAGGGATCCGGACAAACAGCAGCTTTAATGGGCTAAAAATGAGGCTGGTGACTCGGGCTAGGGCCGGCGGCGCGTTGCGGTGCCGAGGGACGGCGGCGCGGCACAAATCCGCCGATGTCCGTTTGCCGAAGTCAGCAGAGTGACTCGGTCAACAAGCGAGGGGGAACTCCGCCTTTGCCTGAAAAATGCAAGCTTTTTATACTGCTCGCGGTCTAAGTATTTTCGCGCCTTTTGCTGTGTTTCCTAGAAAAGGATGGCTGGAAGTTCATATGAAAGGCGGTGGGTGGATGCAGCTGCGAGAATGACGCAACTTTCATTGTCAGTTGCAGGGACCTTTTGGACCACTGCAATGTTGACCTGCAGGTGCCTCCTCACCCCATACTTCCTGCCTCTTTAACCTTAGACCACTCGCATCCTCAGGTGAAACCTTCATGATCCTGAGAATCTAGAGAAAGATTCGTACATTTGTCGTACATGTCGCTTTACGATATCAAATTTAATTCAGCGCATGCTCAGTTATGAAACCGATGAGTTTGAATCTACGTCTACAATCCGTAGTAGAGATAATATATAGAGATTGTTCACCTTTTTAACGAAAAGCGTACTTCAGCAGGTTCTTGAGAAAGCTCGTTTAACTCTCCTTGTGATAACGAAACCTAGAAGGAGATCATTAGAAATAGACATAGACATTAGGATTTTAATAGGCTAGGTGGTATGGTAGTGTTTTATTGTGTAGATAACGAATCCGTTTACACTCGTTTAGGGCCTCAGAAGGACACTCGTAGGTGTTTCTAACGCCAGTATATCATATGAATGCATTATAAAATAAGTTAATCCGTCGAAACGAGGAATGGGCTCATTTTCCGTGAATATTGTACATAGCTTCCTCAGTTTAATATGCATTAAGAGGAATGAGAAATCAAACATCAAAACCTTTCTGCGTTCTTATTGCTGTTAAATGCCGTTTATGTTCGAAGGGAATTATAGATAAATATTGAAAGTAGCCTATGATTAATGTACGTAATATGTTTTGGATTCCTGAAGAATAATGTCAGAAAAGTAAACCCTTTAGAAATTAGTCCTCATAAAAATGTAGGTGAAAGATATAAGCAAAATGCCTATAAAATAACTTTCTCATCCTTATTGGTCGCATTTTTCTGCAGAATATGCTATGGTCATTGGAGACTTACATCCTTTATGACTGAGTAACTGTTTCCTTCAATCGCAAGTAAGAACTTCCTTCCCTCAGTCACACTCTCTGTCTCATCAAAACCTCTCCAAAACGGAGAGCAGTACGTCAAACTATTATGTCGTAAGTACTTAATTACCCTGGGAGATCAATCAAGTTGCGATAAGGATATCGGTGATGGCAGAAGTTCCCTTGCAAATGAAGTGGAATGTCATCCCGAAGAGGAAATTGAGTTTTATATCCACTTTTCCGACCCCATTCCGTCTTTCCCGTCTTCAGTCCGCGACCTGCGCTATCTTCTCAGATAATTTGACAGCACAGGAGATATCGGACAAACTGATAACACGCTCTGAAAATTCACTTAATTTTAGGAAGCAAAAGTTCATCCCCTTCGGATACGTACAGCTTGAGTAAGAATACGTATCTCAGAAAATGTACAAAGGTAGCATACATCATTGAATACTGGAAAGTTAAATATTCCATTAGAGGTAAATGGTGTCTGCTTTTGCATGGCTTGGAATTTAAGCTCGTTTAATGGTTTTAGTAATAAGTAGTAATAACATGTAAAAATCTCGCTTTTCTTTAACATTTTAAGAACAGTCTTTAGAAAAGTATATCAGTCCTCATTTAATACTCCGAAATATGATTTTGCCCTAAGTACGATTATTTCCGAATTTGATACACTCCGAAATAATAATATTTGCCTGAGTGAATTTATTATATTCCGAACCAAAATTTAGCGTTTTCATTGAACCGGTGTAAAACCCGGAACGGAAATAAGTACGGTTTGAAGTCCCGGATGCCGCTCATAATATTTTAAACAGTGCATTTTAGTCGCCTTAATTAGGATTACTGCAGATTTTCTGACTTTTGCGTTGCGGGAATAACGGTCTCCAATCACGCACTTTATCCGCCTATGGTTTAAACCGCCGAGACCTACGAAATGCACGGCTTACATTCATTGGGTCTCTTTGGAGCCAATCGGATGAGGAAAACTTATTAATGTAGTTTCGGCACATAAAATAAGCGGAAGTTGCTTTCTAAATTTACGGAAGGAAATCTGATCCTCTACAAATACTAAGGCACTGAAATGCAAATTTGCGGTCTCAGTAAATGTGTTATAATAGGAAGATAAGAACGAAAAACTGGTTAACATTTACATTGATGGTTATAAAATAGCAGCAAATTATTTTACTCTTACGCATGCTTATATTAATTTATTTTACTTACATTACTAACAAAAAATCGTGGAAATACAAAGGTCGTTTAACCTGTGAAATTGTGACACCTTTAAATAAAGTACACGGAGGAGGCCGTCACTTGGTTGCAATTTCAACATTACGAGGATTGATTTTTTCACATAAAGAGTTTTATAACAAGAACAGAGGATTAGAGTAACTTATCTAACTATTTATTGTAATAGAACAGTGATTTTATTCAACAAATCCTCGTAATTGCACCTTTCCACAAAGCCGTGCTTAATCATATCAAGTATAAAAATTACTTATGTTTGGATACTATTATATTAGTAGCATAAAACATTCTCCTAGGAAATCAAGAGAGCAGTCACTTGCTATGAGCAAACTTTTTAAATTAAGACAAGCCACACAATAACCAATCGTACTAGTGTTGAGACTAGGAAGGAGTACGCTGAATATTATTATTATTAGTACATACATTACAGATGGACTACTAGTCCGGTGGTAACATCATCATAGCAATATTTTATATATTTATACATTAAAATGCGATACAATGAGATAACACTATTTGCAACACTTCTTGAAATTATTACAATGTTAATTGAAGGCAATGTTGAATTATTACAATGTTATTGATTGGATATTACAGACTGAAACGTTATTACAATCTTATTGATATCAAAGAAAATATATCATCGTGCCAAAATACTATACTTTTACAATACAAATATCCCTTAGCTAAAACAATACAGTTACATAACAATAATACCTCTTTTACAAGTAATACATTTCCCATAAAATCTAAAGTATATTCTTTACAAATTTACTTCTGTTTACAATTCATCCTACATATATAATCTTAGGGAAGTGGACATTTAGTTTTCGCCATAAGACGTAAGTAAAGACATAAAAATACAAATCCACATTCCTCTCAATACACAAATACACCTCAGATAAAATACAAACACCATAACTTTGCATCTGTTATTTCCCATCCAATAGATGATTGTCCAAACATTCAAATAATTTTTAGTCTAAATAAAAATAATTATATTAGTGCCAATATTTTACACCTGTTTCTGATTTCCTTTACAGTTTTTGGTAAGGTTTAAGTGCTTCTTCAGGCAACATATTCCATTCCTTTATTCCTCGATTGATGAAAGAGTATTAAGCAATGTCTCTCTTTTGTTTTCTTGATTTTAATTTGTATCGTGATATCCTTCCGCTTTGTAACTTGGTTTTTCTATTCTTCTTTTTGATTCCTCCCAAGCATCACCGTCTGTTCTAACCTGAAATAAGCCCACCAATCTGTTGATTTTCCTCCTCTTCTCTAATGTCTCCCAGCCGAGGGTTTCGAGCATTTCTCTTGCGCTGTTCATCTTCTTGTGCCTACCCAATACATATTTGGCTGCCTTTCTTTGAACCTTTTCAATTTTACTTGTATTTAATTTGTCGTGCGTATCTCAGACACTATTTTTATAGTTGCATACTCTAAAATCGGCCACACTATTGTTTTGTACCCTAATTCCTTCGCCTCTTTACTGCTTCCCTTTAAATCTCTCATTACATAGTGGAGAGTTTTAAGAGCTTTCGACACAACTTTATGTACGTGTGGTCCGCAGTTCATATTATGTATTATTATCATTAAAAGAATAATAATAATAAAACGAAACACACCGCATCAGTATTACAATTTTAGCTGTACCATCCCTGCTTGAACGATTTAAGAAAATTAAGAAAGTATTAAGTTATAAAATTATTTTTTTAATATAGGGAATTGGAAGAATTAAAACTTGTTTTCTCTAAACAATTGTGATATTGATATCAATTTTATGTGGCTAAAAATTTCTGCACGTGTCTCACAACCATTAAAATGCAGTCGTATATCTCTCTCCTAACATTCAGTTTGGGTAGGTTAGAGGAAATCTTTCGTTTAATATCAATATGCCCCGTGGCTCCTTCGCATTCATCTCAGGATCAGCTTTCCTGCTTAAGGGTACCATTTCCCTGCGCCATCCTTAGCTCTCACCACTTCATTTTCTAAACCTTCGCACAAAATGTTCTCCTTGCCCTCGCGGCATCTTCTCACTGGAAATCCATATCCAGACAAAACTAAGTTTACATTCGCTAGAGCTGCATTACGTATCATCTGTTTTTTACCTATCATTTTTTTGTTCCTATTTTCGATGATTGTTTTCTATTTTCTTCCCTTTCTTTCTATCCTTTTTTCTAGCCAGTAATTAGATGCATTTATTATCGGAGTAGCTGTTGGTGGTCTATTTTTTCACATTGATGTCAGATCAGCGTATGAGACAAACATCGAAAATGAATAACTGGCTGCATCGTGGCTGCATCGAAAACGTTTAATCCGTATCCAGGTATCCAGTCATTGGGCAATTCCCATGCGATTCCGTAATGTTTTCAAACAGTCCTATTTTTCCAAGTGGTATATCTTATGGTAATTATTGATTATTTTTTTTATTAGGTACTATCCGAATTCTTCGTTGATTCCCCGATCAATAATTACGTCACGAATCAGTGGTGAAGTAGATACTGTAGGAACCATTATCTAAAACCTCAAAATTTCACTAAATATTTGTGTATTTTGTCAAAATTCTCGCAGCAATAGTCCTTGACCAAAATAAGAACCAAAATTCATATTTCACTCTTTTAATGCTCGTCTTAATTTCGTACAATCATTCTTTCTTATTATTTTTGCGTAAGAATTAGAATCTGCGAACGATAAATTAAACACTGCGTGTATTTCTTATGGAAACACTTTTACACTTCAGGGATCCAACCGGCGACAGTTATACAAATATAATATAGCCTATTATCTGCGCAAGAAAGATATTTAACTATTTTCAAAGTTTAAAGGTTGTAGAACTGCTGGTTCTTGAGTTTTAGGCGAACATACACACACCCAAACATACCAAATTTCTACTTTATTTGTAAGAAAGATTTTCTGTGTATCAATATTATAATCTCCTAAGTGCGATTTAAACATATGTATGAGTTAAACAGAGGAAAATTATGACTTTTAAAACAGTCATTGATAAAGTGAAAGAGTCAAAATTGAATTAGATAGAAACACTTCCTCATTGAGTAAAGGTTTCAATTTGAATTCGTATTTCTTTTGTTTGAGAGATAATTTGAATTGGAAGCGTTCCACAAGACACGTCATTAGTTACAAACAGCGGTTATCGAGGTGGAATAGGTATTCGGCTTTTCGCAATAACAACATAAAAATGAAAAGGAGACATTGTATGCTTAAACTCGTTCTAAATCATTTTCAATTTACCATTATGAATGCTTATTTTTTATGTTATCCATTCACTTATGTGCACCTCAGTTCAACTTTCAGATGTCATATTAACAATCCAAAAAGGTTACTTCTATGAATTTCATAATCAGTATTTTCTTCTAATTTTAATGAGTATATAATGATGAGCTATATCTATTAGTGCAATATCTCCTTTTAGGTAATCCTAGTCGTCATGGAGTTTTGCAATGTTACGTTCCTGGAGTGTTATAATATATTTGCTATAATATGAATCTGTGTTATGAAACACTAAGGTATTGTCGAGTTTTATCTTCCAGGTTCGAATGTGCGTCATTCGTTCAGCTGTGACTGGGAAAAGTGACTGTCTGAAAGCCTTCGATTCCGCTCGCTCTTTTACTTCGAGAAGGCAGTAAACGGAGAAAACCAAGAAGTAGAAAAAAAAAATCCGCAGTCAATTGTTAGAACCTCAGGATTATATGTCTATATAGGCTATGGAGGGAGCTTATTGAGAGGTTAGATTCTCCTCGGAAAGAAATCTTTCTGTTACTGTCCTTCCTTTTTTCCCGTCAAGTGATAACGTCGCGCAAATTAATCATACTCGTAATATGCACTAAGGATTTTAGGTCGATTAATTGATAATCCGAATTATTATTATATTTATATTAAAACGTTTTAAGTGTTGTCCTGTCAAACGAAACATGCCGATATAAAGATAATGCTCCCGCTTTGAACAGTGATACAAATTATTTCAAATATCGCAAAGAGAAACCAAACTCAGGATTAAATAAGTTACAGATACCGTTTCAATAATGATTGACAAATTTACTTTTCATGGAAATCAGAATTTAAACTAATTTGTTATTTATGAATTCTATATGTATTCGAAGCTTGTTGTCACGCTCATTACATCAGCGTCCTTATTAATCCCAGAAAATACATCACTTATTGTGAGTTTAGTTCTTTCAAATGCAGTTTGTATTCACAACGAACAGAACTTATGTTAAATGTTTAGATGAATTGAGGATCGGTCGGATATGTAACACTCACCGAAAAAATTTCGATACTTAATTTTCAAATGATTAGATTTAACTCGAATGATCAGCGTTTTTATGTTCCGCATTATGCGTTAATGGTGCTTTATCTAGTTTGAATCATATTATCTTTAATCCTATCAGAGAACAGTACCATTACATAATATAAGATATAACAGTAAATTGCATATATAAGATTGTATCTCGCACTCTATCTTGGATTCGCCATTTGTTATTGCTTCAGAGAAATTTTCCAGTCGTCATCGGAGTCCGCTGGCGCTCCGCTGTTATGAGCGAGCGCTACGGCGATTCCAACGTATTTCACCCAAAAAGGGCTTCCCTATGCATTCGGTTTCCGAATGAATCGTAATTTATGTACTTTTCCGCTCCGTTCGGCAAAATATTCCGTTGACCGCGGATTTCGCCAAAGATTTAAAGCACCGACGGCAGGAAGGCGAAGGCGCCATAAATTCACCCCTTTAGTATTCGAGAGATGCTGCATACCCCTTGGGATAATTGTTTTGGCTATCAAGGGAAACGCTGTAATTAATTACGTTAATATTAGAAGTTATGGCTATCCTAAGTGTGTTTTACGTTTTTAATTTTATAGATTAATAAAGTCTATTTAAAGAACGAATGAGTCATTAAATCTTTTTAACGGGGGCAATTTTTACGAGAATATTTCCAAAATATATTCTTTTTATTCATATGGGCATGTAAGAGGATATGCAGGATATTAAAATGATTCTTTCTCGAATTAATGGAACCGTTTGTTTTTATTGAATACTTTACAGAACCACTTATTGAGGAGGGATGGCCCAAATTCATTGGCATGATATACACACAACCCGCATGAGCTTAATAGATTTTTGTTTTCTGCAAGACTACGCAAATGAAAGTAAATCTATAGTTTTAATGCATACCATGCTTGGAAAATAAATATTACAAAAACTAGATTCAGTGATTAACGACACCCATACATACTGCGTTACGCATTTGCCAAGGAAAAAATTTCAAATTACTAAACGTAAATCTTGATCTGAACAACTCTCATAGTTCTATTGCACCTAGTTAACTTATGTGACATTTACCTTCAGGAGAAGCCTCCTTAACTACGAATGATTTCTCAAAAAATATTCTCGGGAATCATTTCAGGATGCTCATTCCAGCATATCTATAAAATTGATTCCCAAAAATTCAGATAAATCCAATTAAAATTCGGCGCAGTAATTCACCAACTTTGTAACTTACTTATTCAAACCACTTGGCGTGATTTCATTGAAACCCGGATTTTCCTTGCGCTCTTTGTAATATGCACTTAATTTGAAACTAATAAAAAGAATGTTCATTTTTGTGACTTAAAAAGGTTGTGGTAAACTTCTTTCATGTTCAGAACGTGAAGTAGAAGAAGAACTGAGCATTCTTTAACGAGTAATTGAATGTTATTCGAATTGATAACCACAACGGTAATTGTGGGATCAAAATCATTCCTATGTTTTTAAAAGTTCTTCTCTACTATTTCCGATCACTATCGATCACTTTTTCTAAATCTTTCATTGTTTTAGGAGCGAAGTATTGGAACGTTCTACACAACCCCAAAATTAAAAGCCTCTCATTTAATTCCTTCAAACAGACAGTCTCAAACTAAACAAGGAGAATTAATTTCACTCCACATCAATGCCAAGTAACTCCCACACTTCTACTAACACTACTAACATTATTGATATCATCCTTCAAATTTTCACTCTCATTCATACTCTCGTTTACTTTCTGATGTGTGTTTTTAATGATTTTTTATACCATACCATGTATGACTTAAGAGGTTAGGTGTAAGGGAGGCCCACATGGGTCTAATCTCGACGATTAAAAAGTTTTACAATAATAATAAAGTCTTTTTAAACGAACAGTTCAATACTTTGATGCCTAATGTGATGAAATATTGAACAACAAGTAAATAGTGTATTGTAAGCATTAATGTGATAAATTCTAACTCGTCGCAAAGTCACCCGACAGAGTCCCCAACCGGCAATTGGGAAACCCGGGTTCGATTCCCGGTCACGTCAGAATTTTTTTAAGTCCATTTTTACTTGGGATTCGTCCTAAAGTATTTCCATACATTTTAATTTCAAAAGATGAATAAGTTACCGATGGAGAATACAATGCAATAGAATACGTCTTTATTAAGGGCATGATTGAGACTGTAAAGTCTCCTCTTTCATCCATCTTTTGTCATTTCAAAAGTGGATAAAGATAGAGCATATATATATAGCCTTGGAAAAGATAGAAGAAAGAAATTAAAGAGTGGATTAAGTTTTGAAATTATTAAACAATTGCAGAAAGGATTGCAGGACTATTTCATGTTAGTTAGCTAAACTACCAAACAAGGGAGAAATCTTAGCAATGCGTAGTAGAAAGTACACCAATAACTCACAATATTGATATATTTTCAGTAACCATCATTGTAATCCTCTTCCGCAGTCTGCCTTCTGTCTTCATGTAACTCTTTATCGGCCTCAAAGATTAGAAAGGGAAGTCGCAAATATTCCAGATTTTATTCGTAAATCCAGTAGTCCTCTTGCCATAACTGCAAGAAATAAGTCAATTTATTTCGAAAAGAAAAACTAAGACAGGAAACAATATTGAAAAAAGCTGATATGTGAGAATTGAAGGACAATTAAGCGCCAAACCGGTGAAAGATTTAAGCGGACAGTGGCAAAATCCGAAAGAAGAAATGGATTAAAGGATAAGCGGATTATGGAGAGTGGATTTACGGATGGCTGATACTACGCAGAGCGGAGAATCGGATGAAGAAATTGCGGTCATTTCGGACAGAAGGAGATGGAAAAAATCTTTAAATTTCTATTCTTTCTCACTCTGATCCATCAAAAGCACCGCATCCCCGAACACGCTTTTGGGTGACTCAGTTCCACTTTTCTTTCGGTTTCGTCTTCCTTCGTAATCATATCAAAAGCGAGACATTGTCTCGTGAAATATAGAACGCAGTATTTCAGAGAAAGATGCTTCTTTACATGTGTATATCATATTTTTTTCAGCGAAGGTGAAGTTCAGTCAGTACCAAATTTGATTTCTTAACATCCTGCGACTTGTTCCACACATATTCGTATTTTAAATCTTCGGTGAAAATAGAGGGAAATATTTTGAGAAACTAATGTTGGAAAGATTTGAAGAATTTCGATCCTAATCGTAACCTTCTGATCACAGTGTCCTTCCTTTCTGTTTTTCTACTCCTGCTTAAGGTACTACAGGTAATATTAGCAGTGGAATAAGTTTTTTAGTCTATTTTTATACAGCGTTTTGATGATGCCACAAAGATAACAGTTAAGAATACCTATTGAATAGATTAAAAGTGATACGACGATGATGGGTCCCAACTCGCCCCGAAACGACTCATTTCTGTTTCCCATGAAATGAATGCGATTTATAAACTGAATATTTCACAATTTTCCTCTTACCTCCATTAAATTTATAACCCTGCCCGTCATAGTATATTTTAAAATTATTTTGCTCTTCCTCATCCTAATTTCCTGGATGGAATTAATTTGAAATTTTTGTGTCCCGGAATAATTCTCTCTCAAAAATTATATTTTCTGTCAGCCTTTGTCCGTCCATCATCCTTCAGTTTTAAACTTTGGTTGCTACAATCAGTTTCACTCAGTATCATTATTATAATTCGAGTTTTCCCTTCTAAGATATTTTATACCGAATTTCTCTTACTCTGTTCTCTTCTGCTGTTCTGAAAGTAATTAATTTATTCGGTTATTAATCTCCCAAGGCAGTTATATTTCAGATTAGTTCTTTAATTGTAACTTGTGTTTTCCAATTCAAATTTCCCACAGTTTTTCTAAAAATGATTGATAAAATGCCATGAGTACCCAATGACCTTAAGTATAGAATTCTTTCGCTTTTAGTCCCTTCATCTTATGCAACTAGAGATGCATTATGAGTGTTTCTTCCTAGTGACCGCCAGGATCGCTAATGGGCAGTAGTCACATCTACCAGGGTTGATATGAGTTTCATAGCTTTTACCGTTCTTTAAGAGTTACAATGTGCATCGCGCCAATCTTTAAATATAATCAGCGCAACCTAATCATTTGTTTATTTTCAGGTTCCTCCGTCACTCGATTCGCGGCCGTTCGTCTTTAATCTCAGTTTCCATATACATATATTTGTTCTATTTAAACCATTTCCATTCCCTCCTCACTTTGGCAGTCTCTTATCCCTCCACTTTGTTTCCACTGAATCTTCCATTCGCCCTTCATCTGACATCTTCCCTTTAGGCGCATCTCACTCACGCAGCACTTTTTCATTTTTTCCCTTCTTTTTCGGACCTACTTTCCGAAAGATAGTATTCGCTCCCTATCGTCCGTTATTCTGCCCCATTCGAGAGTGGTTTTTCTCTCTCACCTTTTCGCTCTCGCTTCTTCTTTTCGCCTCCCACCCTTAAGCGCTTCAACTATACAAACCTCACGCCATATCACTGCCTTACTTTGGCTCTTATTCCTCCTTTAGCTTCCTTAAGTCAAAGAAATGCCTTCGATCGAACCATCAGCTGAAGTCACCAGAAGAAAAGTTCTGCCTCGCACGATATCTTTTATGTCAACTTAAAAAGTTTTTCACTCCCACGCCGTAATCATCTCACGACTCTTTTCGGATTTCGATTTAAAAAATACTTTCCTTGTGGTCTACCAGGTTTATGTTTTTTACTTGGTCTCGCACAAATTTTTATGAAATGGAGTCATGCGATTTGCGCGGAAACAAGGATTTCTCGAGGCGAAATTACTGTGGAGATTTCATCATTGCTCTCAATTATAAAAAATAATTTTTCCCAAGAATGAACATTACAGAATTATATTTTAGTGTAATTACGATACTTTCTAACGGAGAATCTCCTATTTTCCTGAAGTTCATTGAAAGTAACTGTGCACGATGAAAAGTTTAGATTGCCATCTTTGATTTAATTCAGTAGACTATAGGAAGCCATCTCTCGTAAACAGAGAACGAACTAACTTTTAGCTCCTCGTAATCGAAAATTTCTGAAATAAAAAATGCGCAAATAGAAGTTTACTCCGATCATTCTCTTTTTCCACAGAGAGGGCACTTTGATTCCACATGATGGCGATATTTTGGGTAAAACCCCCGACCATCTCACTAAAGATTAAATGAGATATCGATCCTAGAAGGCCCCAAAGAAGATATTTTTCTGTAAGAATGTATTGCACGGATTTTCGGAACATTTTTCTAGGCACTTCACGTTAAGATAGAGAATTAAAATTCAACCTATATTTACAGGAGGTGATTTTCTACCGTGTACTGCAATGATATCTCCCTTAATGATCCTAGTTCGGTGGAAAGAATCCCGTGCTTTTTTAAAGGCAAATACAAGGAGCCCTTTAATTCCTCATCTAAGGAGATTACGCTTCTGCTCGGCACTTGTTCGTAGGGATATCAGAGCCTTCGTATCGCGCTTAGGTTTCGTCTCAACGGCGATAGGCGAAATGCGATTATTTTTTTAAGTAGACAGATTGTATTTTTTCTTCGTTAGCGGCGGACGCATTGACGTTGCGCATTCTTAATTAGATGCACTTCCTCAAATGAAACTGTAGGAATAGTTGATATTGGAGGTAACAAAATGTCATAGACAACGATATCAATGAATATTAATTAGCCAGTGATAACAATTAATGCATCCTTGGTTGTAAACCAGGCCGCTTCCTTATCTCCGTAAGAATTACTTTTGACTTGTTTAAACAGTCCACTTAGGTAGTCCACTTATGACTGCAACTTGGCCCGAAGAGAAAAGGGATATTTAATATATGTATTGGTATTGCATAAAAATCAAAAGTAACCTTGCTTCCGATTCTCGGTGGCTCCAAATTTAATCATAAATCATGTGCCATGCTTTGCGTAATTTGATTGAAAACTCCTACTCATGCAAAATAGTTTGATCCGGGATAGCAAATGGCGAGTGTAACTTTTTTGTGCTATATTAAGATTTACGGCTTTTCTTACGAGGGAAATGGTAGTTCAATATGACAGCAATTTCCTTGAAACTGTAATGGCCGATTCTTTCCCTCCAAAATATCTTCCTACCTTTCACTTTTTCGATTAGCCCATCATTTTTACTCTATTATCGCTCACCGTTCTATGCAGTTTATCATGTTCCCTCAAAATTATTAGAGAATGGGATAATTCACCAAGTATCAGCATACTTCGTGCAAAGTAGGCATCTGTAATAAGAATATGTTCAGGACACTTCGTCTATATAGCATATAGGGATTTCCGAAACAGTCCTTGATTTTAACTGGAAGCATATTTAGGTGCTTCCAAATTTTTTTTCTGTATTTCGCATTTCAAACATAATTACTAAAATCACGAATAGGAACTTAATTTATGATAGAAAATGTTCCAAAACTATAAATAAAATGTGAACCTCGCCTGTCTTAGATTTGGCTCCTTAAGGCTCCTTAAAGTATTCGTTGAGTGAACAGTATTTTGACCTTTGGTGATTTTAGACCATGCAGCACATTTTACACAAAAATTTTTCCGTTGACCTTCGTTCTAATTTATCTGCTCAAAAAGAATGAGGAAAATTGTAAAACTATTGCACCACTTTGTAAGTACATTACAGGAATCTCAGCTAAGCTATTGAGGGGCAGATCATACAGGAAAAATATCACAACAACATTTCTTGATACCGAAATTACTGAAATAAAATGCCCAACTAAAAGTAGAAGCATACACATGCTTTTATTTTAATATTTTCACAAACCTGTGTGTCACAAATATCAGCGAAATTATACTTCCAATATTTGTGGCGAATATTCCTTGCGTAGAGGAATGCTTTGATACAGTATCAATACTATTTCAAATGTGTTTTACCTCAGGAATAAAATCTACATACCGCTACTCGTAATTTTGAATCACTCTTTCATTTTTGACAAAAGTTATTTGGACAAAACGCTTCAACGGATCAGGAAAAATATATTATAATAAACGTCCATGAAGTTTTACCAATCAAGCGGGGGAGGGAGCAAAAAGATGTGTCTAACCTACAATTTCAGGTATGATACTGCAGGGAATTGAAAGATCCGTGTTCGATTAGCAGTTGGTAATTTTACTCAATTTTTCAATGCGCTTTGGTTGGTTTCAATGATGCCCTGCATTGATATCCATGCAAAGCTATCCCTGAATTTCCTGCATTCAATCTGCAACATATATTTCATTGTCATTTGGTTCTGTCTGTAAAATACGTCGAATAAATTATACACATTTCAGGAAAACACAAACTCGTAAAGGAATAGCTATATGAAATTTATTTTGATACCATAAATTAAACAAAATTACCCTTGCTCGATTGCAGGAAGTGACTATTTCCTTCGCGACAACTATGACATTTTCGAATGCAAGATATATTTATGGCGTATTTGACCATGGTTACTCATGCAGTTGTCAGCTGTACTGATGAAAGTTCTGAAAATAATGACCCTCCAAGTTTAGTAACACTTGTAATTATGGTGGATAAATCTCAATTTGTATAAATCTAATTATGTAACAAAGGTATCAGTATTAAATTTTTTAAATAATTTTTTCTTTTCCTGAGGCGTACGTACATTTTTGTCGGACTGAATATTAAAAATATTGGATAGGAAAGTAAAACTCCTATGCTATGAAAAAACAAAATAAAAAATAAATTTTCTGTGATTTTCAATATCCGGAATTAACTGTCACGCTTTCCTTGTCTGCGAGATTCTTTCTTTCCTTTTTAATCCGTCTCATCCCAATGCTCTCCTAAAATATCACATTTCCGTCCACCTCTACCGCTCTCCGATTAAATTTCCCCTCTATTTCCCTTTAATGTAGGACCAAGGTATTCCATATTCGAAGGAATCGCTTTAACAGATGTATATAATCTTATATTTCAATATCCGATCTGAAAGAATTCTTTTTTGCGATCAAATATTCACCATTTTTTTTGCGTCGGTGGCTATTTGGTTTGTCGAGTGATTGAAATTCTTTGCGTAATCTCCTACACATTTCCACTCCACCAATGAGATTTAAAAAATTAAGCAGAAGATTTGATCAAATAGTTACTCTAAGGCCGGATATTAAGTCTTGTTTATTTTTACAAAGAAGAGCCCCGGTTCCGTCAGACTTTTACCATGTTCGTTTCTCCTTGGGAATTAATAAAATTATTATTTATAATGTTAATAAGACATGATCCACTAGAGGGTTTGATGGTTACTGGATATATTCCCAATAAAATTTCTTATGCATCGTAGAGGTATAAGAAAGTATACTTTGTCAGTTGTAATTATGAAATCGACACTAACATTCTTAATTAGATGCACTTCCTCAAATGAAACTGTAGGAATAGTTGATATTGGAGGTAACAAAATGTCATAGACAACGATATCAATGAATATTAATTAGCCAGTGATAACAATTAATGCATCCTTGG
>KZ309168.1:169792-180319 GCA_000376725.2 Ladona fulva | reverse complement strand
TCCACACTCCCTGAGTAAAGTGCCATTAACACCATCTATACCAGATGATTTTTTGGCTCCTATTTTGGAGAAGTATAGAAGAAGCTCACTCATCCCACAGGGCTGGAGATAAGCTGACTGAGAGGGTGCATTATTTGTCGTTGTTGTTACACTATTATTGAAGTTTTGGGGTATATTCAGAAAGAAATCATTAAAAGTGTTGGCAATCTTAGCTGGGTCTAATATGGTATTACCATTATTGTCTTGAATTAGAGGGATGGATTTGTGGCTCCTTGGTGAGGAGTTACTCTTGATTATATCCCAGGCAACTTTAGAATAATTGGTGGAACTTTTAAACTTTGAGTTATTGAATTCTTTCTTGGCCTGCTTTAAAAGCCTCCTATAATGACTTTTCTGTAAGGAGTATTCATTATGCAATTCGGGATTATTTGACATCTTAACTCTTGAAAACAAACTTTTCAATTCCTGAGACATGATTCTCAATTCATTAGGGATCCAATTTTTATTATGAGTTTGTTTTGGCTTTATTGGTACTAAGGGAAAGACAAGATTGAAGTAGTACATAAATGCACTATAAAAGATTTCAAAGTTTGAATTAAATGAATTGACTTTACTGATTATTGACCAATCATGTTGTTTTAGAAGCAAGCAGAAATAATTTACTTTTGAATCAGTAAAAATTCTTTTAACTATTAAACTCTTTGAGGGAAATGGTTGTTTAGGTAGTCGAAAAATAGACAATAGAGCTAAATGATCGGATATGGCTGGATCAAAAACTTTAGTTTCCACATTTTCTTCAATATAGTCACTGCAAACTATATCAATGAGGGACCTTGAGTTTGTTGTTATCCTTGTTGGGGTTTTAACAAATACTTTTAAGTTATAGGCTACTATTATATCCTGAAGTTTCGTTCTATTATTACCATCGACCAATAGATTACAGTTAAGATCACCTGTCAAAATTATTTTGGGTCTTACAGATTTATTGGTTATTGAGTAAAGCAACTGGTCAAGTTTGTCTAAAAAGGACTTAAAACAGCCCAGTGGGGACCTATAAATAACGAGCAGGATAAAAGTTATCCTACCTATTGAAAAACTAACTGCTGAGCTTTCAAAGGTTTTTTCAACATTGAACTGATTTAAATCAATTGATATACTTTCAAACACAATTCTTCTTTTGACAAATATTACCACTCCTCCATGGAGGTTGTTAATACGGCAATATGAGTCACCAACTACATACCCAGGAATCACAATCGAAATATCTTTCATCCAATGTTCACACAGACAAATGAAGTCAATGTTTTCACTATTTGCGAGAAACTCTAGGTCTAACAATTTTTTGCTTAGACTTTGAATGTTCAACACTAGAATCTTAAAGTTTTGATCACCCGGTACCTCTAAGGATTTGTTGGTGACATCCTCCTTTTCTTGTCATGATCCTTTCCTATTGATTGCACCTTCTGACGGAATTGCAGGAGCAATATTGGACCGATTGTTTACATTTGCAATATTGAGCCGATTGTTTACATTTATGCCATCGTTGGGGAGAGAGTTTGACTGGTCTCCTTTTACAATATTGGGTCTTACGAAGATAAATCTTTTAACCGAAATGTTAGCAGGCCAGAACTCTGAGTTGTAAACGATGTCTTTGTGGACAGCGTCCACTGAGACACGGAAAGAGGCGTACTCGTGTCTGGTAGTCAGTTGTTCAACTTCTACTGTGTCTTGTATTTTTTCAAACACATAGTTATTTACGTCACTACTTTTAGTGTTTTTTTAAACCGCCACACATGTAAATGGACCTTACGTGCAATTCCTTGGAGGCTGTCAGATGTCTTGGTTCCGGTGATAATATTTCGTCGTGCACGCCTACGTGTCACTGTTTTCCACACATTTCTATCTGGAATCTGAATTTTTTCGGAATACTCAGCTTCAGGGGTATGAGTTTTCACTTCAGTTGGAGGGGTATCACTTGTTTTGGGAATTTGGCGAGGGGAACTGATATCACTCGCCACATGTTCGTTGCTTTGGCAAATATTCGTATTAACTCTGATTTATTAAGATATTAACAATCTTTATATTGAGGTCCAAGAAATTTATACTGCCGTTAGATTCTAATTCAGTTGTAAATTTTATGGTGGGATGTAAGGTGTTCAAAAGCTTCTCAAAAACGGCAAGTTGTCTTTCCGTTCCTTTCCATAGGCAGATGATGTCGTCTACATATGTAATTCTATTAATAATATCTATTGTAATTTGATAAAAGCTAAACTATGCATGTGATGTAATCCTGTGAGGTAACATATCTGTGAATTATGTATGTTGTTTGGTGAAACACTATTGTAATTGTGTAATATTTTCATTACAGTCTACTTATCTTGTCTCTAAGGATATGACAATGAAGTGTACAGAGCAGCTTCTTGGAATTATTCTAGCTCACCTTGACGAAGAAAGCAAGTTGTATTCCGAAGCTCTTGGAATACTTGATGCCGTTAGAGTTTTAGCTTCTCATGAATAAGCTGTTTCTTTGTTTTAAAAACTACTAAAAAATGTTTAAACATTGTAATACTTATTATTTGAAATTATATTTTATATTTACTTAAAAGTTTGTCAGTAATTGTTTGTTGTATTTCTGTATTGCATATATTATGGATAGGATTTCTACATTCATGCAAGAGAAGAAGTTAAAGATGCTCCATATAGCATTTGTAAGAAATCCTTAAACAATTAAAATTATTTTTAATGGGTGATACTGTATAATTCTACTAGAGTGAGTAGCAGAAATTTCAAAGAGTGTATTTAGGACATAATTCTCCATTATGCATTGGAATATCATTATATGTGTGAATCTTGTTTGAGGACTTGTCCTGCAGCAGAAGGCCTACCTGTATCAATAAAACTCAATAGACAATCGCCTGAAATTAGGACTCTCAGTTAAAAGTCCAGTCTCCTGAGTTTGTTACTTAGTTTAGAAAAACTTCATTGAGAAGATTACCTGAGTCAAATCTTAGCAAGTTTCTGCTCATATGAGAAGTAAATATAAAAGGAATTCATCCTTTTATATTAAACGTAATTAAATTTCATATATCTACATTATTGAGAGCAGGTATGTGTATGTTTTACTTAAAACTCAAAAATCAAATTTCACAAAACTTTTGAACTTTGGAGATAATCAAAAGTCTACAGCCTGCAGATAATAGGCTACTTTTCATTAAAAGGGTCCCAGGTTTGATGCCAGACAAATGAAAGATCCCTAAAGAAATACTTATAAGCCTCATTTTATTAGTTATTGGCTTTACTACTTTTGAAAAATTTAATTAGAAAGAATGGTTGTACAAAATGAAGACAAACACCAAAAGAAGGGACACTAAATACAAGATTTTTATCTTGCATGGATTTTTGGATATTAGTAAATAATGTTTATTTTCATTATTAACCTCTTCAGTACATGACAGATTTATGTTTTCCAGGCAGTTGAAGTCCACTCAGGTTCTCTTACTCTGCCATCAAAGTTAATTTGTCCTTATTGAACTAGACTCAATGGATAGCCATTGAAGGATAAGCAATAAATCACCTGCACTAGTGATTGAGAAGTAGTAGTATTGTCAAAAGTGCTTCAACAGCTAAGGTCATTTCGCAAGTCGGTCCCACCAGGAATCAAACACAGGACCACCTTCACCAAAGTCAAACATGTTACCTGCTTGGCTATCTAAGGCCGGGTTCACACTGAGCCACTTCGCAGCGCTTTTAAGTGGTTGGTCTGCAGCGCTTCTGCAGCACCACTGACGAAAGTTGAACCGGCGTTTTCAGATTCTAGCAGCGCTTCTAACGGATGTCAGCAGCGCTTCTAACGGGCGTTAGTAGTGCTGACGTAGACGATCGCCAATCATCTTCCAGTCTGTGATTGACAACGGAGATAGAAGGTGATTTATTCTTGGCGATGATGCTAATTCGGAGGAAAAATTACCAAGTAGAAGAAGATGATTCTAGGTAAATCCGTTGGTTCTAGAGAGACGAACTTTTTCATATATTATTTGACGATTTACGAGAGGATGAGGAAGTTTTTCTGATGCTTTCTTATGTCATAGTGTGAAATCGTCTGTATTAAATTTTTCATTATTGCAGTCACCATCTCTTGCCATGTTAAATACGAAGCCCAAGCGAAATCGCCGAACTCTGATTGAAGACTGGCGAAATTCGAACACCCGTTTGCAGCGCTTCCTCAGAGCCATGAACGGATGGCTAAAACAGTGGTGTGGCAGTGGTTCCGTGTGAACACCGTCATTTAAATCTGCCTTAACTCATTGGAAGTGACACTTTTCTATGCCGAAACCTGCGGTGCAGAGAACCACTTCAACCGTCTACAGCACTGCTATTTGGTGGCTGTAGCCGTGTGTGAACACTACCATTTGACTTCATTGTTTGGCAAACGCAGCGCTGCGAAGTGGTTCGGTGTGAATGGGCCCTAAGAGCTCAAGACTTACTCAATTCTTCAGATAAGATTAAATTGAAAACTGATGCCAGTGTTAAAACTTCCCTTTTTATATTAATGTGACCTCCCTTGAATGAAGTTTGTTCTTCCATCTCCACATTTACTGAAGATACTCCCTATTCCTTTCAAGTGCTCTTTATATTTTCCACAAGCTACCATAAGGATTTGACTTTCCCTTCTAGTGATCCTGTTTATCTTAACAGTCATTTCTTACAAGGTGGACAATACAATTATTACCAATATCAGAAAGATGACAGCAAAAATCATTACAGGTGGGAATCCAAGCCATGCACCAGAAACAAACAAAGTAATTATAATTACTTATCAAAGTAAGTAATAGCATAACTGAAGAGCACAGTTATCAAAGAAAGGGAAGGGAGTATGTAAAAGGAAGCAGACTTATTTGTGTAACAGCTGACTTCAGAAACATCTATTGGTAGCTATAACATGTTTAAAAAATATCACACCATTGATTAGCACAGAAATGTTATTTCTTACAAAGAATTCCTTACAAGTTTAACTTCCAAAGTGAATGAGCTGAATACATTATTTCATTTTTTTAAATCACTTCATCTTGCATATTTTGCTAGATGTTCCTTGCTTTGTTTCACCCAGTTTAATGTTCACTATTTACAATATGATTGCAAATTAGTTATTACTATCTATTTACCATGCATTCCATTCCTTCATATAACATGAAAAATATTACTTCACAAAGATTTGTTATGCTTTCTTTTTATTACAAGATTTTTTCATGGATAAGTAATGCTCAAGAAGAAATATCTACATCTTAACAATTCATAAAATTATATTTTATCATCTAAATCTATTTGGATATTTCAATTTCTATACATGGTGTTTTTTGCATTGTGCTGCTAACAGATGATAGTATTTACTGAATACTACGATATACCATCTCACATTGCTGCATTTGAACACATGTGAGAAATCGAACAGAGATAAAGAGAAAAGAACAACAAAGGTAAAAAAAGTAATGAATTCAATATAATTTAATTAAATGGTAATGTCAAGTAGGAAACAGCACACAGTGGACTAGAATCGAAAATAGCTGGCCAAGAGGCCAAAAATGGTTTTTTAGAGTGAGGAACGTGAAACTTCACATAGGTATTCAGAAAAGATTGAATTTATTTGTCCTGTCTTTTATTTTTCGTTATTTGTGCGCGTCAAAAAGATACAGGGTGTCAAACTTGCGCAATTTTCACAGAAAAGAATGTTCTCTGATCTTTCCGAAAAACTTTCAAGTTTGCTGCGATGCAAACATAATTAAAGGAAATTGATGGAAAAATCGATAATACCATATTTTAGTACGATTTCTGATCTTTTGATTTGTTATAGTTTTGTGCTTAAAAATGGACTTCTGCTCATTTTACACAACAAAATGGCAGACAACTTTTTCGGCCAAATTTTTAGATAAAGTGAGGAAACCAACTAGGAAAATGGCGCTAAACTATCTTATACCACGTCAATGTCTAAAGTTTCTAAATATAGAATGTGAAGAAACCGTTTCGATTCACCTGCTACCCTGGGATTGCGATGGCTTTTTCAATCCCACGTCATGGCCCGGCTGAGCGCCACGGTCACCAAGAATTCTGTCGCGTTGCCTATTCAGCAGTCTTATTATAATCTTTTAGCTGTTATCATGTTATATTCTGGCTTTAAATGTTATAAACTTATTCAACAGTAATTTTAGACCCTTCTAGGAAATTTTTATCTCACATATTAGCGGAGTATAAGAATAAATNGAGTTGTCTCACGCTTAGGTCCTTTCAAGTGGCTTGGTCTCAGAACAGTTCAAGTGGCTTACGTTCTTATAATCTTTGGACCATTTTTGCTCCTGATC
Source organism: Ladona fulva (assembly GCA_000376725.2). Lineage (NCBI taxonomy): Eukaryota > Metazoa > Arthropoda > Insecta > Odonata > Libellulidae > Ladona > Ladona fulva. The sequence continues at coordinate 173,966 of KZ309168.1, read as the reverse complement.
TGTGTATACAGAGGACCTCTTACACATATTTATAGAAAATCCCTAGCACAAGAGTACTTATAAATGGAATTATAATGCCAGTGTTTCTGTGATTTTCTAATCTCACTGTATCTGCAGGCAAACGTGGCCTGTATATCTGGAATTAGCATTTGTTTGATACATTTACCAATGTACTTTTAGTGGTAAGGAGGAAGGAAAAGTTCCCAGATAAATGAAAATCCACACAGAGTTTTCTAGGGTGAACTTTCAGTCATACTAAGTCTGTCAAAAAAGAACTTCGTCTCCTCGTTTTTCCTTTGGACTCAAGTAAAGCAATACGAATTCCTACAAATAACTAAAGGAAGCATATCATAAATAAATATCATCCAGATTTTTCTTTCCTCTTTCTATAATAACTTATTTTCTTTACTATCATTAATGGTAAAAAATTATAGATGTGTTGTTCATCCATATATACTTTTGTTGTATTTTTACTTTTAGATAATGCACAAACATTCTCATCAGTTATCAATATGAATCAAAATTCTTGTTTATCATAATAATTTATACACGTATATATGTATCCTTACTGTAGGATATTGATATTTACGTTGGTTACGTTGTTGACATTGTTGTTAGCTTGGGATTGATTCCCGCGATTCAGCGATTTGCACTGAATTTATTTGGAAATAAATTTCAATCAGACTCTGAAATCGAGCATCCTTTTATTACATTGGCGAAGAGGATGGGATCTCGGCAAATATGCAAGTTTTCTTTTCACGATTTCGACAAGGAAAAATCGACATGGGATTCGTATATTGTCCAGTTTGAGCAAATATGCAGAGTAAAAGGTTTGGGCAATGCAGACATTGAGATGGCAATTGTTGACAGTTGACAGAAGCTGTTACTTGCATACGTTGGTGCAGAACATTTGGAGGCGTTACATGATTTCTACCCAAACGAGGTATACGCNAGAGATCTATGAAGTAAACGAATTCCGACATGTTAAAGATAAACTATATATTTACATTCACATCACTAATAAATATCTAAGAAAACAACACCACATTATTTCTATGGAATTGTAATGCTTCCATTTGTGAGAATATTTGTACCTCATTGGGTAGTCTGCTATTCCAGAACCATAGACGCAGGTTGGAAGTTGTATCAGTCTCTTTATAAACATTTGCCTTGGAATTAAGAAACTAAAGTAAATTTCGTATTTTGAGAACAATTTTTTATATCGGATTAAATAATGACATTTTAGGATAGGTTTTATTGCTTTCCAAAGTCTTCCAGAACTGAAATGTTTCAATGGTTGACATCAACAGATTGAGTTGTACTTACCATAAATTTACTTGCTTGAATAATTCTAATTGAATTGACAATTGTTTGGAGAATGGATGAAAAGGACAACAGACCATTTAAATGCACATGAAAATGCGATTATTTTCCGAATAAAAGAAGGAAAAGTATCAATCTCTTGAATTATTTTAATTAGCTATTTTCAATAACTTGGCCGAAGATGTTTACCGATGGCTGTGAGTAGAAGATGAAAAGAAATAATGAAATTAATTGCAAAATTTATTTGAATTTCAATTAATGAATTATAGTATATTATCCAGGTTTTCTTCATATCAGTTATTTGGTTATTATAGAATTGGATTTCCACTCACGCCAATTTCTCTCCCTATTCTGTAATCAGATAACAACGTCACTCCGAAATGAGATAGCAGCGCGTGAAAGAATAATGAGGTCTAATCGCTAGAAGTAAGGGAAGAAACAGCTTGCGTAAAAAGAGATTCCCTGAAGAAGGAATTCCAAAATCTCCCTCTCCATATCTCATATGCATCATTGATTGCAGTTGGCCATATCATTTATCAGTGTCTTGTTACGTTTTCACATCTCCCTGGGGATATCTACTCGCCGTGGTGGAGGGTGGGCAAGGAGGTGGTGGAAGGGGACACAATCCCCATGACTGCAGAAATGCCACTTCCCCTCCTAGGCTTTTCCCTAAAGACTTCAAAGAAAACTGTGGACATACCTCTACATTTGTCCAGATTAGTCATAATGTATTAATCTTACATACAGGAGTAATATTTGAATTGAATGATAAAGGTTAAAACTATGAGGTAAATGAAATATTAACTGTCTATCGCATCTTACAGCCAAGAAGCACTTTAGCGAAAAGGGTGAATATTTTGATATGTTTCCTAATTTTTTTATCTAATGTGGTTCATAACATGTATACAAAAAGTCATTTGCAACATAGCTACATCTTTTAAGCATTGAATGGTGAAATAAAGTAACGGAGATGGTTTCGGCCTTTACTTGGTGGTAAATCATAACGAAATATGATTGGAAAAACTTTAATAAATACTATACCACACAATTACATATAAACACGCGACCGGTTTCGGTGCATCGCACCATCTTCAGGTGACAAATTCAGAAAACACACGGTATATATAGAGAAAACAGGAAGAGGGGGGAGTGGGATGGACGTGTAACCGGGATAGGTCCGAGGGTGGGGGAGGAAAGGGTAAAGGAGGGCAGGGATAGGGTTGGGAACGGGAAAAGGGGGAGGAGAGGGGAGTAGGGAGGGTTAGGAGGGAATGGGGGAGGTAACAGCATGGAGAATAGGAGAATAACTTTCATAATCAATTTCATTAACAAGATTGACATCCCTATTTCTTTTATAATTGAATATTTCCAAACGTTCTAACGTGTCCAGATATCTCCCTTTGGATGCAAAGTGGCAAGGAACAATTTCGAAGTCACTCCAGTGTCCTAACTCAATGAGATGCTTCGCAAAGTTGGATTTTTCAGGCATATTTCTAATAAACGCTCTACAATGTTCCTTCATTCATTCCATAAACTTTCTTCCTGTGCTTCCAACATAAACACTATTGCAGTCCTGGCAGGCGATTTTATACACTCCACTTCTTCTCATAAAGTCTAATTTATCTTTGCACTTCACAAATGCGCTTCTTAGGTTGTGGGGGGAACTGAATGCGGGTCTAAGTTGCTTGGGGAAGAAACTATTGACTGAATCGGATATCTTCCCCAAGTATTTCATGGAGCACCATTTTATTTCCTCCTTGTGATTCTCCATGGTGTATATGGTATTTATGGCTGAGTTCCTCTTCTTCCGGGAGATGAGTCTATCTACTAGGTCGGTAGGGTAGCCGTTAACCTGTGCTATATGTTTAATAACTTCCACTTCATGAAGTTTGCCTCCGGCAATGGGATCCGTAGAAGTCTATCCGCCATGGAGTAAAAAGTCGTGAGTTTCTGGGAAGATGGGTGGCAGGAATCCTTGGCGATAACGCAATCCATGTATGTGGGTTTTCGATATATCGAGAAGTTGTGCTTGTGGTTAATAATAATAATAATAATTTTATTTATCCCAGGAAACAATAATACAAGGTTATGTTAATAGGACTTGTTAATAATTACATCAATCAAAATAGAACAATGAGAATAAAAATGACATGGCAGNAGTGCTGAAAACCTATTTCTAAGTTCCAGCTGGAACTCTTTCCTATTTTCTTCTAGTTTTCTAATATTTACCTCCTGTTTCCTGCTTGAGACCAACTTCTTTCGCTCCATTCTGACGTTGATCTTCATTCTGCATCTAACTATCCTACTGTCACTGCCCCTGTTGAAGTTGTTTAGTACCTCACAATTAGTAACTGGGTAGAGTTTGTTAACCAATATGTAGTCTATTTCGTTTTTTACTCCATTAGGACATCTCCAAGTCCACTTCCTTGTAGGATTCTTCTTGAAATAGGTGTTTGTTATGTACATATTGGTGCACTCTGCAAACTCCACCAGGCGGTGACCTCGTTCATTTCTCTGTCGTAGTCCATATTTTCCTGTGACAGCATCATCTGCTTCCTGCTGACCTACACGAGCGTTAAAATCGCCCATGCTGATTTTATAATAGTGATCTTTCTTGTCATGTTCCGTGCCGAGAGTCTGGTAGAAATTTTCAATTTCCTCTTCGCTGCTTGCTGCATAAACTTGGTTAATCTGAACAGAGTAACGCTTGTTTATGCTTAGGATAAGGTTACATATTCTGTCAGATACACTTTCTACTTTCTCCACATTATTTTTCCATTTCTTGTTAATCAAGAAGCCAACTCCTCCAAGTCTTCCATCCTTTGTTCCCCTATAATAGAAAATATGCTCT
>KZ309168.1:147112-167628 GCA_000376725.2 Ladona fulva | reverse complement strand
GCTCAGCCGCTCTGACCTGCAGACATCTTCCAGTTCTCCCTAGGTACTTAGCGGAGCAATCTAAACAAGAGAGTTCGTAGACTCCGCTGGTGGATTCCATCTCTCTTTTGTCCTTAGAGTTTCCTAAAATACTTAATATGTTGCCATTGGGACGAAAAGCAGGCCTAATGTGCTCTGGGAAAGTATTACTCAGCTGATATGATAGCTTTCCCAGAAAGGGTAATCTTCGCCAGGTGACGAGCGTCTTCTCAGCGGGGAGGAGGCCAGGGGCGATTTTCTTGGAGGCTTCTTTCATGAGTTTCTTTTTTAAAAGTTTCTCCACCAAAGATTTGCTATAGCCGTTGGAAGTAGCTATTGTTTTAATAGTATTCAATTCTTTTGCGAATTTTTCTTTGGAGAGGGGGATGTTGATCAATCGGTGTAGCATGGAATGGAGAGCCGCGTGCTTTTGGGAGTAGTGGTGGGATGAAGAATTGGGTATGATTTGATCAGTGAATTCTGGTTTCCGATAAATTTCAAATGTTGGTTTTCCATCATTGATCGATATGGAGAGGTCCAAGAAATTTAATTTTTGGTTCTCTCTTATCTCCATCGTGAAGCTCAGGATGGAGGGAGTTTAACTTTTTGATGAACAGATCCAATTGCCTGTAACTGCCGTCCCAGACACAGAATACGTCGTCCACATATCGTCGCCAGTAAAGGGAATGCTTTAATAAAACGGCATCGGAGCTAAATAGTTTTTCTTCTAGTTTGCTCATGAAGAATTCCGCTAGGATAGGGGATAAGGGAGATCCCATCGCCAGGCCTTCTCGTTGGTGGTAGAATTGGCTATTGAACATAAAGAAATTTTGTTCGATACAGATTTTTGTTAAATTTATAAGTTCACTCTTGGTTTTAAAATTTATTGATGCTGTAGTCAGGTGAGCCTCCATGGATGAAACGGCCTCTTGGATTGGTACGGAAGTGAATAGATTCTTCACATCAAAACTAACTAAAATTACATTTTTTGGAAACAGTTTTTTCCTTAAGTCGCCTGCTAATTCCGCAGAGTTCTTCACACCGTATTTGGGATGAAAATTTGTCAACTGACGGATCACATGATTTAATTTAAAAGCTAATTTATGCGCTGGTGATGAGATGCCGGAAACTATTGGTCTTATTGGATGGTTCTCCTGATGCAATTTGGGTAAGCCAAAGAATCTTGGTGGGAGAGGGTTCATTGGCGTGAGGAAGTATTTCTCTCTCTCGGAAAATAGCGAACAGTCCTTAAGGGCTTTCTTAACGGATGATTGAAAAGCCGGAGTTGGATCCTTTGGGATTATTTCTATTTGATTATCGTTAAAAAATGAGAAACATTTCTCGGAGTATAGTTCTCTGTCTAACAACACTGCACACTGGCCTTTATCAGCCTTTGTTAAGACGAGGTTATTCTCGGTTATGAAGTTTCTGGCCGAGGAGATGTCACACGGTAATTTCAAGGGGGTATTTTTTTAACCTTTCACATAACAGGTAATCAGTTTGCAACATCTGTACTTTAATGAGTGTCGATCGCCGATCACTAACTCAAGGTCTACCACTAGATTTTTCACTGAGTCGGGGTTAATTTTTGTTGGCGTGGAGAATTTCAGTCCCAGAGAGAGAAAGTCGTGAATGTTTTTAGGAATTGTAACACTAGAGAGGTTTGCGACACGTGGATGGAAATTATGGTTCACATTTATGGAATTATCCTCAGGGAAAGCTATCATATCAGCTGAGTAATGCTTTCCCAGAGCACATCAGGCCTGCTTTTCGTCCCAATGGCAACATATTAAGTATTTTAGGANATGTAGCTGTATGAGAAATAGATATTACTATATGCTTTGACTGGAAAAGATGAATTTTAATAAAAAAACCGAAGGAATTCTTGATTAGAAGTTCATATTTAATTGGAAGAAACCATTGGGTTCTGTATCATCTGGTGAGGACCCAAATATTTCAACGACAAGTATTCTGTAGAGTGAAAAAAAATCATGGGTGTGATTTCATAGTTCTTAATCACTACTAACTCAATTTATATTTTTCCCTCCTCTTTAATTCAGCAAACTATTTGCTGAGGATATGAATTGACGAACCTAAGGTGAAATGATTAACTTATACAGTTCTGGATTAATTGACCTAATTTTGGATATGACTCCAGACTAAGGGATGGGTGAATTGGAGAGCATAAAATTAGATCTCTAAATGAAATTAAAATTCTTCGTAATTTTCCACAGGTTTTATTCTGCGACCGGTTTCGTAAGGTCTTACATCTTCAGGCAAAATGACAATTTTCTCCACAGTATATATAGTAAAGGAGTTTAAGGGGGAGGGAGGGTAGGGGACAGAGCATCAGGGAAAATTTGGCTGGGTAAAGAGAGGAGAGGTGAAGGGTTCATAAACAATTGTTCATTGACTATCATTCCATCTTTGGGAAAGTTTCGGATCTCCACTTCCTCCAGGAGGTCCAAACGGTGGGAGTTAACCTCTTGGTGTAGGCGTCTTGGCTTGAAATCGCTCTTGTGGTTGTTTTCAAGGAGGTGAAGGGCAAAGCTCGAGAAGGGAGGTTGTCTTCTCTTCAGGCGGTAGTCCCTTTGGTGCTCAGCCGCTCTGACCTGCAGACATCTTCCAGTTCTCCCTAGGTACTTAGCGGAGCAATCTAAACAAGAGAGTTCGTAGACTCCGCTGGTGGATTCCATCTCTCTTTTGTCCTTAGAGTTTCCTAAAATACTTAATATGTTCCCATTGGGACAAAAAGCAGGCCAAATGTGCTCTGGGAAAGTATTACTCAGCTTATATGATAGCTTTCCCAGAAAGGGTAATCTTCGCCAGGTGACGAGGATCTTCTCAGCGGGGAGGAGGCCAGGGGCGATTTTCTTGGAGGCTTCTTTCATGAGTTTCTTTTTTAAAAATTTCTCCACCAAAGATTTGCTATAGCCGTTGGAAGTAGCTATTGTTTTAATAGCATTCAATTCTTTTGCGAATTTTTCTTTGGAGAGGGGGATGTTGATCAATCGGTGTAGCATGGAATGGAGAGCCGCGTGCTTTTGGGAGTAGTGGTGGGATGAAGAATTAGGTATGATTTGATCAGTGAATTCTGGTTTCCGATAAATTTCAAATGTTGGTTTTCCATCATTGATCGATATGGAGAGGTCCAAGAAATTTAATTTTTGGTTCTCTCCTATCTCCATCGTGAAGCTCAGGTTAGGATAGAGGGAGTTTAACTTTTTGAGGAACAGATCCAATTGCCTGTAATTGCCGCCCCAGACACAGAATACGTCGTCCACATATAGTCGCCAGTAAAGGATTGCTTTAATAAAACAGCATCGGAGCTAAATAGTTTTTCTTCTACTTTGCTCATGAAGAATTCCGCGAGGATATGGGATAAGGGAGATCCCATCGCCAGGCCTTCTCGTTGGCGGTAGAATTGGCTATTGAACACAAAGAAATTCTGTTCGATACAGATTTTTGTTAAATTTCTAAGTTCACTCTTGGTTTTAAAATTTATTGATGCTGTAGTCAGGTGAGCTTCCATGGATGAAACGGCCTCTTGGATTGGTACGGAAGTAAATAGATTCTTCACATAAAAACTAACCAAAATTACATTTTTTGGAAACAGTTTTTTCCTTAAGTCGCCCCCTAATTCCGCAGAGTTCTTCACACCATATTTGGGATGAAATTTTGTCAACTGACGGATCACATGATTTAATTTAAAAGCTAATTTATGCGCTGGTGATGAGATGCCGGAAACTATAGGTCTTATTGGATGGTTCTCCTTATGCAATTTGGGTAAGCCAAAGAATCTTGGTGGGAGAGGGTTCATTGGCGTGAGGAAGTATTTCTCTCACTCGGAAAATAGCGAACAGTCCTTAAGGGCTCTAAACACTATCTGAACGCTGATTGAATTCTCTGCTTAGAAAAGCCTTCTACAGCTACTATGGAATCCAAAATCATGTACAAAGTGATATGTTGATCTTATAAAATGTAATATTTCCTTATGACTTTACAAAATATATAATTGAAAGGATAATAAAATAATGTTTGAATACACTGAACAACATCTTTTACCGGTAGGAGCACATCAGATGCTGTATCAACCACTGCATACCCAAAAACTTCAACGGAAGACTATTCAATAGGGTGAGTAGATATTATACATTATTTCAAATTTCAATAGGTATTCACTTTTTCTATTATATTTAAGTCTGTAGTTCAGAAAAAATCTCTTGAGTTCATGAGGGGATTACATAAGATGTGAGTTGTTAGAAACTTTATATAAAATAACATTTTAACTATAGAGAGTGATTAATGATTGGTAATGTACCTACATATTTAATTTAAAATGGCATTTTTCTAACATTTTACCCAGTGTATCTATGCTTAAAAAAGCCTTAGTAGCTACTACAGGGTACATATTTACCTTAGACTGCATACTCCAGATGTAATGAAAACAAATATTACTGTATGCGTAGACTGCAGAATATGAATTCAGAAGAAAAACCAAATGAATGCCTTATTAGAAGTTCACATTTTCTTGCAGGGGAATATTGGGTGCTGTATCATCTACTTCGGACCCAATATCTTCAACAGACATGTATTCAACAGAGTAAGTAAAAATCATAGGTTTGGTTGTTAAGTCTTAAAAGCTACTCTTTGAATTTCTGGGAGGATGTGATGGGAAAAGATTAAGTCGAAATAATAATCTTGTAAAGTTTTCAAATATCACAACTAAATAATGCTAGGATTTTTTAATAAGGATAGAGTAAACATGAAAGCATAATATTAGAATGGCCAAGGAGTTTCTCATCCCTGAATAAAATCTATGCCCAGAAAAGCCATCCGACCTTACTACTAAATCCATCAGTACATTACAAAGGGAAATGTTGATGTTTGAATTCAAAGTATAACTTATGTCTTGATGAAAATCATTAATTCAAAGATAAAAACAAAATTATCGAATTTACATAAGAACATCCTTTCTGTGTAGGAGCACATATGATGCTGAATCAACCAGTGAATACCCAAAAACTTCCACAGAAGACTATTTATCAGGGTGAGTATATATCATGCATTAATTAAAACTTTTAAATACGTATTCACTGTTTCTAATATATTTCAGTCAGTATTTCAGAGAATAATCTGCTGAGGTTGAGAAGGGGCTACATGAATGCAAATCAAATGTGTTGTAAGGTTTGTTAAATAATAACACCTTTTGAGCCAAAACGGGTGATTAATGATTGTGAAATTACCTGTGTATTTTATTTGAAATGGTCTTTCCCTTCCTTTTTACTCAAGGTTTGAAATCTTTGCTTAGAAAAGCCTTTACAGCTACTACAAAATAGATCTTTACCTTAGATTGTATATTGTGATGTATTAGAAACAAATGTTACTGTATGCTTTGACTGGCAAAAATTAATTCAAAGACAAAAAGGAATAATTGCTATATCAGAAGATCATATTTTCTTTGGGGAGAATATTGGGTTTTCTATCATCCAGTGAGGGCCCAACATCTTTAACTGTCAAGTATTCAGCAGAGTTTGTAGAAATTATTGGTTTGAATTCCAAGTTCTTATTAGCTACCTATTGAATTTCTATATTTCTCCATCTTTTGTTCAGCAAACTACCTTCTGAGGATGTGAAGGGAAAGCATTTTGGCTAATCAATCATCTTCTATAGTTTTTGAAAAAGAAATCAACTTTTTGTTTAATCTTGTCATTATATATACTTAAATTATCTTCAGTTACAAAAAAATAGCCCAACTCTTTCCCTTTATTTCAAAAGCTATGCTGAGAAAGTCTTTTTACATCTACTAACAAACGATCTTTATATTACGATCTATAATGTTAATGTTTTTAAAGGAAAGGTTACTATGTTATTTGACACTATAATGTTAATGTATAAGTGAAAGCCTAATGATTGTGTTAATACAAGATCATCTTTTCATCTAGGAGCACATTTGTCTTTTTATCATCTATCTGGTACCCTACATCTTATACAGATCATTATTTAGCACAGTGAATAAAAATCATGTGTTTGATTAAATCATATAAAGCATACTTAAATAGTTAACGATTGTCTTTTATATTTTACTAACTTAAGTGCAGATACACCCTGCTAGGAATGCAAAAATACTTCATAAATGCATAAGAATCAACTTATAATATTCTTAAAAATAACATCGATTTTTGTTGAAACTGTCTGATTAATCCTCCTGAAATTACCTGCATTATATTAAAGAAGTATTGCAACCTTTTAATTTTGGATTGAAAGCTATATCAGGAAAAGCATTAACAGCTCCTACAATATCTATCGTTACAAAGTATGGTGACTATGTTTTGAAACTAAATTATCTTATGATTTGACTGGAACAGATTATTGCAAAGACAATAACCAAATGATTGCTTTAAGATAAAATTCTTTTTTCTTCAAGAAGCACATCCGACTCTGTATCATCTGGTAAGTAGTGAAATACTTTAACAGATGAGAATTCAACTGATTGAGTAGATATCATCGGTTATTACAAAGTTCTTAATAGGTATTCATAGTTTCAAATATATTTTTGTCTATAGTGAACTGAGCACTCAGCTGATGTTGAGAAGGGACTGATTATGTCTTATGAATTGACTTGTAAGGTTCTTACAAATAATATCAACTGTTTGGTATTGATGGGTGATTAATCATCGTGTAATTACCTGAAATTTATAATTGAAAAAGCCCAACCCATTTACACACTGATTATAGGCTATGCTTCGAAAGGCCTTTATGTCTGATAGAAAATCAATCTTTATTTTAGGAAGCATAATGTAGATACAAGTATTAGTACATGGTTTGACTGGAAAAGATTGGTGCAAATAGAATAAATAAAAGATTGCATAATGGGAAGATCATCTTTTCTTGCAGGAGCACATGGGGTTCTGCATCATCCAGTGATGACCATACTTCTTCAACAGAAAAGTATTCAGCAGCGTGAGTAGAAATCATAGGTTTGATTTAAAATTTCAAAGTAGCAATTCATTGTCTTTCTATTTCTCCTTTTCTGTAGTCCAGGAACAGCTTACTGAGGATATATATCTAGGTTTCTTTAAAATAACATCACCTTTATGTTGAATATGGATTATTAATGATAGTATGGTAACCAGCAATATATACTCAATATAGCCGAATTCTTTTCATTCCTTGATTAAAAACTATCCACAGAATTGCCTATTACAGCTACTAACCAATCCAACTTTACCTTAGGAAGCATACTGTAGATGTTTCAAAATCAACTGCCTATTTCTTTGTGATTTGACAGGATAACCTTTGTTGAAAGACAATAATGAAGTGAATGTATTAAAGAAGGTCATCTATACTTATAGGAGCTCATCCATCTTTGTATCACCCGGTAAGGAAGTTACAACACAAATATTCAACATTGTGAGTAGAATTCCAGGGATTGATTTTATGATTCTTAATAAGTATTCATTGATTTCTATATATCCCCTTCTGTAGTCCAGCTATCATCCTTGCTAAGGATGCGAAGGGAAAACATTAAGGCAAAATAATCAACATCTAAGGTTCTCAAAAATCACAACTAATTATGGCTAGGATTGCTGGCTTAGGATAGAGTAAAAATGAGCACATAAAATTAGAGTTGCCAAACACTTTCTGATCCCTGGATGAATGCTCTGCTCAGAAAAGCCTTCTACAGCTACTACCAAATCCATCATTACATTACAAACTGTATGGTTGATGTTCTTAAATGAAGTAGTACCTTATGATTTGACAGGAAAACATTATTGCAAAGATAATAACAAAATGATTACATTAAACTACATCATTTTACCTGTAGGCGCCCATTGGATTCTGTATCAACCAGTGAGGACCCAAAAACTTCAACAGAAGAGTATTTAGCAGGGTGAGTAGATATCATGGATTATTTCAAACTATTTAATAGGTATTCACAGTTTAAAATAAAATGAGTTGTAAAGTTCTTAAAATAATATCGACTTTTGAGTCTTAATGGGTGATTAATGATTGGTAAGTTACCTGCATATTTTATTTAAAACAGCCCTTCCCTTCCCTTTCACTCATGGTTTGAAATCTATGTTTAGAAAAGCCTTTACAGCTACTAAAAATACGTTTTTACCTTAGATTGCATATGGTAGATGTATTAGAAACAAGTATTACTACATGCTTTAACTTGAAAAAAATTAATTTAAAAACAAGATTGGATTGTTTGCATAATTAGAAGAGTGAGTTTTCTTGCAGGAGAAATTGAGATCTTTATCATCCAGTGAGGACCCCACATTTGTAAATAATATAGCGCAATTCTTTGGGATTGAAAACTATGCTCAGAAATGCCTTTTACAGCTACTATAAAATTCACCTTTATCTGAGGAAGCATAGTCTTTAGTTTCAGAAATATGTTTTATTTGATAAGAAAACGTTAACGCAAAGTCTAAAACCAAATGATTTTATTATGGCAAGGTCATCTTTATTTGCAGGAGCATATCAGATTCTGTGTCACCCAGTGTGTTCACTACATCTTCAACAGACAAATATATAGAAGAGTGAGTAGAAATCATATTTTTGTTTGCAAAATTCTTTAATAAGCATCCATGGTTTTCTATATATTCCCCTCTGTAGTCCAGCCATATCCCTGTTAAGGATGCGAATGTACTACATTAAGGCAAATTTATCATCTTCTCAATTTCTTTAAAATAACATCAACTTTTGCTTCAAGATGGGTAATTAATGATGGTGAGGTTACCTGCTACATATAATGGGAATAGTCCAAGTCTTTTTACTCCTGGATATGCTTAGAAAAGCTTTTTACAGCTACATCTTTAATACACGAGTATTCAACAGATTGAGTAGGAATTATCTGTTTGATTTCATGGTTCTTAATTAGTTTAATTGCTTCCTATATATTTTCTTCTTTAGTCCAGCCACCACTCTGCTAAGAGTGAGAAGGGCACATGAATCAACTTGTAAGGTTGTTTTAAATAATTTCAGTTTTTGGTTCTAGATGGGTTGATTAATGATGTTGAAATTACCAGCAACATATACTCAGAATGGTTTAAGTCTTTTCACCCTGGGATTTAAAAATATGCTGAGAAAAGCCTTTTACAGAACATTAAAATCCATCTTTACTCTAAGAAGCATACTGTTGATGTCTTATAATAAAGTATTACTGTGTTATTTTACTGGAAAATATTAGTTTAATAAGACAATGACCCAACGATTGTATTAATACAAGATCATCTTTTCTTCTAGGAGTACATCTGATTCTTTATCACCCAGTGAGACCCTGACATCTTCAACAGTCAAGGGTTCAGCAGTGTTAGTTGAAGTTATGGGTTTGACTGCAAGGTACTTTAATTGGTATTCATTGTTTCCTATATATTCCCCTTTGATAATAATTGAGTTTCCACTAAGGGAAATTGAAGTTGTTGAGAATAGTTACATCTGTTTTATAGTGTTTAGACTGGGCAATAAATTTTTTTGATTTCTTGAAGCTCTTTTGACCTTCCAACTACAGTCAGTAAATGATTATCGGCTAGAATGGTTGAGTTCTTCTGTTATGACTATTAAATGCTTATGGAACAAGAGTATATATACATCCCTTGCTGTAAGGTAGAAAATGTTTGGTGTTTGTCACATCTATGAAGTAAAAATGGAAGTTTTTATGAGCTAATGGACATACAGATATGAAAGATACTAGAAACTTAGAAGAAACTGGAAAATCAACAGCCAGTAAAGAGATCTATGTAGTCTTTCTAACATATGATTAAGTTAAGGTGTAAGAAAAAAAGATTTTATGCTGGAATTTTTATACAGCAAATGAACTTCACAAAGACTAATGCTAATCAGAGAATGAAGTTATCATAGACATTCTTTGATATGGAAAAATAGCATGATAGGATTAGTTTGCACAAGATTTGAAAGTCAATGCATGGCTGAAGAATTAGGGGTAACTCACCTGTTTTCATCCAAAATTTTTTATACAATCATGTTTAGAATAAAAGTCAGATGTTTTATATCAAAACCTTGTATGAGATGTGATGAAAAAGCAGAATATTTAAATTTCCTCGGCTGTCTAATTCTAATTGTCAAAATTTTCTTTCTGTGTATTGTTAACAGTCAAAGAGGTTACACATGTTTAACTGTGATTGGCAATTTTTGACTTGAGGCAAAAACTGAATAAAGAATTTGCATTCGATTCTGCAAATGTTAAATGTTGCTTTTGGCAATTGTTCAATGAATAAAACGAGCATTTACAAGTGTTGAAAACATATTCAAGAGGGTCTTATTTATTTTTTTCGCTAAATTTATATAGAAGGATTAGTCATATAAAATTGAGGTAAGTATCCAAAGAAGGAAAATTCAATGCAAATTCTTATTATTGTTGTGGAATATCACTTTCATTTTGAAGTTGGGAGAATTTACATAAAATGTATGTATATTTTTGAAATTCTGAGGAAATTTAAAACCCTTCCCCCTGACGACCAATGCGATTGTTGATTTGGAGTTCATGCATTTTTTCATGATAATACATGTGTATTTAGGCCCATTTAGAAACAATCGACAATATGAAGAAGAGGACATTTTTCAGAGATTTTAACTATTACAATTTGTAGTGATGAATTGCAGGGCAACAAACATACATAGCACCATAATGAATTAATGGAGATGAATGAGTAACTTTTTGTTTATCAGTTATGACTCTTGACACATTTTAAGATTTAATTTCCTAAAACAGAAGTTGAAAATCATGCAAACTTGTACAGTAACTTGAGATAAGTTTCATAAGAAGAAAATTCCATAAAGATTCACATTCTTATTGTTGATTGTAGATTTTGGCTTCAAACTTTGATTGGAAATTTTCTGTTTTCAATAACCTGTCCCATTGGACTAAACTAAGATATGAGATGTTATTTTCTCTTTTGTACAATTTGGTATAATATATTTAATCCGACTTCTATTCTTCCCATTGAGAATCAAAAGGCACTTCAGCTAGTATATGCATAAAAGTCATTCTTTTCTGATTTTGCACAGCTGTTTAGTTGCTTGGTTCAGAACACTAATCAAATATGAACTACTATTCATTTCTAACAAATTTTATTTGAGCAAGCTTGAAGGATGGGATTTTGTTGTGCCATATTATAAAATCAACTGTTAAAATGTAACACTGACATTTCTTAACTTAGGCTCCCACTGGGAATCAAATGCTGGAACTGCTTTCCTTGAAGTAGAACACCTTTAACAATGAGACTTGTTAGTTCCATTTTAATACTAATTTATATTTAATTTTCAGTTATTTATTTTGTATTCCAAAGAAAGAGAGTCAGAATAAAGGGAATTTCTTATGAGAAAATTTGAAATAACTTTAGGTACAAATTTCAGGAAAATAGAAATCAAGTAATATTTTGTGTTTTATCTTCTGATTTTCTCATTCTGAACTCTCCAAACCTTGTCTGACACAACAAAAATATTATTACTCATCCTAAAAATTTTTCTCTCCTTAAAATGATTTTCATTGGTGCATCATTATTGTAAAATGAAAACTTTATTTTTTAAAGGGAAGTAACTGCAACAGCACGTCCAGAGGCTACGCTAGCTCCTATTTTATCAGAAGTGAGGTAAGTACATTGATGAATTGATAGATCAGTCTTTACCCTTTAGCTATGGAAAATGTATTTGTATGTTCTTCTAAGAGAACTGCAAGGAAGACATTTATCTACATTTGACCTACTCTTTCTTCCCTGTTCCTGTCCTTTCTTAATTTTGCGGCCCTGCCTCTGAAAAAGAATTATTGTTTTTTAAAGAATTATTGTCTACATTATCTGTAGACAGATTTTGTCTCATAACATTACTTAGTTTGTTGAATATCCTTCTACCAATCTACTGAGGGCTATTTTCAAATAATTTTAATTTGTGTATGGGATATTGCAGCATATTTCTTCCCCTTGTCTCATACGTGTGGTGTGATTGAGCGGTTTTCAGCTTATCAAGATTAGCACTGACATAGCACAGGAGTTCATACAAGAATGTGCATGGATACGTTAGTATGGCGTTGCTTTTGAAGGCTTGCTTGCAAGACTCTCTATACCCCAAATTTTACACAATGCGTATTACTTTCTTTTATTTTTTAAATATTGCCTCCCAACCTGGGGAATTTCCCAAGAGAATTATGCCATACTTCGAAACAGAGTGGAAATAGGCATGATACACCGTTAACTTTTTTGACAGACTGGTAACTGCAGATATAACTATCTATCTGCCGAGTCTAAACCTGATTATAGTTTTTTTTAATGTAGGCGCCCGGCAATCAATGCAATACTGGTTATGATGTAATAGGAAAAACTATCGCGGAAAATATATCACATATAATGATAACTATGAGTTTGTTGTAAGATGTCCGTAAATTAAATCAAATAGTATTTGTTAGACAATATGTATCGCTGTGTATATAATCTAAGTAAATATTTAGTATGTATTATATGGAAAACATTATATTAATTCCAGCAAATTTTTCCGTGCTTCGTCCTTAAAAGTCTATTGTGCCTTTTGTCCATTATTTGTTTATTTTTAGTGTATTGAAGGTAAATGGGCAAGTCTGTGCTAAAAAGCTGTGATTAGAGCCTAATAAAATGATTCGCAGAATAAAACAGGTAATGTTCTAGATGGAATACCAGCATTTCCGAAGGAAAAGTGCATCCTAGAATTCCTTCGAACAATTGGAAGAATTACAATCTCTTTCATCCTTTAGTACCCTCACCATCAATGACCATCTCTTCATCTCCGCTTTCCTGATCCTCTCCGCGACGGTCCAAGTCCTGTCACCTCTTCCCACACCCTACCCCACTACTATAACTCACCTACTAACACTTTCCTTTCTCCCGTGTTTTCTTGTATACATATACTCTGTTACGAAATTGTATTTTCACTCTTTTTAAATGCACATATTAGGTAAAGGTAACAACAACAGGAGAAAAATATGAATTCACGAATAAATATTTAATAGTAAACAGAAGTACTGCCAATGAAGTTTAATGTAGTAAATTTTAATCAGTAGTTAAAGAAATATGTATATAAAATAACAGTATATAAAAAACTGTAATAGTGATAAGGAAAAACTGCCGTGCAGTAGCTTTGTTGCTGATACGGTTGTCAGGAATAGGTTTCGCATAATGGAGTTATGAAAGAGGTATAATAAAAGGGTTTTAAATTTTATTTTAAGGTCTTACAATTCAAAAAAGAAAAAACTCATGTAATACTTATTTAAACAGTGTTATAAATTAGAAAAAAGGATTGCGACATTTTTCAATACTCGTTCGCAAACCCATCATTGGCAAATAAAGGACTAGGTAGGCAAAAGGAGACCAATACTAATTTTTTCAGACTTCTAAATAGCGTTACAATTAACTTAAAATCATAGCATTTCTATGTTATTATATATAATTAGAGTTTCTTAATCAGTGCTCGCTAAAAACGAGACGCACTCAATGTTTCGAATGAAAAGCTTAAAATATAAGTCGAAAATCAATTACATAGTGTTGATGTAACATAATAGATTATTTAGCGTTTATATAAAACTAAAAAGTTGAAATTTTGGGTTAAAGGTCTTTAAATTCAAGAAAATAGATATTATTATATAAATAGAAATTAATTAACATATATATTTGAGGGTCAAAGGAAATGCTGCTGACGAAATTTAACAGATTATTAAAAAATAATATTATGGTTACATCTCTTAATCAAGGAAGCGTATAACTATAACAATATTTAACAATAAGATTGTCAGAAATTAATATAATATAGTTTTACATCAAGTGAAGTAGTGTGACGCGCTCAGTTGTCGCATTGCTGTATTGGTCTAGATCTTTATTAATACACATGTTGTTTAACATAAATAACGTTAATATACAATGTAGAATGTTAAAATTGTATAAGGTGTGATTTAAAGGTCTTTAAGTTGATGTAAAAAGAATTTATATCACATACATCGAAGAGTTGACATAAATACTGCCGACGACATTTAAACGAAATACTGCCGTCATCCGTGGTTAAACAAAGAGATAACTCACTATAACAGTATTCCACATATTATGCTATCTGTCAGATTGTCAAAATTAATATAACATAGTTTTTAGGTTAAGTTTAGTTGTGAGACGCGCTCAGTTGTCGCAGGCGCTCAGTTGTCACGCGCTCAGTTGTCGCAGGCGCTCAGTTGTCACGCGCTCAGTTGTCGCGCGCTCAGTTGTCCGGCCACGGTATCACAGGTATCACTTTTTCAATTTTGATCCTTGTCTACAAGGATTTACAAGATTTTTCATTTGGCAATGCTCACTTTCATTATTTCACAGATTTTGCTTTATTCAGCAGATCTAAATTAATGTACAATATATTTTAGTCTTGCTTTATTTTTGGATTTATAGATTAATATAGATAATATAGATATTGCATGAAAATGTCTGATATTTATATACCAAAACTGTTGGTAGGCTTTCCATAGTATCAATTTTTTCATTACCTTTAAATTACTCTTCCCTTCTATAAAAGGATTTCAGTCTTATCTAATTATGCATGTGTTTTTTATAAGTGTTATTTTCAAAATATTAAGTTTTCCTTTCCTTAATGATAATTTTATAATCAAAGGTATTCTTTATGTTGCCTTTCAGTAGGATCCATCGCTTCTCATTTGTTTTGTGAAAGATTATGCTAACTAGATGTTAAATAAATATCGAGTCATTGTTGGGGAGTTTCTTTTAACTCTTTGCTGCGGGAGCCTCAGTTTTTTCTACAACTGTGTGCAGGAGAAAAGTAACGGGCACTGGAGGTGCAAGCAAGTCCTAGCAGGTAGTTATCCCTTATAATCTAGGTCGACCTTTTTCCTATGGGTGCGGTCAGTGGTTATTGTTTAGAAATTATGGTTGGTATCATATATAATATATATAATGAAAACATTTTTTTGAATAGGCAGTCCGAATTTACTTTCCTTGCACTTTGCTGATCATTTTGATACCAAACATTTTGCAGATATCTTGATTTTTATCAATTATTACTTATTTCATAAATCCGCTATTTAGAAATTGAAGAATTTTTTTCAAAAAGATAAGGTTTGCGTTAAAAATATGAACAGAAGAAATAATTTAAAACATTTTATTGTAATTGTCTAAAACTCATTAATTTAGTGAAAATCCTTAAAATTATTTTCTAAACATAGTGCTGTACTCACTATCGCCCAAGCAACTGGATTTATCAGAGATCTCACTATCGAAATAGAACAATATTTCCAGAACAACATCCTTTACGGATATTTTCTTCTTCTTAGATTGAGGAATCTAGCTTTCTCTATCCACAGTATCTCAATTGATATAAATGATGTATATTTAAATGACGATAATCGCAAAGAAAGTAATCATGTGGAACCACATTTACTCTATGTGTAGATTGCACTCAAATGCAGCCAAAAATCGGGAGTAGAGTGAAGAAAAATATAAGAGAGTGAATGCATTACCAAATCTGGGTTTCCCCCGAGATACAAAATCCCTTGGATTTTCCCAATCTAGAACAAAAGAGAAGAGTGAGCCTTTGGGTATCTCATTGAGAGGAGAACGTACAAGTATGTTTCCCACAGCTAAAGGGTTAAGACATGGATGAATTCAGTTTGAGCCAAATTGTTATGGAAATATAATTAAATCCCAGAAATAGCAAACGTTATTATTTTTGTCCATGTATTGTAGGTTTTCCTTACAAACTTGTTAATGTCACTGAGCCTTGCCTGATATATTTTGTTCATAAACTGTGGAAAGAAAAGAAAAGTGTAACACCCATTTGTCTGGTTTCCAAATTATTTGTTATCAAAGAGTAAAAATTGATCATCTTTATCAGGGTTAGCCAACGGGTTGATCACAGTTGGCCTCTTGATCATGATTGACCTATCCATGATTGTGGGTTATTTGCTCAATCGTAATCAGAAATTCAAAAAATTCTTATCTCTGGAATAATTTTTATATCTTTATTCAATTGAAGTGACAATTGTTCCATATGCTTTGATAAAGTATAAAATAAGGCTTGGAGACACAAAAATATGACTTAACCCTTTGGCTGCGGGAAATGTACTTCTACGTTCTTCTAAGAGGACTGCGGGAAAAACGTATTTCTACGTTTGACTTGCTCTTTCTTCCCCGTTCTTGTCCTTTCCCAATTTTATGGCCCTGCCTCTCAAGTAGACACCCAAAGGCTCACTCTTCTGTATTGTTCTAGATTGGGAAAATCCAAGGGATTTCGCACCTTGGGGGAAACCCAAATCTACGATTTCTGAATAGTGAATTTACGAAATTGGTAATAATTGATAAAAATCAAGATATCTGCAAAGTGTTTGGTATCAAAATGATCAGCAAAGTGTAAGGAAAGTAAATTCGGACTGTTTATACAAAACAAATTTCTTATTAAATATATTATATATGATACCAACCATAATTTCTAAACAATAACACTGACCGCAACCCATAGGAAAAAGGTCGACCCGGATTATAAGGGGTAACTACCTGCTAGGACTTGCCAGCACCTCCAGTACCCCTGTTACTTTTCTCCCGCACACAGATGTAGAAAAATCTGAGGGTCCCGCAGCTTAAGGGTTAAGATAATATCCTGTCTGTGAGATGGCTAAGAATATATTTCAGCAAAGAGCCTCGAATTCCATAGGCTTCAAGCTTAACCAATGGTTATGGTTGACTTTATTGAAAGCTTTAGAAAAATCTGCAAAATCTTTGATCAACTTGCTGATGTTGATCAAAGGATTTTCCAATAAAATTATGAAATAACATTAAATTTGTTGAAGTTGAGCAGCCTGTCATAAAGCCATGTTGTTTGTTTACAATTATATTATTTATTACAGGCCTAATATTGTCAGAAACAAGGCTTTTGAATAATTTTGCTAAGGCTGATTGTATTACAACTGGTCTATAGTTAATTATAGCATTTCAATTACCACTATTATGAATAGGGACAACATACCCAAATTTAAATAGATCAGGGTAAACACCACTAATGAAGGAAAGGTTAAAGAGTATAAATAATGAGTAAAGTAAAGCATCTTTACAATTATAGAAGAGTGCAGGAGAGATACCATCTGGGCCTGTTCCTTTAGTTATGTCAGTTGAGATCGATTTCTTAGTTAATCCTTTATTAATGATATGTATATTAGCTAAATCAATTGAATTTGAAAAGGAGTATTGGGGGAAAGGGCTAGGTGAATTTGTAACATAAACTTGAGAGAAGTAAGAGGCAAAAAGATTTACNATTCTCGTGATTGTACGTCCGTAAAAGTTCATTAGACATTTAGTGAACTTTCCGTTTTGTAGTATAAGCGTGTTTAAATGATCACTTTTTAATTAGGTTTGAAATTGCGTTAAATCACCGAAAAGAAAGCGAGGGAGCATATTTCAAGTAAAAAGCATCTTGGAAAAGGAGAAAAAAATAACATATGAGGGACTATTGGGCATGTCTTACGAAACGATCTGGCTTACACTAACCTTAGCTGCCGAATACAGATTTACCCCTCAAAGTTGACTGAATAAGAGATAATATTGCCACCCCTAATAAAGATAAATTCAAATCTGAATGAATCTCTCAAGAAAAAGTATGTTTTTAATTGGTTTGTAAATCTAATAAAATGTCAACAGACTTTATCAACTTTTTCTACCACTTTGCAGTACATGCTTACATACTTTTAATGCAATTCTTTGCTGCTTGAATTACCCCTAAAAAGTTTTTCAAAAATGATTAGGATATTTTTAGACAAAATTTTCTGTTTAGGAAAGAAATGGCTGTCAACTGTAAGGCTTCATCAGATAGTGAAAGCAGTTATCCCTCTTTCTTGAAAGTGTAATTAGCTAAAATTATTGATTCTGATTATTATAATTTCTGATACTGGGAGGTTTATGGTTATTTTGTACTGCAACCTCTAACAGAAAAGGAGGAGCCAAAATAACCTTCTCACCACAGAGGCAGAATCAATACTAAAATGTTTGATAGTACCATGATTCAAACCCACAACATCCATAATAATTCATTCCTTTTTTCAGACCTGCAAAATCCAAAATTAACCGAGTAAGACAGCCAAGGAGGAGGATAACCAGGGTGAGGTGGACAATCCCTAGAAGTCCTATGGAGCACATGTTGAGTATGCAGAGATATATCAGCAGACTAGGACGATACCCCATACCCTATATGGCAATTCAACCAAGGATATGGCAAGTGAATTGGTCTTTCGACTCAGGCAAGAATCCACAATACAGTAAGTTAATTTCTTTAATATCATTTATTGTCAGCTTATGTATGTCAAAGTATATATTTATTATATAAGTATGAAATTATTAATGTATATCAGGGGTGTTGCCAGGATTTGTCTATGGGGTATTCTAAGAGCCATGGAGTAAATGAAAAATTGCCAACAATTTACAGGCTGGTAGAAATTTAAACATGCACTCTTCAAATTTTTAGTGGCATGTGCTATTGAGAATATTAAACATCTATATCTTTGTATTTCTTTTTCGTTATAAAGATGAATGAGCATATTGTTGGACACTGCAGTTATTCTTTGTTCAATTAGGCAATTCTTATGATATGAAAAGGTCATACGGAAACAGTCCCTAGAAGACAATTAATTAGAGGTTTGAAAAAGGGTAGCTAATAAATGCCAAAACAAAAATATATCAATTTACTGCAGCAATTAACGTTTTTGAATAAAAAACAAAAAAACATTTGAAAGAATCTCCAAGATAGAGGTGTCAGGTACCTGGTCTTAATACAGTGAAACCCCTCTACAAGGGACAGTCTCAGGACCTTGGTGATCGTCCGTTGCTGAGGGGTGTCCGCTTTAGAGGGTTTTTTTTTAAACTCTCATACATCTTAAAGAAATTTATTTCCTAGATACGTAGACGAACTGAAATCCAGGTTTAAGCTCCCTAGCTATATAGGACGAGGCAATCATGAATTAAAAATCAAAGAACGCGAACAGAAAACAGATATCGCGAAATACTCATTCGTTAATAGGGGTATTAGAGAATGGAACGNGCATGGATACGTTAGTATGGCGTTGCTTTTGAAGGCTTGCTTGCAAGACTCTCTATACCCCAAATTTTACACAATGCGTATTACTTTCTTTTATTTTTTAAATATTGCCTCCCAACCTGGGGAATTTCCCAAGAGAATTATGCCATACTTCGAAACGGAGTGGAAATAGGCATGATACACTGTTAACTTTTTTGACAGACTGGTAACTGCAGAGATAACTATCTATCTGCCGAGTCTAAACCTGAGTATAGTTTTTTTTTAATGTAGGCGCCCGGCAATCAATGCAATACTGGTTATGATGTAATAGGAAAAACTATCGCGGAAAATATATCACATATGATAATAACTATGAGTTTGTTGTAAGATGTCCGTAAATTAAATCAAATAGTATTTATAATCTATAGATGAAGCCTTCACTATGTGGAATTCCATGATAGGAAGTAGAAATAAAAACACTATGTCAAAAATTCCACTGGAGTTTATTCCGCGACCGGTTTCAGACTATTTAGTCCATCATCAGGCGAAGGGGCCACAAGCTAGAGGGTATATATATAAGTCACCTGAATAGTTCTTCCCTACCTGAATAGTCACCAAATGGGTGACTATTCCGGTAGGGAAGGGGTTAGGGGTATTGGGAGTGGGAAGTAACGGGAGAACAAACGGTTGATAACAGAGGTGAGTGGTTAGGAAATAAATCAATGTTTGTTAATGAGTAGTTGTGTTGTTTGTGTTGTATAATTTCTATTTGTTCTAAGTAGTTCATTTTACTTCCTTTCGAATGGCTGTGAAGGAGGGTGGTCATGAAATCAGAGGAATGTTTATTTTCAAGTAAATGTTGGGCGAAATGAGAAGCATTGGAATCATTGAGGAACGACTGTTTATGTTCTTAGAGCCACTGGATCTTGATCTGTGCTCCGCCCACGAGGTGTTTCAGGGGTTGGGGAGCCCTAGCCAACAGTAAGTCCCGATTTTGGGCGGGAAGCCTGAAAATCCGTACAGCGTTGCAGTTCTAGCAGCCAGTTGATCTCTCTCTCTCTGTCGGTCGTGGCTGCTTGGAAGCTCGTTTCGCTGCAATTCTCGTTCTTTGTAATATCTCGGTAAATGTTTCGTTTTATAGTTTAGGTCGGTTTTTAGTCCTATATTTTATTCCTTTTATCACTTATATTTCGTAGTTATTTACAGATTTTTGTCTTTATTGTGTAAAGTGATTTAACTTGTAGTTTTTTGTTTTCTTTACTTGAAATTTTATTTATTCTTTTATATAGTAGATTTAAGTCATCCTTTTTGCGTTGGCATACACTAATTTTTACATATATTCATTTAGCTTATATTTTACTTTAGTTTCGCTTTATTTGTGTTAGATTTAGATATTTCTATGGTCAATTAGATTCTGTAACTTAAATTTACAATTTAAATTTCGCTTCGTATCCCAA
>KZ309168.1:136212-147036 GCA_000376725.2 Ladona fulva | reverse complement strand
TCTACTGACCCACTATCCATCCATACTTCATCCATTTCTTTGTCTTCTGTACCGCTAGGGAAACCAGCCTCCAAGCGTTCTTGATCCACATGATCGCCATTAAAACGTCAATACTTCTGGCTAAATCTTGAGCAGATGAATGTTTTTCTAAGTTAGCGATCAAGTGACTTACAACTAATTGGCGATGCTTTACTTTTAAATTCTGTATAACGCCTTGATCCATAGGCTGCGATGTCGAGGTAATGTTCGGAGGAAAGAAGACCAATTTTACATTATCTAACTCAAGGTGAGGGTGGGATGTCGCATTATCCAAAAATAACAATATTTTTCTCTTCTGAATTTTCATTTTCCTGTCTAAATTCTCCAACCACTTAGTCATGATATCCGTGGTCATCCATCCATATTCACTGATTTAAAGCACCTTGGCTTGGCAGCTTTTCCAATGACAAGAGGATGTAACTTTTTTACATACATACTGGTGCAAAGAAGAATGGTCAAACGTTCTTTGGCAACTTTTCCTCCTGCACAATTTCTCCTTTAATGCATAACGTTTTTTCTGGGAGGACACGATAAAACAACCCTATTTCATCAGCGTTATAAACGTTTTCACGAGCATACCCTTCTACTATGCCTCTAATTTTTTTATGCTCATTCAGTTACTGTATCTTCACTGACCAATGCCGGTTCACCACAAATAGCTTTGAATTTTATGACGGATTCTGAAGCGGTCTAACCACCCGTTGGATGCTTTAAATGCACTGAAATTCAATTCCTGGGCGATTTCTAAGGCTTTCTCTTGAATCATAGGACCCGAAACCGGAATTTTTCGTGACTGAATTCGTCGAAACAACTCAAAAACTGCTTTATCAATAATAGCACCTTCGCCAACCTGAAATACATGGCTCCTTTTATCCAAAAGTTAATTTTCACAGAAAAATCTCAAAAGTTTGTTTTTATGTTTTAATATTCCTGCGATTTGATTTTTTCTAACTTTAAAGTGCTCAGCAAGAACCCTCACAGAAGATTTACAGTCTTTGTAGCAGTTAATAATTTCTATCTTCTCTTATAAAGAAAGAAACTTCCGCGGTTCCATCTTATGGAACTGAAAACCTCAGGATTGACTGAGATGGAAACGTATGTGAAGGGACCACGTCCCACTGTAGTATGGAAGAAACACTTTGCAGGGAATGTACGCTACGATAGCAAAACCGTATTAAGTAATGAATTTGTGTCACATTCAAAAACTTTTGGAACTGAGTATATCGAGCTCCATTCTATAGATCAAGGAGTGTTCGAGTGTCCCAAGGTCATCGGTTATTGAAAGGATTTCGGTTGTAAAATCAGCTAAGGTGTCCGTTAGCAGAGGTTACTTAATTTCCAGGGAGCAAAAAGTTAGCTGTCCGCGTCCGCTCGAGAGTGTCCGGTGTAGTGGGGTTCAAAATGTACGTAAAATGCAATACTTCTGTTCAGGACATCATGAAATCATCCGTTAGGAGGGGTTTTACTGTATTAGTTTTTCCATTTATTCTGTTTGCATTAAGCAATATTTTCAAACAATTTATTTGTCCTGTGAAAAGGTATAGCTATTTATGTCTACTGTTAACCTGCTGTTACATTCATTAATAACTGGTGGAGATTCACTGCAGGCTCTGCTATCGCAGATTTATAAACAGAATTAATACCAACCCAAATAATGGGAAAAAAATCCAATATTATCTTTGCTCAAGTAAACATATGTTTCTCCCAAGGAAGAGGAAAACAGTAATGGACATAGTTTCATCAGAAACTAGCTAATATTTGAAATAAATTAACACATTTTGTTAATTTTAGTAATGAAAATACATTAAACAAGTTTTCAATTAATGAATGGAATAGTGTCAAAAGTAAGCACTCTTACTCTACTGGAGGCGCAGAAAAAAATCACTTCTTTTGATATCACTATCTTTAAACATTATATTATATTACTAATCACAATATTGTAATATTATGAAAAAAATGTATATGCTAAAGGAATATGAAGTTAATTAATAATAAAGTTACTTATAATTATTAGTAAAGTTAGTTATTATTTACTTATCATTGAAGAAGTTATTGTTTTATTACTCTTCAGTATCAAAACATTATAAAATTATAAAAATGGGACGAAAAGATTCGCTCAGAGTTTCCCAAACATTTCCTCCGCAGAACACTTTATCAATTTTATGATATCAGCAGAACACATAGGTTACTTTTTCTTTCAGTAAATATTAGTAATAATTGATTTCATTAAAGTAAGGGTCAAGAGTATTAAAAACACAATCTTCTCATAAAATCAAGAGCCCCTGATTTTTAATATATCATAACTTCATTCAGAACTGAAATTCATATAAGAATTAATTATCATTCTTCATTAGTTTCTGCAGAAGACTTACAAACTCTTTGTGGAACACCAGTGTTTTGCAGAACACACTTTGGGAAACCCTGCATTAGCTAATTAATCTGCTATAATAATCAACATCATGTATACAGTAAAATCTGCTAAAGGTGCTTTTCAGGGGACTAAGTGAAAACTGTGATTTAACCTGGATAGTGTTTTAAGCAGGATTTAAAAAAATGTATGTATTGCATATCGATAAAGAGTAGGGAACTTTAGAGTAAGGGAATCTTTTTTAGTTTGCTTTATTTTGCCTCAGCTAAAGATGGGATAACTAAAGAGAACTTGAACTATTGTTCTGTTTGATCAGTTTGATTTTTGGTTAGTTTGTTGATTGTTTTTTTGTCCTCTTTTTAAAGTCATAGTTTAGATATGGTCAACTTTTTGAACAAAGAGAGTCCACTTTTATTGCTTGATTTTCTTCCTTTTCACTATACAATGAAGCATTTTTTTCTACTATACAGATGTTTGGCCACGCTTGAATTCATTAAACCAATATCTGATGGTAGTCATCGAAGGTGCATGGTCCTTATAAACAGCATACAACTTCACCTTGATTCCTTCACACGTCTTCCCATCCAAAAAAAGAAATCGAATCACTGATCGATATTGCTCTTTCTCCATGGTGGCAAGCAAACATGAACTTGACTACTTTCAACAGCTATCAAAACAAAGCTACTCGATTAATCTGTCTGAAAATTTAACAGTCATATATCTAAAGATGGCATTAAATTATGGCATACACATTTTGTGTCAGTGGTGCCACTGCTAAACATGGGTACTTATCATACAGCCCTCGTATGTATTATGCCTATGAAATCAGCAAATTTATCATTCATATCATTTTTCCATAGAGTAAATAGTAGAGCTGATTGTTACTGTGAGCAGCATCTTCTTTGCTCTGGTTCTTCTGTATACTTAAAGAGACCTTACTTGGAATCTACTTACATTATCTTAGTCAAAACAGCTCAGCTTTCAATAACATTTTCGCCCTTCGATCATATTTAACCTTTGAAGTTCAGGGGAAACTCAAATCTTCGATTTCTGAATAGCGGATTTACAAAATTAGTAATAATTGATAAAAATTAAGATATCTGCAAAGTGATTAGTATCAAAATGATCAGCAAAATGCAAGGAAAGTATATTCGGACTGCTTATTCAAAAAAATTTTCTTATTAAATATATTATATATGATACCAACCATAATTTCTAAACAATAACCACTGACCGCACTCATAGGAAAAAGGTCGACCCGGATTATAAGGGATAACTACCAGCTGGGACTTGCCTTCACCTCCAGTACTCCTGTTACTTTTCTCCCACACACAGATGTAGACAAATCTGAGGGTCCCGCAGCTAAAGAAGGGTTAATTATGATTTTAGGAATACAAGCATTTCTGTTAACTTGTAAGATAGAGTCTTGATAAGGATTACTAGTGCACTTCTACTACTTTGAAACAGGGCTTTATTAGTCCATTTTAAAGTAGAAAGTATTTTACTATTATTACTTATACTAATTACTATTATAACATTACTCTTTCCAGATTATGGATGGTGGCCAAATTTTCCAAGAGGAAACATTCCACCTCGTTATCTTGGTTACCCAAATTATCGAGGAAAGAAATGAGGTAATTTCTCTGCCATTTCCTAGATTCACAGTTTTGTTCTATGAAAATGTTTTTTGCTGTTACCTTCATTTATTGTTGGTCTGGTTTCCAAAATCATAAGAATTTCTATCATTGATATACATTTATATTTCCATTTCTTAAATACATACTTTTGGTTATGTTTCTCAAAAGAATTAGTAACAAAAATTCTAATTAGTAGATTACTGATTCCTCTTCCTATTACCTTGAAACATTACAAATACTCATCCATCAACTGTCTGGGGAAATAATCACTAATCACCGTATTCTCTGGTAAATAACCTGCGTGTTATCTATACAAGAAATATAGAAGAAAGATAATAATAATAATGCGTGATATACAAGGGAAAATCTCGTTTCATTGACTATCTTGATATTGAACTTGGAAACAAATTACAATTATTTATTAGTATTATATATATAAACTATTAATTAATAAAATGACTAAACAACACACGTCATATATTGCGGAAGTCACGGAGTATATACTCACGCACTAGGGCAATTTTATTTCAACCAACATATTGTAAATGTTAACGTAATCAAATAATTCCATTCAAAATACAATAGTAATTATCATAAATATTACAGTAGTGAAAAAACATTCTCGTGAACATAATAACAATTTTGAAATGAGCATTATCAATGCATTAATCACAGAAGAAATTTTTGAAATGCGTGTTATCTATACATTATCACAGTGAAGATATTTTTAAAATGCGCGTTATCTAGTAGGTGTTATTTACCAGTCGAGCACTTTATATATACATTCATATTTTAATGCAGGAATCACATGATCATGTGATCAGAAGTGTATCATCCATATAATTTATAATATATAATTATTTGAACCCTTTCCTAGGTGAATTCCAGCAGTCAATTGCTGCAAGGACAAAAGTGTTGGCAATTGCAGATAGGTTTTATCCTGTTATTATTATTAAGGTATGGCATATGTAGGAAGGGCATGGAATTTATTGGAAATCACCAAGTCTAATGCTTAGGTACAGATTTGTACCCAGGCATTCTGGGTTACAAAAAATATTTGTGTTTCCATTTTAGAGGCTCTCCATGCAGAGTTTGCAACCAACTGAAAATAAGTAGGGAAATCTGTAGTAATTCCATAGTAACATAAGTGACTATTATGGAAATCATAATGTTCTGTTGTTACAGTAAATTGTTGCAGTCTGCAAATTTATGCTTTCCTTCTATTTATGTAATATGTATCAAATGCAAAATATTTCAAATAAATATTTATGCACCTTTTATAGTATTACTCTTTTTTATTCGATGAGGAACGTGCTTTTCCGTACGAGAATGTACTTGTTTTAATCTGTTAATATATCTTATCATTAGGAGTGCTTAGCTAGCTTTTGTTTTATTGAGAAGAAATTTTAATTATTTGTAATGGAATTTGCAACAATGTATCCAGTATATCAATGAAATAGTTAGAAAAACTATAGCTACTGATTATAAATTGAGAGAGATGGCATCAGCAACAATGAGGATTTTGTAGTTTGTATCTGAGACATTTCGTCAAAAGATCACTTGTCAAAAAGACTACTCATTGACAGAAGGAAATATATTATTTATAGTTAATTAATCAATGAGTTATTAATTATTGTGATGTAATGAATTAACTATTCATTATTATTACTCAGTCTCCCGGATAGCCAAGTGGGCAACGCATTCGACTTTGGTGAAAGTGGTCCCGGGTTTGATTCCCGGTGGGAGACCATGTGCGAAATGACCTAAGCTGTCAAAGCACTTTTAACAATACTACTACTACTATTATTATTACTCATCATAGTTTTATCATTAGATTTTACAAATCAGGTAGACTTTTAACAATGCATAAAAGTACTAAGTAGTTGTTTTTCGTTATGGCCAAAAATGCTATTTTATTTTTTGTTATGTTATAACATAATAACTTGTGACTTTTTAAGAAAATAGTTACAAAATATCTGCACATTTATATAAGCCCACATTGAGGAAACAGCACAGGAAAAAATGCCCACATGGACAATACAAAGATAGATTTGCATCTCTGAGCATGTCTCTTTAACTTTCTTTGCTTCACAATGATATAATTATCAAAAGAATGACACTAATGCAATATAGAATATAAGGATACTAGTTATCAACAAAGTGTTAATTATAAAAAAACAGAACAAACATTTATCAAGTCCTCTGGAAAATTCTTTCGATCTGTATTGTTAAACAATTAACTTTAAAAGTAAAGAATAAAAAAGTCCGTATTTAATACAATGACAATTGGGTCGTCAAATATTCATGTAAATGGATTTACATAAATTTTTCTCGAAATAACATCGAGAAATGCACAGTAAAAGTATAAACCTTCCAGTAAAGTTTACCTTCTTACCTTGCCACCTCCTAACCTTCTTTAAAAATAATGGAAGGCACTTGCAACTACTGAGAATGATCGAATGTAGTGTGTGAAGTGCATTCACCTGCCTCAAAATTTCATAGAATGGTCCTTCGTTTAAGAATCAACCATTTTTGCATGGTTGTTTAATAAGAGAAACGGGTTATTTGCATTGTTCCTCGAGGGGTTTCGATCGGAACTCCTGCAAGGATGAAGGTCCAACAATCAGGAAGGACACGTATTTATAAATACGTATCCTTCCTGAGGAGGAGGAAAACCTTCAACATATATAATGAAAGATTTCCAATATGCAGCAATGGAAAGCCAAACTGAAAATATGAACACATGAGTACATTTTCCTATAAATAAAATATCATATTAATTAATTGTGTGAAATAGGAATAATATCAAGATCGTTGATGCGACGGCGACATTTAATAGCTATGGTAAAAAATATCGGATTGGAAGATTACCTATGATAAAAATATCAATTATGGGTTTGTGAAAACTATATAGTATGAAAGCATATGATGAAGGCGTATGGTATTTTTTTAATAATTGTGGTAAACGAATAGTTTGACTTTGAAAATGCAAACCTATTAGATGAAGAAATAAAATTGACAGCGTAGGATAATAGATTTTATTTGATCGATTTTCTATAAAATGCCGTTCCAAAGGATTATTATGAACCACTCCCACCTACTATTAATGAGACAAAAATAAGCAGAAACTTTCCAAATTACGAGATACAAAGCACTCTGAAGATACATGATGCCGATTATGGAGGGTGGAAATTTATAGCCTGTATTTTATTTCCTTTCCCGAAAACAATTGTGGCAATCTATCCAAAAACTTTTTTATTTAAAGATTCAAATTCTCCTTAAAAATGTATGCACAGCATTTATCCATATACAACTGATATTAACAGAAATATCGCATGTCAAAATTTTCAATCCAATGTTCTAAAATATTTGCTGTGGATCGATTCAAAATAGATTGGGGGCTAAATAGAATGCAGCGCAAAGTTCGAAAAAGGTTATAAAAGTAGTATAGGATAAAAACAACCAAAAACTGTAACATAGAAACCAAGATAAAATGTGATAAATATTGTTCCTTAAATGTCTCTTAACTAGGTACAGGAAAGCTCTTAAACTATATTTGGTTCACCTTAATAGTTGAACTTCGCGAATACTTCCATTTCTCATTTAATTCTGAAATTAAAAAAAAATTAATTCGGGCTTCAAGTCATCATAACCTCAGAAATAGTAAAAATGCTAAATTTCAAAGATTTTCATAAAAAATATTGCATTGAGAATTAGTAACAAGGAGAAAATAAAGACATAGAAGCGTTTGCTCCGCCTATTAAGTTAATTTTTGCACCGACCACTCCAATTCTATTTGTCTTATTTTCCTCTCAGTTTTTAATTACACGCCGTTTGAGGGACTCATTCTTTCCGCGAATGATACGCGACAACAATGAGCTTATGATGTAATTCGAATGGTTGGTGCTTACACTGCCACACACCGAAAAGTGGCTTGCAGGTTATTTATGTAGATATAGATGTAAATATTGTCTACCTCTAGGATTGGACGTAGAATGCAACTTGCAAATACCTGTACGCTCATGAGTGAGCTCATACATATTCCTCTCTGGTTTCTCTTATATTTTATGTAGATACCGAATTTGGCAGTCGGAGGATTTGACGCAAAGAAATAACTGATGGAAAATCCCAACCTGCAGCATCGCAAACTCGCAACTTATTGTTAGATGGAAGGGCTTCGAGGTCTGAGGGTTGAACACCAAACGAAAGAATTTCTGACATTTGGAAGTAAAGCATTCTTGTTAGAGGAACCTTGAACCGAAAAGTAAGCCTTAGCTAGAGGCGGGATCGAGGGTACGAAAGTTTACCAGAAAGTGATCCTTCGCGAAAATTACTCACCACTTCCCAAGGAAAAACGGACATGAAAAAAGACTGACAGAACTAAGACTCTAACCTGGAATCTTCCGCTTTCCGGGCGGATGCTTTAACCATATAAGCTATCGAACTAGAACTAACTCTCAAGTAGTTTTAGGAGACGCCTTCACGAGCAAAGAGACCTCTACAGTCTTCTTTGTATGATTCGCTATCACCACCCATGGATTGGTTTGAGATGTTTTTCATCAGAGCAAATTTCGACTGCTCACCTGCATATATTTATTTCTAAATGAAATCAAATGTATCGAATTCAATATCATGCGTACATGATGAAAGAATTCTATAAAGTCACGCCAGAGACATTATCTTACATCATGTGATATTCTTGTGATTGGAATTCAGAAATGGGAGCTGCAAACTAATGAAGAGGGAACTACAGAAGCACCTGATAAATTCCCTGCGAATCGGATGTAAGAGAAACCTACTTAATTAGCTTAAAATTGCTTAGCATGCCTAGAAAGAAATAATTGTAGTAACGGTCGCTGACTTGGACATAATTGAAGTCTCTTCGGTAATTACCCAGAAGAGTGAAGTTCGAAACATAGGGCTCCCGGATAGCCAAATATGGCAACGCGTTCGACTTCCGTGAAAGTGGTCTCGGGTTCGATTCCCGGCGGGAGATCGCGCACACACGTGCGAAATGACGTCATCCGTCGAAGTTCTTTTAAAAATGCTAATTTAGAGAAGGTGGGTTTGCTCTTGGATCCCCTTTGGTAAATAGCCGATTCTGCCTAAACTGTAAAAATCAGTCCTAGAACTTCAAGATTTTCTACTTTTATCTCTCCTTGAAAGTGATGGAGAATATTATTCGGTTACCAGAATTATCTTAACGTAATTTCATGCAAACTTACTATGAAAAATAACATTGAGAGATCAAGAGTAGAATAGATAAATTTATCATATTCTATACAATTTAGCTGTCGAAGCAGAAGTAGTACTACTACTAATATTTCGAAATAAATGACATTCTAGTTCAGTAATTAGCATCTCCGAAAGAAAATCTATCGCCAACGATTATTCGTACAGCCGGAAATCTCCGACGGAAAACAAACTCGTTAAAGTGGAATCGATGAAATGTTTTACCCACATCCGTAATGTCTTTGGACGAGCACTTAACAAACAAGTAATCGTCAAGAAAATAGTCTGTAGGAGAGAAGAAAAAGTCCGTGAGCGATGATACTTTGCGTTCGTCATGCCTCACATTGAGTCTGCATGTAGTGTATAGGATCCTGCCGAAAAGTGTAGCTTTCGAGAGTCGGAAAATGTGCAGCAAAAGGCGATACGTTTCGTAAAAAATTGTTACTACAAATCAGTGAGTTACAATCAAAAGTTACTTAGATAATTCAGAACGCAGGAAGGGAATCTCTAGTAGTTAAAATATGTAAACAAAGGCTTACTTTACGTAATAACTTCAGACGAAGCATGTTATTAGAAGATATAGCTGATATCATGCGTCCTCTTTGTTACATAAGCCGTTATGATACTGCAAGAAAGATCTGGGAAATAGATGCTAGAACGAATCGATACTAGAATTGCGAAGTCATGGTGCACCCCCTGCCACACGCCGAAAGGTGGCTTGCAGGGTATATAAGTAGACGTAGATTTTCAACCGCAAAGTATGAAATTTTCGCAGGAGTAAGATGCATTAAATTTTTATAAACCAAGCACGATGGTAATCCGTTCCCATTTCCGTATTGAGTGGAAGATTAAAGACGTGCACTTTGGAAAATGGAAAATCGCGTGTATTCTCACGGAAAATTGTCCCGCGTCTTCGTAAACATGTCAATAGTATTCCTGGGGCTTTTTACAATGCATTAATCTAACTACTTTTTCTACTCAGAAAATTTTGCAGTAATTTTTGTCGGCACCGGCAGCTTGTAAGATGCTGAATAGCGGAAATATTAAGCATGGACAAGTTTATTCAGTGAATGCTTTTGGGAACTGTTTCGAATGGTGAGGGATTGCTGAAATATATAGGGCTGAGGGGCATGACAAGCGTAATTAACAATTTAAGCTTCAAGTACTAGTCATGACCGAGCTAATTCGCCCACGTTGAGTTACCTTGAAGGAGGAGATGGGAAATTGTCTGCTCACCTTCATTTGGAACCGTCCCCGAGTCGAAGGCCGCGTCTCGTGAGGTGTCTTTTGTCTGATATGACAGAATTCATGCCGTAAATAGGAATAGACCGCAGCAAAAGAAGCTAGAGAAAGATAGTAATTAGAATAGCACAAACAGAGATGGCAGAAAGCAATTTTTGAATGCGAGTAGTACAGGCTAGGGTATGAGAAAAAGATTCACGGAGGAGGCCGTCAGTTTGTGGAATCTTCATGATGTCACGAGGAATTGTTGAATAAAGCACGGTTTTGAACAACAAAGGAAAAATACGCTTAGTAATCCACAAAATA
>KZ309168.1:69204-136158 GCA_000376725.2 Ladona fulva | reverse complement strand
TCCTATATATATATATTTCCATTCAACAATTCATCGTGATATGAGAAAAAAACCTATATATGGAGTTCTCTTGCATGGATATGAAACATGGACGGTAGCGGAGAAAAGAAGAGTGGAAGAAATGGAGTGGTGGTGTTGCAGAAGGATGAAAGAGGTGAAATGTAAAGACTGAGGAATTAAGGAAGAAGTCATTCGACGAGCAAACGGAGAGAGAGAGCCAGGGAGAACTTCGGTGAAAAGACGAGAGAAATTGATTGGACACACTTTGAGGCGTGATAGACTGCTGAAGAAAGTACTGGAAAGGATTGTGGAAGGAAAGAATTACAGAAGGAAACGTCGATTAGATTGTGAGAGGCAGGTAAAGGTTAGGAATTTTAATAGAATGTAGCAACTGGGTAGAGACAGATCGGATTTGAGAGTTGCTGAAAACCATTCTTCGTATAGTAGGAAGATAACGTAGAAAAGAATGATCGTCCGATATAAGCTTGGAATCGAAAAAGCTGCAAATATTAGCATCTGAAGTCCATCGTGAGGATGCGTGATATTTCTTTGAAAGTATAAAGCTATTGCCCAATATTCAGTTTAACTGTATTCTGTCTATGTGAGGTACCAAGACATTTCTAGGAGTTCGACTGATTTACATTGGACTTCCAATATCATACCTCTTGAATCCAAGGTTACGGTTGACACACCGAAAGAAGTTAGGGGAAGAGAAACTCGACGTGAATCATAGGAAACGTCCTTAAACGAAAGCTTTTTAGCGTCACCTCCCTTTCCGGACTCAAACGTTTTAGATCACAACAAATAAAAAACTTTGAAGTTAATTAATTTGGATTCTAACTCTTAAATCAAGAGGTAATTTTTTTAATAGTGTGGACCTAAAAAGAATATTTTATTTCTAAACTTTCTCATCCCAGATGACAGAGGGGGATTTTAAATTAGAGATATTCACGTTGAAAAATTTTACATTGCAGTCCAAAATCCTCGAAACCAGCAACGCAATGAATCCTCAGAATCCCTAAATTATAGGCTTCAGTAAAAAGAAAGGCTCTCCACATCAACTAGTCTTGGAATTCGTTTTGATAATAAAACTTAATTTATGATTAAACGGTAAGATAATTTCTCAAAAATCCACATACGTGGGCGAAATTATGCTTCAGCCATACATTTAGACGAGATTCTGTGTGTTATTAATAAAGTTAGAGTTCAAGCTCCTATTGAAACACTCGAAATAAAAAAAAATACACGAACCACAACTACATACTTGGCTTGCTAAGACTGCGACTCAGACGTGTCGGGAGGGAGTAGTGGAAAATATGTTCGAGAGATTGATCATAGAAAACTCGGGTGTATGAAATATTTTTAGTCACAAACAGTTACGAAGAGTAAGTAGATTCCTCATTCGTTCAGTTTCCTTTCCTTCAAGATACATGAAAAATGGAAGAACTATTATCAAAATTGTCCTTTTGGCATTGATTGTCCTTTAGCTCTTGTACAGAGCCGAGATAATTTTGACTAAATGATATTCCAATTACGAAGGTCTAAAATGATAGTAGTACATCCGCTTTACTGACATGGAGTGGGTTTAAAGCATTTTAAGTAAATTTAGAAAAGAGATGGTTAAGAAACAGAACTTAGTAAGATCCGTTAGAGTATTTATTTCAAGACCCAATGATGGCCTTCGATTCCCAAAAGGATTCGAAATTAAAAATTCTATTATTAATTTTTGTTTCTTAACAATATCTGTTCTGGCGTTCCACGAAGTATAGCGATCGTACAATAATTTTAAAATGTAACTTAGAGCAGGATAATTTAAGCACCAAGGTGAAAAGGGAGGCATCCCAGGTATGATCATCGATTTTATTTTTTAGAGGTTTAAAAACACTCCGTAAGCCGTCTTTCGGCAAGCGGAACTCGCGCTCAGAGACAAACGGGAAGCTCCGGATTACCTATAAAACTTAAACAGCCGTGTTCCAACCTTCTGTTTCTAACAAGATCATAGATTTTGTACTAGAACGGTTTTCATTTGTTAGTTTCCATCTTAGGACTGTTAAAATCTTCAACGCAAGGCCTCAAGGCAAGATATATCTTATTAAGGTCTTTGTTGACAGTGCCTGCCAATTTCACCAATTTGCGTAGATAGTATGAACTTATGCTGAAGATCCTTATGGATCACGTTTTCGGGAAAGAAAATTTCATTTCGTTCCTGAGATAAACTTGCCTATTGATATAGGTCCAGGATTTTTCTCGAAGGTAGAATAAATGAAAAGTATTATAGAATCCCGTGGTAAGACGAAAATATTTCCTCTAGAAAGATCTCATGCTTTCCTGGTGGATAGTGTGTAGAAAGGTTTCTCTAGTTAAAAATCTGTAACAATGCGTAGTTATTTAACATATTATACTCATCTTCTCTATTCTATGGCACCTGTTTTATTTAAAAGATGATGATTCGATTACTTTTATCGTGATGGATTCTACTCGGTTACGTCTGTAGCAGATGGCAGATGAAAAAGGTGTGACTTACTGCGAAAACATTCTTATATCATTCAATATTTTCAAATTTTTACGGTTTTGACAGTTTTAAAAAGTCGCTACGGAAATCGAACGAGGTACATTTGGAGTGCGATATAGTATATGTAGCCTCATATGATAGAAATATGCTTAATACAATAACACTTAAGGTTAAGATTATAAACACAAAATTCACAATGTCTACATTGCGTATTAACTTGATATAGCTAACAACGCTAATAGGCGAGACATTGTGACTAATAGTATGGCCATAACTAAATAATGCTTCTTCTATGGTCTATTTGGTCAGAGTAAAATAAAAACAAAATAGAATCACTCGATATTTTATGAGGTATGTACCATCCACTTACGGATGAGGCGCAAGACATTCTTACATAAGAGGAATACACTGAAAGACGTGTGGCACTGTAAGAGTGGCTTAGGTACAAAAGCACGCTACATTAAACATAATATTAGCTAATGCACGAGTACGAATGTACTCACTTAATCCAAACAAATAGACACCATGTTTATCACCCCTAGTCAATAACCATGACGACTCTTCAAGTACTTCAATAGTATTACCTCTCTAATTTCCTTTTCAGAGAAATTTTTTACTAAAACTTTATCGTCATCGTTCTCACTTTCTTCCTCTTCGTGAGCTGGAACGTGAACTGGAAAATACAAAAGAAGTGCCTAGCACCGTTTGCTTACTGCAGGTAGGTACTTAACACAATAAAGCTGAGTTCGCGAGTGAGGATGTTAACCCCTTAGATTCCAAACAACAGCATCGGAAAAAGCGGCGTAATTCCTTCCATAGTCACATCAGCCGTCAAATTTTAAAATGAATAACGTTGCCGAAATATGCTAACTAAACGGTTTGTATAAACTTGAACTAAATAGAAAATTGGATTTTAATGGAAAGGAATGAGTATTTTGAAAGCTCTTAAGGAGCACTGAAGGATTACTTACCACCTACTTCCCTACCTAATATCTTTTCATAAGGATGTAACTTCGAAATGGAAGTACTATTATCAGAATTCGTGTATTCATAATAGCCTGAGATTTGGGATGTACCAGCACTATTCCAAATAATTATATTCAAGGAAAATGTAAGCTCAGAAATTTATAAATCATTGATTCACCAATTTTGTTGAAAATATCGGAGGATATAATGAATCGTGAGTCGAAGAATAGAGAAGATCGGGAGTTAGCGGAGTATGAGAGAGGTTAATAAGAAAAGTGAGATGATAAGAATATCCTTTTAGCTCTTACGCAGAGCCGAGATAATTTTGACTGAATGATATCCATTATGAGATCCAATTATGAAGATCTAAAACGTTAGTGCATCCGCTTTCAATAACGATGCATTCATCTGAATCGGGTTTCTCCAGTTAATTTCACGTTTAAACTGACCTTGGAAATGCTCAGTGCCTGGCTGAGCTGATTTTCGATTTACTCCTATTTTTCAGCGGCGTTATAATTAAATTTTATAATAATTAAACGTTATCATCAAATCCCCGAGAAAGGCTGAAACTCCTAACAAATACTCTTCTAGATGTAATTAAGTATAATATGTAGATATTCTCTAAAGGAGAAGATTGAGATGTAACGATTTGCATCATAACAGCAGTTACAATTAAAGAATTATTTTAAAAATAACCTTCAAAGTATGTCTGTTTTTTGTGGTGACTTATAGAAAATATCACGAAATGGTAAATTATTCGTAAGAATTCGGATGTTTGAAAATAAGTTCGGTGTCAACTGGACTAAGGACAACTCGGGGAAGTGTCAACTCGACGAAAGATAACTCGGCGAAATGACAATACAGCGAAACCTGAAAGTAACGACTAACAATAAAAGACGGATAAAAATAATAACTGTCGGATAAAAAACCGACGGATAAAAACAATAGATGTAAAATAATCAACTTTTTGCGTCACATGCGGGTTTTCTTCAATTAAGAGTTTCAGCTAACCACCAACGGTACTGAATATGTTCATAGTGACTATTTACATGCAGTATGTGAGCAAAGGGTTAAGAAAAATGAAGGCCTAATGCTTCTCACGCAAAAAGCTCTGGGATATAACATTTCTCTGACAAAATTTAAAATGATATCGATGAATAATACATTCTTTTCAACAGCTTTGTTTAAGGGATTAATTGGATTGGTTAATTGATTGATTATGCTCGGTTTTTAGTATATAGTTAGAAAGAAAACCGGTAACCTTAAGCCTATATGCGTTACATTTGAGTTCTGGATGCTAATCGGAAAGAATACTTCCTTCTATGGTTTCGAAATTATGGAGAAAAGGCCGCAGTACTGCATAAGTAATAAATGGCAAATTTAATATTTTTACTTAAAGGATGTCTGCAATTCATTGTATCTTTGTTTCTGCGCTCGGTTGTACGAAATATGACGTAATTATTTCTGTGAAAATATCGAGATGATGATTGAAGGAGACTTCACAATTTCACTACATTCAATTAGAGCGGAAATGGTGAAGAGTGATTCTCAATTCTATTTTCGCAAAATTATTTTAAGTCGTAAATGTGTGATGGCAAGAGAAAAAAATTCGCTTTTATAAGATATCAAAGATTCACAACCAGGGTGGAATGAAATATTTCATCCGTTTTTTTAATTTCGAAGTAGTTTTAAGAAGTGATCGTATTGCATGAGTCATAGTAACTTTTTCAAACGAACAGCCGACGATGAAAATATTGGAGGAGATCTAAAACTAACGTTGGCGTTGAACTTCATTCCTTCTTGTAAGTAGGCGGAAAAAGAAGAGAAAACTCTAATTGAAGGTATCATACGCGTTTATGTTCAGTCATAATTCGGAAGATTTTTCTTGAAATGAATGTATCACGGAGGAGGTAATTTATTCCCGAGGAGAGAATCATACGGTGAGAATCGTCACGTAACACTTGACAAATCGTAAATTTCGCAGGTTTATGTTCCAATAATAAGACGTTACGTAACATGGATGAATTTCCAGTGAATTTTGTTGAAAGATCTATGTACTCATACTCCACCGACAGATCGGCGTTCGAATTGGACGGCAAACTGATCGGTAGATGCCCAAACAGAGACGTGGTTCTTCTTAAACGAAGAAAAATTCATCGACATAATTTTACGTTCTAAGAAGTAGAAGCGTAATCTTTTTACTTGTTAATAGTCCCTCCTAATTCGTGTAAACACCTTGTAATTCGAGATTTCTTTATATATTTGGTTTTAAAGGACCCTTGTCCTGATTTGTGGCCAATATAGGTAATTGGAAACAATTTTGACCGCTGATGGTGTAGCTAATAATACTAGAGAGCTAATTCCATGAATTGCAGATAGCAGAAGGTGGCAATTTCCCTTTCTCGTGAATAATGTGTTGTAACTTGAAGAATGTGAACATGCAAATTAATAAGAAAAGATTTAAACAAAAACATTATAATTTCCTATAATTTTACTTTTCGTCCATTTTTGGTTGTTTCTCAAGTTTGTTAATGTTTAGTCTGGTCAATACATTAATGGTAAACATAGAAATCTTATTCAGCATCATATTATCAATACAAAATGTTTGCTGGGTTTTTCTGTGCTTCAGATGATCAGGTTGACTTTTTCTGAGTAGCATCCCTGCATCTTTCTGTTCCACCAGCAATTTCCTCTTCGGTGATATAGGGTACATACATTGAAAGTTTATTCGGGATGTTTCCCAAGTTGAGGCCTCAACTTATCGTGGCTTTTTAAAGGTAGCGCATCATACTCTTACTTTTTACGAAAACTCTATTATGGGAAAATATTCATCAGTGCGTAACTCTTTATCTAATCGAATTCCATAAGTTAATTTAATGGTAGACTCATTTTGTGATGAAGATTATAAGAAAAAGTGCAAGTTTGGATTATTCGTGCATCCTCTCCCCATCATTAGCCCGGATAATCGAGAGTTCTCTGTATATATATTCTTAATATTCTTATTCTTAATATTCTTATTCTTAATATTCTTATTCTTAATATTTCAGGGCGAGATTGAGACTTGTTAGGCCCTTCTTACATCTAATCCTATGTCATAAAAAGATTTAAAGAAAGCTTTCGGAAGTAAAACAAAAGTAGAAGCAATTAAAGTATGAAATATTATACGGGCTTAAAAGCCCAAGTCTGCACTTACGGAAAAAATAAGATCCTGC
The DNA here is from genome assembly GCA_000376725.2 of Ladona fulva. Taxonomy (NCBI): domain Eukaryota; kingdom Metazoa; phylum Arthropoda; class Insecta; order Odonata; family Libellulidae; genus Ladona; species Ladona fulva. Next base: position 129,468 of record KZ309168.1, on the reverse strand, counting down.
GGGAAAAAATCCGCGAGAAGGGGGTCGTAAAAAACCTGCGAAACCGAAAGAAGCAACTAAAACGTAAAAAGAAGAGGGGAAAGGTGAAAATTAGAAAATGGAAAAAGGCGTGAGACAACATATTTTATCTATAATATGCCTACCTGTACGACATTCAATTACTTTTCTACAGTTTCTTACGAAAATTCTCCTCTTTGCAGGAACATATTGAACTATTATCTATAAAGAAAGGGGAATGAAGATTTTCAGATAATACAGATGTATTTTGGAAAAAGACCTAGAAAGAAAAGGACCTACATGATAATGTTTCACTGTTATTATCCTCATATGACAATATGGCAACTGTTGATGACTGTAGAGTTTTTCAGTTGAAAATGGAAAGTAGAATTGATAATTAATAATTATTTAGGCATGATAACGGTAATTGATAATTATTTAAGCACAAAAGAGGTGGCATGAAGCCCATTTTTAGAATTATTTTATTGGGACATATGGCATAAGTCTCATGTGCATCCCCATAGTAAGTTTCTATCCCTTAACGAGACTTTTGATGGTTTAAAATTCCGACGAGAATTTTCCGTTTACCTGGTACGTACTGGAACGCTACATCGTTCCTTGAATCCTTGGTTTATGATGCAAGACGTCGCAAATCGCGTGATATAATAATGAATTTTCAAAAAACATGACTCATCCGCATATAATACTCGAATGAAAAAATGCTAAAGTCTGACGAGTCCATTAGTAACGCGAAATGAGACTATTGGAGCAAATAAAATATCACTGCATAAGGCCGACCTTCGAATGACCAATGAAGATTGATGAATTGTGATGGTAAACCTTTTTCCGAGGAGCTAATTGATGTGCAAGCTCTCCCTTCATTAACACAGTTACACCGTCACGTGCCTAACGCGCTTCTTAGGTATAAATTTGAGGGTGTGTGGCATCTGATTCACAGTTGAGCAAGGAAGAACCAAGACAGAAGGTGAGATCGACGAACAGTGACCTCAAGAGGATATAGGCATGGAGATGTCAAACGTAAGTGAATTGAATTTTAAATCGGTACATTGGAGAAAACGAAGTCCCTTAAAAGTTAGCTTTAACCCCCACTTAATAAGATATCGCGTAGATGAGTTAGATAACCGCAGCACTTGGATTTTCTATATTGTTGCTCCATGATAACAGGTTTTTCGCTAAAATAACCTTAATCTATCGTATATTTTACGTTCCGTTTACGTTTATGATTGCCTACTATGTCTTTCCCAAATTTAATTTCTGGTGTAATTATTTTGGAGGAAGCTCTTCTCTGCGGTGAAATTCCCTAACTACGAATAGAATGCATAGCATCGCCGGAGCAAGAGGGAATGCCTAGCATTCAGGCCTAGTTTTGCCCAATTTGTAGATGTCAAAAAATGTTTGTGAGAAACTTTTTAACATCCATTATCTGGCTTAATTAATTAAAAATACCTATTACGTGTACAGAAGAAGCATAGATGTGCGTCAGGCTGGCATTTGCATCCAGGCTCCCTTTGGTGGATTTGAACTAAAGTATCAATACGGTATATATCCTAGGATCCATTGCTAATTTGATGAAAATACGAATAGGCAATTCTTGAGGAGCATTAAAAGTAGTTGTGGCTGGAAAAGATGTTTTTATGGTCAAATATGCATATAAGAAAAGTTTCCTGCATTCTTCTATTGAGAAAATGAATTTTTTTCCTAGCTATAAAAAGACATGTTTGTTTACATGCTGAGAACATATGTGATGTAATGTAAAATAGAAAACAAGCTGCTGACTGACTAAATTTGATTAATTTTAAAGTGCTTGAGAGAATTTAATGTTAACACTTTGGATGAATACAATTTAAATGTTTGATGATCAATTCTTTTCTAGGGCAAAGTTATAATATTGTTGGTGAGCATTTCCTTGCTATTTTTACCACTACTGGATGCAGTGCCTCTTGACACAACTACAGTTGGATCAGGGAGTTCTAGCACTTCAACTGCTGGTGTAACTACCGAAAGTACCTCCACTACCACATCAAGCAGTGATGAATCAACTGACAATTCTGATGAAGTGTACGAAGTAATTTTTCTTAACTAAAAATTTCTAAACTCATGAAGACGTTATATTATCTTCTAGTACATTTTGAAAATATTTCTTTTAGAATTTCATCTTAATTAGCATTATTTTTTCTTATTTATCTTTTGATATTCTTTTCTGCTATGGACAATGCCTTATAATGTATTATCCTCTTAACAAAATTATTTTTTTTCTTTAAAGGATTATTATACCTCAGACAATTGTTCAACAGTTCCGTATAGTTGAAATTATAACTGGTAATAATGGAACATCCACAACAACAAGGTGAGCACATGAACTTTAAATCCAAATTTCAATATCCAAAGTTTGAATTGCACTCATCTTTGGCTTTCTGTGTTTTTTTACTACTTCAAATAATAATGAGAAGTATCAACTTTTTCCCTAGATCATCACTACCTTCTGCATCAACAACAATAAAGGCATCAAGATAAAGGATATTGACTTACACTTATGAAAACAAAAGTGAAGATCTTGGAACCTTTCAATGTGCTTTAAGAATTATACTACAATTACACTAATAAATCATATAACTAAATAAACTGTGATTTGTAATTGAAAACTGGTTCTCTTTTTCATGATTGAATTTAATGTACTCTGTATTCATAAAAAAAGCAACAATGAAGCTGTAACTATGAGGTTATTATCTAGTCAAAACATTTGAACAGACTATATATAAATAATGTTTTATAACGATATTCAACCTAAATTGATTTCCTTTAAATAAGTGCTTTTGAATCAAGGTATTTTTTATTTCTATACTTTTAATTGTAACCCTTATGATAATCATGCAATAAAGTACTTGCTCATATTTCTGGTTATTATCATTTAGCAAAAATTCAAGAAACAGATTTCAAATTATTTCCTTGTTGTCTAATAGTCCTAAAAGATGCCCAAGAAAAAAGAGAAGAGGTCAAAAGCAGAGATTAGGGCAATGAAGGCAATGAAAGCAAAGTTAGCCAATATCAAAGCTATGCAGGTATGTTAACAATGAATGCAATTATGTGCTGTAATGTAATTTCTATTTAAGTATGATTGCATAGAATAATATAAATTTAATATCATTATCAATAATTATTATCAGTAAAACAGTGTCAAATTTTAAATGTACAGTGGAACCTCGGTTCACGATCGCCTCGGTTCACGACCAACTCGGTTTACGACCAGCTTTGGCAACCAAATTTTGACTCGGTTGGCGTACAACAACTCGGTTCACGACCAAGGCTACCGACCAGTTCAGTAGGCAACCCCGACATAACACGTTCCTGAGAAACAGTTGCAGACAGGTTGATCAGTGAACACAGTTCGTGAGCAATTTGCGGTTTACTTTATCAGTGAAACAGGACAAATTCCATAGCAATATAATAACATTTAGCTATCTTAAATTCAAATTACTGTGCTTTATATTTATTTCGAATTTTCTTTTATTCTTTTATCCCATATGGGTCTTCTTCCGTATACGCAAGCTATTAACTGATCGCAGTCAATGACGCTCATAAAGACGAATTAAGGAAAAAACAATGAAATATAAAAAAACTCAGAAAAACGACCGACTCCGAATAAGACTACAAGCACGCTGGATGCTGGAAAATAATGTTTCAAACATTCTTGCTCGCTTGTCGGCGCTGGCTTCAAGTGCCGATAAGTTCGTTCCCGCTTCCTTTGTGTGTGGGTTAAAGGCTGCTTATGTAGCAAAGGGAGTGACTGTAATAACGAGACAAAGGTCTAAGGTGCTAGAAGAAGTAGAAAAATTGTTACTAGTGTGGATTAATGAAAAACAGTTAGCTGGTGATAGTGTTAGTGAAGCTGTAATTTGTGAAAAGGCTAGGCTGTTACATAGCGATTTGTTGAAACAATCACGGAGTACAAGTAACGAAGGTGAGGATTTTAAAGCTAGTAGAGGGTGGTTCGAAAAATTCCGAGGACGAACCGGCATCCATAGCGTAATAAGGCATGGCGAGGCAGCAAGTTCAAACATTAATGCTGCGAAGGAATTCGTTAATATATTTGCGAATTTAATAGAAAGTGAAGGCTACGTCCCACACCAGGTTTTCAATTGCGATGAAACTGGTTTATTTTGGAAGAAAATGCCAAAACGAACGTACATCACCCAGGAGGAGAAGGCACTTCCCGGTCACAAGCCTATGAAGGATAGGCTTACACTTTTATTATGCGCAAACGCAAGTGGTGACTGCAAGATAAAACCTCTTCTTGTTTACCACTCAGAAAATCCCCGTGTGTTTAAACGCAACAATGTGTTAAAGTCTAAACTGCCGGTCATGTGGAGAGCGAATACAAAGGGATGGGTAACACGGATTCTATTTATGGAGTGGCTGACTGAGGTGTTTGCCCCAGCTGTTAAGAAATTTCTTCAGGATGAAGGCCTGCCCTTGAAATGTCTCCTCATAATGGATAATGCTCCTGCACATCCACCAGGTCTGGAGGAAAGTCTGGAGATCGAGTACAATTTTATCAAGGTAAAACTTCTTCTACCCAATACAACTCCATTATTGCAGCCGATGGATGAACAGGTCATTTCAAATTTTAAAAAAACTTTACACCATGGCCCTGTTTACCAGATGCTTCCAGGTCACTAATGACACGGATTTAACCCTTCGAGAATTTTGGAAGAATCACTTCAATATCCTACACTGCATAAATCTCATCGATAAAGCCTGGAATGAGATTTCTTATCGGACCTTGCAGTCAGCCTGGAGAAAACTTTGGCCTGATTGTGTCCCAGAAAGAGACTTTGAGGGGTTTGAAGAAGCAGTCAAGGTGGTTGATGAAATCGTTTCCATGAGCAAGAGTATGGGCTTGGAGGTCGACGATGCTGATGTGCAGGAGTTGGTGGATGATCACGTTGAAGAATTCACCACAGAAGAGCTTGCTGAATTGCAGAGTGAGCAGGTGACGGTCTCACAGGAGGACCATTCGTCAGGGGAGGAGGAGGTTACTATTCCTAGTGCTGTGATAAAGGATATGTGTAGTAAGTGGAGTGAGTTGCAGGAATTTGTTGAGAAACACCACCCGAACAAACTTGTAGCCAATAGGGCAATTAATCTTTTCAATGACAATGCTATGTCGCACTTCAGAAAAATTTTGCAACAAAGAAAAAGACAAACCTGTTTAGATCGATTTCTTGTGCGCAAAGCAGATGATAAATCGGGAGAAGAACCACCTAAAAAAGTGCAGAAAACCACCAAATCAGACCTGTCTGCTGTTTCTGTGGAAGGGAATTCATCTTCTCAGCTCTAGCCTCCTCCTCCTCGACCGCCACCCCCACAACGAAGGTAACTTACGTAAAGTATTTAATTTTAAATAATATTCACGTAAAGTATTAAAATTTAATTATTTATTTATTTTTTATAACTAATTTTACATGTAATTGACGTGCATTCTAAACAAAAATACACTTAAAAAATACAAAGTTTCAGAGTCTGGAACGGATTAATTGTATTTACATTAATTTCAACGGGAGAAATTGTCTCGGTTCACGACCAGGGTCCAGGAACGGATTAAGTTCGTGAACCGAGGTTCCACTGTACTCTCTTACAAAAAGTGATGGAAAAAGTCTAATAGTGGATGTTTCCAGGATAAAATGGAGAGAGAGCACAAAATGACAGCTGAAAACCTTCCAAAAGCAGTCCAGAAATACTACCCTAGTATGAAAGAATCCACACTCTCAACCATGAGAAAAGACTTAAAGGTAGATTTAAAGAAATGTAAATCAGTATACTTGAACAAAAATACAAATGTGAACTAATTAAAATGTTAACATTCCCTGTGGTATAAAAGGCAATGCAGCAGATTTATAGTCGAGTTTTGGATCTCAAAAATCATGTTATCCAGAGTCTGAATGAAGATAGGCAATACACAGAAGACTCCTACAGGCTACAAAGAATGACTCACATGGGCCACATTGATAATTTGCTAGGTATATTTAAGATATAGATGAGTTAGTAATATTCTAAATTCAATCTATGCTTCAATTTTTGAGTAGATATTCACTTATTTACTAGCTCAAAGAACATAACTGGCCGCAGTGGCAGAGTGGTAAGCGTTAGTGAGCTCTAGCACTCCAACCCCAAAGACCTGGGTTCGAATCCTGGCTAATTGGGTTTTTCTGGTTAGGGAATGGTTGTGTGTGTTCGTCCTTTATTATTGTTTGCAGACCATCACTGTAATGGTCCAGTAAATGGATGTTTGTGGGGGCATTGGGATATAAATAAATAATATAATGAAATAAAAATTATGAGCAGCATTAATGAGACTGAAAAAATTACTTAATTTCATGATATGTTCAAAATGTACTCAGCTGCATCTGGTCTTTGGTATTGCTCAGCAAATTCTCTTTCAAAAAATTACTTTTTGAAATCAAGGACATTTAGGGAAATAACGACAAGAGCATTTGTTTCAGAAATTATGCAGGCTCGTTTATCCACTCTGGCAGAATCATACCAAAGTGAAAAGAAGGCCCTTGTTGATAAATATGAAATGATGAAACAAATGATAGAAAAAGGTATGGAATCTGAACAAGAAATCCTAAAGGTTGGAACATTGGTAAAGATCAATAGATTCAACGAAGAAGAAGAACAAGAAACTGAAGAATTCACCTTGAAATTGGAACAACTAAAAGACAGAGTAATATTTTCATCTGGCAGATTAAAATATTGTCCTTCACTCTTTCATTTATTTCTCTAATAAATAGTAATAAAATAGCTACAAATAAACCATGACCAAATGGAGGGGACCTATGAGTCTCTATTGAAAAGGATGTGGTCTTCACTACAAAAATGTTTTCATGATTATCAACAAAAAACAGCAGGCATAAGGAAGCTCTATCTACACTATCTTCAGCTTGAGAAGAATAATTGCAATTGCATTAGAAGGCAGGCTAATTGGATTTCATCAAGTAATGTAAGTGATATATCAAGGTGGTATTCATTTTTACCGCTAACAAGATGTTTTTAGTTGTATAAAACTGGTAATGTTAAAACATACTCAAAACCAATGTTTAATTTTTCAGAATATATTTATTCTTGAAAATTAAACATTCATTTGAGATCATATGCACAGCTATGTTTAAAATTTGAGCAACTACTATGACCATGTATCAAAACATTTTTGGAGATCTCGTTCTCCAAAAACATTTAGCAACTCTTGTCCAAAGGAACAATTTTGTTCCAAGCTTATCCCCAAATCAACCACTTAATTCGACATATTTTGGAATCATCCACTGTCTGTATATATATGTACATATTACCTTTCTGGTCAAGGGAAAGAGTAGTTTCATATGCCTTGAATTATCTTAGTATTTATACATGAGCTTGTGGTATTAAAAAAAGCATTTAAAATAAGAACTGAATATCTTAAAATTATTCCAGGAAAATTTCTAGAGTTCTTTCCTACTTACACTTTTAACTTAAGTCAGGTGGTGATTTGAATGTCAAATTTCTCTGGATGACACTATTTTGTTCTCATCCACACCAATAAGTATTAAAGAGTAGCATTACTTTACCCATACATACTATATGCAGCAAAATTTGGAAAATTAAAATCGAATATTAAAACTGTGAGAATGTCCAGTTTGTTAAAATCATTGGGAATATTATTTCAAATACATTGATTATTATTATTGATTTCAGTAAATTATTTCTTACTTTTTCTGCCCTACTAAGAAGTTACACACAGGGTACTTGCTCCTATTACCATACAACAATTATTACTACAACCCTATGTATATGTATTTTTTCCACAAAGGATAGGGAAAAATTCTGAAAATATATCTGATGAGCCTGTGCCCCACAGCATGTAGGATTTTCACTCACTATAAACCACTTTCCTCTTTAACTATGCACTCAGAAACAAGGAATTACTTCAACGGGAAGCTATGGCTCAAGGACCTCATTCTGGTCATAGTTTTGTTTAACATATAGTGTTCCTTCTCTTTCCCTTGTGGTATGCTATTCTGTTCTCAGCCTCTTTATTGTTTTTACTTCCAAGTTTTCTATTTCTCCTAAATTTTCTTCTGAAACCAACATCTGCTGGACAAGGAACTTCAATTAAATCAATCGAACAAATATTCTAAAATGGGTAAAGATGACTTTGCGCAAGATGGTGCGCACCCAGGAAAAATCCCAAGGAAGAATGGACTTGAAAAAAGTCTGACGGGACTGGGAATCGAACCCGGGTCTCCCAATTGCCAGTCGGGTTCGATTCCCGGTCCCGTCAGACTTTTTTCAAGTCCATTCTTCCTTGGGAACAAATATTCCTTTCTTGTCTTAGGCTATCCCTAACTCTAAATGTTTGCTAATCTTTAAAATCACATCATAATCTTTCCTACATAAGACAACAACAAATATTGTAGTTGTAATATTAATAATGGAGGGCTAAGCTTCTGTTGCTGCCCCTAAGACGCCACCGCCTGGGTGAGACGTACCCCTTGCACCCATATGATGGTACAGCTCTGTGCTGGACAATAGTCTCTGGGGTCACTCCTTTCACCACTTGTAGTATAGCATATACCTCTTGTTAGCAAAAAGCTTGATAGAAGGCTTTCCTGCTATGATGCAGATTGTATCATACAATGTGGTGCAGTAAGAATGAGCTACTCTTAGCTCTGAATTATGGTATGATGATCTTATACCTCACCCAAATGCCCTAATAGCCATCGCATTGCAGCACAGCCTTGTATAAATAAAAATATAAATTCACGGAGTTGTGCCAATGGGATGGGGGAATGAAAAATGCCTCAGGCTCCTCTCAAAAGGGTAAGCCAAGATAAATATGAAGATCTTTGTTTTTTTTGTGTTAAATATTTTATTTAGAAAAATATTATAAAATCCAATTTAACATTTCTGAAGCTCCTTCCTTTTCTAATTGTTTCAAATTAATTAAAGGAAAATTACTAGAGATTAAAAGAAATAAGTGTATGTATTTTCTTACGCAAGTTACAGTAACACCCTTCTTTTAATATGACTATGAAGGAGCAAGTGCATAAACTAAAAGAAAAATTAAAAAAATGTGAAGAGAACTACAAAAACGAAGTGGAAAATTTGAAGGAGGAACGACAGAAATGCCTTTTATTGTTCAAGCAAAAGATAAACCAACTGAAATTTGAAGAAATGTCTGATGTTAAGAGATTAGAAATACTTGTACTACACAGCAATGAAACAGAAAAGGTCAATGCAAGTCTTTATAAATATATTTTCATAGTCACATCCTATTTAATTTATATGCTTGCTATAGCTCTTATCATTCACCCTCTTTGCAACCTTCAAAAGTTTTCCATATCATCACTCTAAAGCTAGTAATAGTTCACACATTCAGAATAAAAGCTAACATTCTTGCAGCTCCAAAAAATGACTATAATAAGTCAAGGTGAATAGCATTCTCAGACTCGTACAAAAGGCTCAATGTAGATTACATTTCAGGAGATTTCAAAAACTAAAATGCAAACACATTCCAATTAATTGACGCAAAATATTTATTTTACATGCTTGAATATGTATAGAGAAACTACATTTCAAACTTATTCTCATAATATTAAGTTTTATATTAGTAACTTGTAATCCATTAGTGAATATTGAAAAATTTTTCATTTCAATAACATTTCCTAGAATAAAATTTTAGTAATAATTACAAATACAAATAACTAGAGTCAAAGAATCATTAGCTTATAAAAAACATTCATTGAAAACCATCTTATAATAATCGATGAAAACTATTCTTCTTTAATTTATATTTTCAATCATGAAGAGCAATTTTTTTTTATCTATTTATGCTTCTGATTTTAACATAAAATTAAGATGTTCATCCATGCATTTGATCTTTTTGGCACAAAAAAATCAGCTTAAAAGTAGCATCAAAAGTAATAAATAATTAGACTAAAGAAGGGCTGTAAAATGTAAGAGTTCCTTGCTGATCTCCTAGGCTGATACAATTCTAACCTAGCCTTTAATGCTAAAGGTTAGCCAATCCTGGTGTAGGAATAACTATCTAAACCTTTAGGTTTCTTGTGAAGACTTTCTTTCAGCCAAAACCTCTCCATCCCATTCATTTCCTTTACAATTGGAATTTTGACTTAAGGTAACATACAAGAGATTTAGCACGCTATAATGTTAACATGTAATGTTCTTGCCTGAATATAAGTTACTCTTGTATTTTAGCTGACCCTTATGTTGAAACTTAGGCCATCATATTACTAGATTAAGTGATTAAATGAATGAGTAAAGAAATTGAAGAACTAATTTATACTCAGCTCCTGTGTGGAATGGCAAAGATTTTCATGAGTTAGCTCACAGATTGTCTGGCTGGTATTTTGATATTTCAGAGGATGATGGCTGAGTTGGCCATCAAAACATCTCCCATCCTGACATCATCTACATGCTATTCCACAATTTTTTCTCCTCTATCTCTTGAGATAAAGTACCATATCTGACATCATACAAGACAAACCTTTCTACAAAAGTATGGCTCAAAAAATCACCCTGCATATTATACATGAAAGTTCAACCTCAGTGGGTTAGATATGAGTCTATTTGGTTTTTCTGAAATGTACAACCTAAAAGGATCTATATTTCAAGTTTTTGCTATGACACACTTTTGCATGAACAGTTAAAATATTTATGCTCTACTGAAATGAGGGTGCATCTTATATGCCATTAAATACAGTGACTTGTCTTTGAGTATGAGACTTTGCTGCTATTGGCAAATGTACAAAACTTAAGGGTCAAAAACTTATGCTGCCATTTAAGAAGCTAGCCAACTAGATACATGGCTCCACTTGAATCACTCCCATCACTAAGGGTTTCCATAATCAGCTATCGATAATTGTCCATGGCGCTAACTGGTGCAACCATAATGATTATCCTAACATTTTTCATGAATAGGTCCTTTGTTATTACATAGCACAAAATTAACAGAAAATACACAGGTAGAGGTTTAAGAGACGGTCAACTTCATAACTATCAATATTTTAATTTTTACAAAATAACACACCTCACAGAAGAGGTTCCAACATTTTTAGTCTCAGTACCTCCCTTTCCATTAAAGTAAATTACCTCAAACCCCATATTCATCACAATAGGAAATAAATATTGACTAATCCTGAATTTATCTACTTTGCATACAAACACAATGTTGGCAATAAGGTTTACAGATACAGCTTATACAGTATAGAAATAGTGCTATCAAAGGACTTCATTTCTAAAATATTTATGGTGTTACACAGAAGCTAACATGTTGCAATTTTCTAATCACTTTTAGAAATTAAAGGAATTAGTATCAAAGGCTGAGAAGATACTGACATTGGCACAAATTTGCAGAGCTTTGGAAACTCAAAATGAAAAAACTGCATTGCAATCACAAAGTTCAGTTCATTTTCAAGATATTCAGAGACAAGATGAAGATGAGAGAGTGCCTGAAAAAAGAAGTATAGCTAGAATAACAAAAATCGTAAATCTAAAAGATGAGGTCAGTAAGAATTTCATTTATTGGTACCCCAAAATTGAAGTATTTGCATCAGATATGATCTATACGTAATATAACAATTAAATGTAGAATTTTGTAATGAGATGTTACATAGCAGTGAAGGAAAGATTAAATTCTCCAACTGCATTCCATTATTAACAAACAAAATTGTTTACCAAGTCCTTTTATAGATTAAAAATGTCTTTATTGCGGGTGGGATTGGAACTATCAAGTCCCCTCTTAAATCTAACCCATAGACTGAAGAAAATCAGAAATAAAAGTAGTCTCAATAGGCTCAGCATGTACAGTTTTGTGTATTATTGGTACCAATATCATGTTTAAAGATGAATTGTATAGACACCACACTGAGAATGAGTTATACATGGCAACAGCATTAAATGGGGAAATCATACCAAATCGTTACTAGTATGATCCTTATGTAGACTGTAATTAGAGTTGGTGGTTATTAACAAAGGGTATAACGAACACAGTATACCAAAAGCTTACTCTAAGGAGCATGAAATAATACATTAACAAGGTAACACTAATTATATATCTACAGCGATTAAAAAGAAAAATATTGTTTGTTAAGATGTTTTAGTTAACTTTTATACATTCTTAAACAATACTAGACAAAGAAACAGAAATAATTATTTCAGATGCATGTGTCAATGAACTAGACCAAATATTGGATATAATCGGAGATCTAACAAATTTTTATATTTTAGCCAACAGAAATTTTTGTTTTAACATAATTCATAATCACTATTATGTCCACGAGATCATTTTCTTATTCAAACATTAAAATAACATTTCAGTATCTACTACAAAACATGCAAACAATGGAGCACTTCTGGGAAAGGGTTGCAGTAGCTAAAGCACACTGTGCAGAACTTGCAGCAGAGAGAGAAATCCTCGTGCAAGAGAATGTAAAACTAAAAGGTAAACTACGAGAAATTTTGAAAACATTTGGAAGACAGTATATGCACAAAAACCAAATAGATAAAATAAGGCAACGTTATCATCCGAAGATTACCTCTTAAACAAAAATAAACTGATATATAAACAATAATAGTATACTAAATGTATAATATATTTGTTATTTAATTTTGTCAATGTGAAGGAAGTAAGAATTAATTAGATTAATCTTATTTAATGATTAATATTAATAAGAATGATAATCTTATATGTAAATTTTAGCAATAAAGAACATATAAAAATGATGATATAAAGTATCCAATGGTGGAATAGTTTCATTTGCCATTAACAAAAAAACTAAAACTTGTCATGTTAAACACAAAACTTTTCCTATTTCTTCACAATTGGATGCTACAGTGACGGACTACGGAAATTCTCGTTATTCTATCTATTATAATATCATGACCGAAAATGGAGAGGTTGGTGTACTTACCAATCATAAGCTGTATAGCATTAAGCATATAAATGATAGAAATTGTGGGCTTATGAATAGGTAAAAAGACACTAGCCTACTTGTTTTCACATTATTCATTATTTCTCTGTAAATATAAGGTTAGTTTACAGTACATTAACCGGACAACATTCAAAAATAACTTTGGTAAATCTTTCACTATCAAATACCATAACTTTTTCTAGAGTTTATATTTACCAAACTATCATTTACGTAATACATAATTAATCAAAGAAACACACAACAAAGATACGGAGGCACAGCAGTTAAGGATCCTCAGCTCCAAAACACCTTCACGTAAGCCTATTTCCAACATAACCTAAATCGTCTGTTATGGTAATAAATATGGATATAATCCATATTTATTATGGATAAAGTCGTCTGTTATGGTAAGGAAATGGAGTTTTGAAATGAAGGATTTCTTTGTTACAATAGCTCTATCGTTAATATCAACAATCAAGATTTTAGTCAAGAATCGAAGTTTTTCTGCTCTTACCCTTGCACCCACAGACACCAATATTAATGCTTGTACATACTATCATAAGCCGTTATTAGGAAGAATAATGAAAGGTCTGATAATTATGGCAAAAGCAAATCTGCGTATTAGCGATTCAAAGTTGGCTCGGGTCAGGTAGGTACCGATAGCGAATAGGTACACCGCCTGACCCCGTGCACTTGCTAGTTGGTTGCTCAGTCATGAGAGAGAACAGAGAGAACCACTAGTCAGAAAGAAAACCTGCGTATACCATCGAATCGATTCTCATGCGTTGGAAATTTACTTATGGATAACACTTTGGAATTGCAATTACTGAGTTTGAGACATCTTTAAAACAACACAAAAGACTGTTAATATATTCAGCGGAAAGATTGAAAAATCGGATCATCCTTCTTTGAATTGAGGTATACGAATTTGGTCTGGCCCAGCAAGGTAGTTTGAGAAATGTGTCACAGCTGAGGTAGCGAATGCATACTTCGGTGTCCTGTGATACTTCGACGCATGAGTATTACTTAGTAGGCATGATCGATGTATTTCAGACTTAACTTAGATGTACCTTTAAATGTGGAAGTCAATTCATTATTAATTCCAAACCTGCCAACCAAGATGGATTCACCTTTTTACCCAACTCAGCTCTAATATTCAGTCGGTGTCAAAAAGACACTCATCTTGAAAATTTAATAATTACATCAACCAAAGTCGAAACTTATCATTCATCAGGTAACAAAAGGGAACTTGATGTGTTCAACAGCATCTATCAAACATTTCATTGTTTCTATAGTGGGAATAGAAACTGCTCCATTAAGGAAAGTAATTTTTACGATCAACTAGCTAAGCTCCCCTTCGATTAAATAAATTATTCAATATATGTTTAGCTTTATTTAAGAAATTTAGAAACTAAAATACTGTCAATTACTTATTCCCTAGACTATCAATGATACAACAGGTGCATTGCTACACTATCTTCAGCTTGAGAAGAATAATTGCAATTGCATTAGAAGGCAGGCTAATTGGATTTCATCAAGTAATGTAAGTGATATATCAAGGTGGTATTCATTTTTACCGCTAACAAGATGTTTTTAGTTGTATAAAACTGGTAATGTTAAAACATACTCAAAACCAATGTTTAATTTTTCAGAATATATTTATTCTTGAAAATTAAACATTCATTTGAGATCATATGCACAGCTATGTTTAAAATTTGAGCAACTACTATGACCATGTATCAAAACATTTTTGGAGATCTCGTTCTCCAAAAACATTTAGCAACTCTTGTCCAAAGGAACAATTTTGTTCCAAGCTTATCCCCAAATCAACCACTTAATTCGACATATTTTGGAATCATCCACTGTCTGTATATATATGTACATATTACCTTTCTGGTCAAGGGAAAGAGTAGTTTCATATGCCTTGAATTATCTTAGTATTTATACATGAGCTTGTGGTATTAAAAAAAGCATTTAAAATAAGAACTGAATATCTTAAAATTATTCCAGGAAAATTTCTAGAGTTCTTTCCTACTTACACTTTTAACTTAAGTCAGGTGGTGATTTGAATGTCAAATTTCTCTGGATGACACTATTTTGTTCTCATCCACACCAATAAGTATTAAAGAGTAGCATTACTTTACCCATACATACTATATGCAGCAAAATTTGGAAAATTAAAATCGAATATTAAAACTGTGAGAATGTCCAGTTTGTTAAAATCATTGGGAATATTATTTCAAATACATTGATTATTATTATTGATTTCAGTAAATTATTTCTTACTTTTTCTGCCCTACTAAGAAGTTACACACAGGGTACTTGCTCCTATTACCATACAACAATTATTACTACAACCCTATGTATATGTATTTTTTCCACAAAGGATAGGGAAAAATTCTGAAAATATATCTGATGAGCCTGTGCCCCACAGCATGTAGGATTTTCACTCACTATAAACCACTTTCCTCTTTAACTATGCACTCAGAAACAAGGAATTACTTCAACGGGAAGCTATGGCTCAAGGACCTCATTCTGGTCATAGTTTTGTTTAACATATAGTGTTCCTTCTCTTTCCCTTGTGGTATGCTATTCTGTTCTCAGCCTCTTTATTGTTTTTACTTCCAAGTTTTCTATTTCTCCTAAATTTTCTTCTGAAACCAACATCTGCTGGACAAGGAACTTCAATTAAATCAATCGAACAAATATTCTAAAATGGGTAAAGATGACTTTGCGCAAGATGGTGCGCACCCAGGAAAAATCCCAAGGAAGAATGGACTTGAAAAAAGTCTGACGGGACTGGGAATCGAACCCNTCTATTTCAAATAATTCCATACATTTAAAGCTAATAGATTTGTAAATATAGATATATTAACACAGTGAAGGAATGTCATGCTTATGATCATCTCAATTTCTTGCAATGCAACAATGTAATTGTATATATAATATGCATGTTAATTCCACTTGATGGGTGTGAAAATAGTTCTACTAATAATGAGATGCTTCAAGAACTAGTGACCTACTGACATCCCTTCATCCTGTTGATGGTTAAAACTTTTTTGAAAATCTCATAAGTCATTCTAAGATTTTAAAGAGAAATATACTATAATCATTTCAATATTTTTACAAGAATAATGTAGGTTTAAAAATCTTTACAATTATTTCATTTCACATCACACTTTGCTGCCAGAGGTCAATTGGAGATAAATGATTTCAGCTTCTTATAAAGTGTGCCTATTTCTCTAGCACTTAAATCTCATAATCTAAGGATGAATTTTCACTTGAGTGCATGATATGTAAGTATAAGAGGGTAGCATATAGTAAGATTTCCATATATAATTTAAGCCCTATGTAGTTAAGGAATGAACAGTGACATACAAAAAATAACCACCAGCAAAATACTTCAGGATATCAAATATTTTATATATAAAGTAACATTACAAATAAAGATAATAACTTTAAACCATTATCCATGTTTATTTCTGAAGTGGTCACCTTAAAATAAAGATGACCTCACCAACATACAGAAAAAGTGTTCATGGCAGTGCCTAAAGAGGAATATCGAATTTTTCTATGGTTATCATGAAAGAAAGGTGTGGACCATTGATGGTAAAGAGGGCTGTGGTTTTATCCTTTCTCGCAAATTAAGCAGAGAAAAATCCATTACTAGAAAAGCATGACATGAAAATAAAGTTAAAACAGTGGCATTTTTCACGGTGATTGGAATTACCAATATTTACATATAGTCGCAGAACGTTCTCACCAGCATTTCTGACACAATCTTCACACATCTACAATATTATTCAAATTAACAAGGGGACAGTATGAGCTCAGACTGGAGAGTTATTTTACAATGCTGAAGCACCAGAGATGATTTCAATCAATTCTCTGGTAATCACAGCCTGTCTGGTACGGTTGAATGTTAATGTCAGCTTGTCAATCATCTCTCCTGCAATACATCAACCAATATGATTATTAGAACACATATACGCTACTGTTTTTACAAGAAAATAAATTAAACGCAAGCGATACATCTTAAGTAACACACAGATTGATGACTTACCAGCGTTCTTGCTGGCATTGTCCATGGCAGTCATACGAGATGATTGCTCACTGCATGCACTTTCCTTCATGGCATAGAAGAGCAGAGATGCAATGGAGAATTCCAAATAGCTCTGCACCACCTCTGAATCCAACGAATCATACACAGACAACTTAGGCGCAGCATTT
This sequence comes from Ladona fulva, assembly GCA_000376725.2. Classification (NCBI taxonomy): domain Eukaryota; kingdom Metazoa; phylum Arthropoda; class Insecta; order Odonata; family Libellulidae; genus Ladona; species Ladona fulva. The sequence goes on along the minus strand of KZ309168.1, from coordinate 112,255 downwards.
ACTGCAGTTAGACTGAAGAGTGGCAATTCGGTTGTATTGTAAGACACAACAGTCCTAGAATTTTCCAACAGACGTAGGTTAGCAACAATGAAAATCGATTCGAAAGATATAGAACGTACGCTTGAAATTACCCAATAAAACAATTTTATTCGATCGCATCTCACACTACTCGAAAATCTGGTCGTCTTGAGCTTCTAGCAACAAATCAAAATTAAATATAACTAGTATGCAACTTTAAAGCGTTTCTACTACGTTTCTTAAGTGAAAGATGCTACGCTGAGAAAATACGACTAAGTTGGCCAACAACAATATTATAGATGTATCGTTAATGTAAAACGCCACTAGTTTCTACTGCACAATACAGTTCGGTACACTTCAAGTTATCGACAACGATCAATAGAAACAATCCAAAGCTAGGATATATTGAAAGCTAGCGATAGAGGGAGTTCATCCATTAGCAAAATGTTATGAAGATTTAGTAGAATAAAAAAATCTTGAAACGAATAGTAAATGAAAATAGATTACTTGAATCTGTTGTAGATGATTTTTCCGGATGTGAATTCATATCCACTCTTAAGGATCTCATTGGTCAATTTCGCTGCATCTTGAAAGGTAGGTGGCTTTCTTCCGATTTCATTGCAACAAAACAAAAAGTTTTTCCCGTATAAACTGTGGAAAGAAATTCAAGAAAATTTTAAGCTTCCACTTGGCATTTGTTAAAAGATGTCGATACTAAATTTTAACTTCTTCGTACTTACCTTTGAAGAATAGCACGAGACTTATCGCCAACACACACAACTTTCGTATTTTCCTTATTCTCTGCTAGATCAGCCTTAATTATTCGTCCGACTGAGCTGTGAATGGCTCCACACAGTCCACGATCAGAAGATATAGCAACTATAAGTTTCTGAGGCTTCTCTGTTTCAGGAGGGGTTACCTCAGCTTTCTCGTAGAACGACTGTAGAAAGTAGAAATTATATTATAGTCTGAAGTATTATACAATCAATTCATTTAACATGGGACGAATAAAAGGTCTACCTGAGCTCCCTCTCCAATCGGTCGAGCCATCTTCAGCTCTCTTTCCGCTCGGGAATATTTAGCTGCAGACACCATCTTCATGGATTGGGTAATTTTTTGGATGTTTTTAACTGATTTTAAACGCATAGATATGGCCTTTAGGGTGGCCATACCTCTTACTTGTTGCCCACTAAAAAATTGTTAAGTAGATGTTAGACCATTGTGAGAACCAGCTAAACCGAACATTGTCATGTATTTATATTAAATTATATTTCTTACTTCAAATTATTGAAGCTTCACCCCTTACATTACATCTAAATACGCCCTAACTTACCATATTGGGGTGAATGTCTGCAGCCGACACAACATACCGACTGCGGTCTATCAAAATGGCCGCAGGAAGAACCGGTAATGTTACTGAAGTTACTGAACTATTGAGCTACTTCACACTTTAATGTCCGTTAGAATATAAAAGATTAAGAGCATCTAGAACAATATATTAATTAAATTTAAAATTTTAATTTCTTTTTTACCGTTGTAAATCCAATTTTATATTAATTTAGTTTATTTACGAAGATAATGATCACTGGACTTCAACCAAAAAATTAATCAAAATTTAATCTCAAAATTCATGACTCGGATATATTCTTTATTATTAGAAAGAAAAACTTCGTAATTTTATTATAAATATTTTTCGCTCTAATAAATTCTATCGAGGTTCGGAAGGAAGCGCGCGTTACTCAAATCATTGTTGCTTACTTCGTAAAAGTTTCATTAGGGAATGGATACCACGCTTCTCGGCGAAGAAGAAAAATTAGGAGAGGAGGTTGATAACAAGATAGGGGTGAATAAATCGTAATATGTCTTTATTTTGCTGATTCTTTGAATAGCTCATATAAAATTTTTATTCTAGATTTATGAAGGCGAGAGAAATGTAGCTGGTGAGCGTCATGGAAGTGGTAAAACTATACTTCCAAATAAAGATATTTATGAAGGAATGTATAAAAGGGGTCTGAGGGAAGGAAAAGGTCTCTATATTTTTAGAAATGGGGCAAGGTATCATGGTGAGTGGCATAAAAGCCAAAAAGATGGGCATGGTACATTTTACTATCCAAATGGATCAAAATATGAAGGTAAGGAAACGAAATCAATTATATCTGTTTAAAAATACATCCAACTTAGCAATTAAAATATGGCTGGATATTACTGGAGTTACGAGAAATTTAGAATGGAACATGGATTTTGGTAATTTAACAAATTAACCAGTTAATCCATAGGGAAAGTTATTCAGAAACACTAATTTGCCTGTAATAAAATACTATGGGTTTTAAACTGATGAAGTATTCTGCATTTACTGTGTAAATTACATGTACCATAGTTTGGAAAAAGCAACGAATGGATGAGCTATGATACTAATATTGTTTTGAAAATATCATTGACTTTCATCCTGGAAAGTAGCTAATAGTCACCTAATCCAGAAAAACTATAGCTAAAAAGATGCAACAAAGTTTACTAGTTCTGTTCAAATTTTACATGAACTGAATTTTCAATTTCAAGTGTCAACTAAACTATCACATAAAGGCTAACCTATTTTGATTAATGAATTATTCAAAATTTGTTATGCTATGGGGGCAAGTCTACATGCTATGCTAGATAGGGTGTGAGATATTGCTGGAACAGATTAAAATTTCTTGATCTAGCGGCAGATTCTCTGAATTTGCAACTGGTTTGCATGTGACTATTCACAAAATCAATGGGACAAATGTGTAAAGGTAAGTTCCTGCCATCAAAAATCCATCTTTTATCACTTAATGTACCTAAAATTTATTCCTAATACCTTACTACTAAGGGATATCATTTAGATATGTCAACTATGAGTTATTTGACAACAAACATTCAATAAAGCAATTTAAACTAGTTGAATATTAATTTATTAATATCAAAACATTAACTGGAGATTTGATTTATTTGCTGATTTACATTAGTATCCAATAAAGAAAGCTCATTTGATGATTTAATTTTATAAACTGAGAAACTTAAACAAGATTTAAAGGAATGATATCTTAAAGTTGTAAAGGCAAATTCTTCATCCTTGTAATATAACAGAAAAAATTGGGAATTGAATATGTGATGCAGTCATTGCAAAGAAAGGATTTTAAGATGATGTGCTCAGTATTATCTACAAAAGTTAGAGATCCTATATTTCAGACAAAGTTCAAAACAATAAAGAATACTGTTATCAATGGAGAAACTCATACCTCCATGATATATAATAATTCTATGCTTTCTTCTTTACACTGAACTATTAACATATTTGGATCTCAATTAACTAAAATATAAATGGTGAAAATACCTCAACAATGACAAAATAAAGAAGAATTATAGTGAATGAATTTAATGTTATTCAAATTATTGTGAAAAAGTTCCCACCAACTTTGTCTGCTTACATCTCAAAATAACTAAATTTTTCAGAAAGTAAAATGGCAAGTTATTGAACTCATCCCTGCTGCAGGCCATTCACTATGAAGTCAGATTCATGTGGGCTGCACTATATGAAGTGGTTATGTTACAAACTCCGTTTCTCATTTTTTACAGCTCTTTGACTATATATTTTGAATAATGTGAAACTTTTTGAATAGATCAAACATAAAATCAAGTTGTTTTGTTTCACTATTTAGAAAGTTTAACTGAGATAAAGAAAACAAATTGTCAGAAAGAAATGCAAAGAGATAAAATTGAATGTACTCATAATTATTGAAACAATTTGCTGATTGATTGATTGAAAATATCACAGTTTATGACATTTACAACTAAATTTTAAATACATATGGTACAGGTTTTTTATACTTTCCTGCTACAACATTTTTTTTGTTAGCCTCTAGCTAACTTCTTAAGATATGGTGGAGGTAATTGAGATCATACTTCATGGCAGAAAAATTTTAATTAGTAAGTTACCTGTGAGTTTCATTCAGATTTGTACACAATTATAGTTGTATGCATAAGCACCAATTTGATTTCAGAAGTAGCTTAGAAAATTTGCAGCTAACTCTTTAATCTTTGTCCTAAATAAAAATTAATGAAAAGAGGGATTTCAATCTGAAAAGGTGATCCTTACACACTACCTTATGAATACAACACTCACCTTGATATAGTGAGCTACATAAGATTTTAAACTCATATTGACCCATTATGTTTTCCTTTAATGCTAGATTTTACTAGTAGTCTTATTCACATGGATTTTGAATGGAGACAGGAATGCTTGAATAATAAAAGTAAATTAAGCATCACTTAATACACCAACATTTTTTGATGTACCTTATGGTCCACAGAAATTCATACAGACATATAACCTTTATGTTTCTTATATAGGTAAGCAAACTAATGCCTGTTCTGTAAATAGCTATCCTCAACAGTTCCTTTATCCTTTACGTACACCTTTCACTTCATTCATATAATTTATCTTTGCCCGTAATAATTTTTACTCTTTTAAAAATTGTAGACCTCTTCTCTTAAGGATTTCATTCACTAAATCAACTAGTTTTTTTATTTGTCCTCTTAATGCTTTATTGCCACTTGAATTCTCCCCAAACAATCTTGGTCATTCTGCTTCCATAATTTCAATCTCTAAACTTGTCCAAAAATTATTACTTTAATAGAAAATATTATAAATGATTTAAAATTCTCTATTATTATTATGAAACATTTCACCCTCATGCATATGAGTATTCTTCAATCCCAATTATTTATCATTCATACTACAATCACAATCATTAAATATATAAAATTCAGCATCTTTCATTTTGACAGCATTTATCCTCAGTTCTACAGTTTACCTTCAATCTACAGTAATCCTTTCTGATTAGAGAAACTCATTCATCAATGCCCAAACAGCACTGCACCATCAGCATACAAGAATACTGGCACATCTAGGTTCTAAATTTATAACTTCAATGATTCACATAGAATCACTCCACACATCTATCTGTGTGTGAGAAAGGAGCAAATGGAGACAATAAGAAACAGCAAGGAAAAATTCCATTCCATATATTTAAATATAAGACTTCATGAATTTTAAATATGTCCCATTTTTCCAACTGTTTATAGGCTTATATAAATTTAACTTGGGGTCATCTATTTATAATGGCAGAAAGTATGCCTAAAAAACTTATTTAATGGATGGGGAGCCTCTGATGACTTTGTGCTTGAGACACCAGTACCTTGGATTTTGTCAGGTGGCTGATGTGACAGTGTTAAGACACCCTCACAGATTGAAGACTTAAATATAAGAGGAGTAATCACTTTTGGCTCTGTATTAATGGAGAATATTTCTTTGAAATTTCGAATTTTTTTTTCAGGTGAGTGGCAAGTAGATATGAGGCATGGCCATGGTACCTATACATATCCAAATGGAGATATATATGAAGGAACCTGGAACAAGAACTTGCGTCATGGACTAGGAAACTATTATTACAAAGAGTATGAGACTCACTTCATAGGAGTTTGGCAGGATAATATAAGAGAGGGCCCAGGACGCCTATTATACCCCAAGTATCGCTTTCATGGAGTTTGGAAGAATGATGTGGTCAGAAGTTAAAAATACTTGCTTAGGAAACAATTGTATTAGTATTATTGTTAAAAGGACTACAACAGCTTAGGTAATTTTGCACATAGGCCCCCACGGGAAATCAAACCTGGGACTGCTTTCACTGAAGTCGAACACATTGCCCACTTGGCTATTCTGGAGCCCAAAAATAATTGATTTACTACTTAAGGGATGGTTGAAACAAGTAGTTTCATCATATTCATTAGTTCTGGATGGTCTTACGGAAGTATCTGAAGGAGCTAGATAAGAATTTCTTTGTAAAATGGTAAGAATGAAAGCATCTCACATTACTGTCATGATGGATGAAGTCTTTCTTCAAAGCTATATTTCAAATGACTCTCTTCCTTCAATGGTAATGGAAAAGGAAAATCCTCAGTAGGGAACACAATACCAATTTAAAAAGAGAAAATAATTGCAGCAAAAATTATGAATTAATCTTTATGAATTTTTTTATAGATAAATCAATCCTGATTATTCTCAATAAGGGCTGCTAATATTTGGATTACAAAATCAATAACAATTGCCAATTTTTACGTTACTTTTAACAGCTACACAAATCTTTAGATTTATTTCTTATACTCAATCATTATTAATCATTTTAGACAGGTAGGAGCGGAAGTTTAAATATTACTATAATTTAACTATTATATTTGGAACCAACTCCCTATAGGCAGAGCAACCAAATGGCAATTGGGAGACCTGGGTTCAAGTCCCGGTTCCGTCAGACTTTTTTCATGTCTGTTTCTCCTTGGGAATATTCCTAGGTGCACACTTTATTGTGCTAAGTTACCAAAACCCTTTTCCTTTTGAGAAACAAATTAAAGGAATTTAGGCTAATTGGGCAAGTTTTTGTAATTATTCAACATTTTCTTAATGATCAGCTTTTGTCCTGCAACTATAATATACATACAGATAATCTGACTCTTATGTTGAAATTATGTATAAAACTTAGAGAAATGCTTCCCCTTAAATAGGCTGTAGGCCCTGGATGTTTCGTCTTTGATACTCCCACCGAATGTATGATACATGGTGAATACATTCTTGAAAAAGAATCATCAAATGAATCACCAGGAGATTTTGATCCAGGAGAAGAAAATGGGGATCATAGGCAAAATGTGGCGCAAGAAGTAACAACCATTTGGAGAAGTTATGAAATAACACCTTTTGACCCAAATCTCTTACCTCCAACACCCTCTTCTATCACAATACCAGATTTACGGATATTAGAAAATGATGACGAAGAACTGACAGGAGAACAACCAGTTGAAAGACAGGTTGATGATGAAAATACTGCAGAAGGTACTGAAGAAAACTTTGAAAGAAATTTACTTGATGAAATAGAGGAAGCTAATGAAACTGAAACCCAAAATATTTCTGACGATTTGGAAGAATTAAAACTAGAGACACAAAATGTTGAGCAGATACAATCAGAAGGTGCCAATACTAATACTGATGACCAAGGTGAAACAAGCCAGACAGAAGAAATAACGGATTCATTAGAAGGTGGAGGAAGCCCAATACGCAATAATGTAGATTTTCAAGACTTTGAAATTTCAGACACAACTGAAGCAGATGTAAGTGAAAATTTAAATTCAACAGCTGATAGGGGCAGTGAAAGTGATGAAGTAACAACTTTGGATACGCCAAGAGATTTAGAAGAATTGAATTAAAATAATTGTATGTATAAAATATATTCTTTATTAACATGATTAAGTAGGAATGTATAATTCCAAAATTTATAAGTCCTGAATGGTATTCTCAGAATCAACTGGATTTTCTTCAGGTAAACTGATATCTTTGGTATTGTTGGCTTCAGCATCAATTTCAATCAACTCTTCATTTGCAGCACCTTCCATTTCAACAGCATCAGGATTTTCTGACACAGCCAATTCGGCTAATAATGACTTCAGTCCCATTGTTGGTTCTAGTTTCACTGGTAGAAGATGACTGATGGGGTCAACAATTAATGCTGCATCTAGATAAGTTAACTCCTAAATAAAGAAATTATGTTTAAAGACAATTAATTTAGGAAAAGAGATGGTATGGATTTTTATAAAAGTGATACAAAGTAATGTAATAGTTAATGTGTGTTAAATTGTTTCAAGAATATTTAGAATTGTGAATATGTAATGTAACTAAACAGAAATCTGAATCATATGCACCGACTGAAATGTTCTAGATTACAATAACTCATTATAAGTTAACACCAGAAAATTTGGCATGTCAATACATGTTGAGACATTTATAAATAACCTTGGACTTTGTTTTCTATGAAATGCTGTTATTTGTTACTGAGGGCTTGTCAACTGGCCTTACAAAATATATAATGGAGTTATCAATAACGTGTTTTGAATGTAATAGTAAACTACTTAATCAAATTAAAATCAAAACATAATTTGCACCCATCTATAAACAAGAAGCTCAAATGTTAACGATGTTTTTTGGATTATTAAACCTCATCGGAAGTTACCATTTTCAAATATTACAATTTGGCCATGATTTTATAAAGTTCGTTTTCTACTTGTAGGCGTCACAAGCTCCTTTCCATTTTCAGATATTTTGTCTGCAGATACCATGATTTTATTTTAATTGAATACCTAGAGTTATTTTGGAAAGAGTAAACATGGAGCAAAACCTGGTAGCCAAAAGTAGTTAACCAGCTAGATGGCAATGTTGACTAAAAAACTGACACATAAGACGCATCCTTAATATTGAATGAAATTAGCTGTGACTTGTTTCCAAAAAAAAAAAATGGAAATTGAATCATTATTCCTTTAATTTAATACTTCCACTGAAGACAGAATATACTTCCAAATAATGAAGACTGTAGTAATGGTGTTCATGTTATCAATATGATTAGATTTTACTTTGTGGAACACCCTTTAATAAATGAGAAAATTGAACTTCATATTTTCCTCAAAATTTTAATATTTGACTACAACCATCCTGCAGTCTCAGCCATCAGACCAGAGGATGGCTACATAAAGTCATGTTGAAAATGCTAAGTTCAATTTTCTCATTTATTAATAGCGCTCATGATTTCAAGGTTGACAAGCAGAATTAAAAGAGAGGAAATTATAAATTGTAAAGCATTTTCATAAACAGTATTTGAAGCAGAGTATTTTTATAGATATAAGAAATATAATACTGTAAAATGTCTTTTAAATCTCTTTCATTGATGCAAAATCATTATTGTAATATGGAAACTCAGAACTATTTTATTATGTCCCCAGTCTTCTAAAACAGGCCTTCTTGTATAAATTATCAAAGTCTCACGATTTCATTGAATGGTTTATGTATACAAGACTTCAATGACATAAAGTATTTTGAAACCCATAGTGAATTTCTTTTGAAAGACTGAAGGAATTCATAACAAATAAATGGATATTATTTCTCTCATTAATATCATTTTCCACCACAGAAAATTATAAATAAATTGATAAATTATATTGATGCATGAAAAAATACAATATCAAAGTCAATGTTGAACTGAACCATCCTTACATGACAGATACATTAATGAGTACTAATGACTTAACAATTTAAAAGAGAAAGTTCTATTAAATGAAATTATCAAAAAATTCGTGTTTCAGCTACTTAAGATTTATTTTATTACTTCTAAAAATGTTAATTACTGGTTCAATTTATATTTTGATTCAGAACAATAATAAATAAATCTAAACCAATAATTTAAATTATAAAGCAAAAACGACTTATTTGAAATATAACTTATTTTCATTTAAATTAACATAAAAATGACTGAAGGGAAATACAACAGTACTGATGTTTCCAGTGGAGAATTTTGTTTGGCTATGATGGGCCATTAATATGAAATATTTGAGATGAAACTTGGCAAATCATAGAGAGATTCAGAGAGTAGGGAAAGGAATTTATAGCTCAAATGAAAAGGATGTACAATTTACTAAGGAACCATAATTAAATGAAGCTGATATTTGCTGAGAAAAGATGAGATGATCATTCTTTCCTCAGCACCACCCCTGATCTAAGAGAAACTCCAGATCATGAAAATAAATTTGAAAGTAGTGAAATACCTCTTTATGAACCTGCTGTACAGGTATTCCCAGATTAAGAGCAATGCTTGCAGGAGGAAAGAGCACATGAAGACAATGTTGCAGATGAGGAATAAGATCATCGGCATAGCAAGAGCACATTTTCACAAATCTTTCCCTTTCTGCTTCAGAAAATGCTTGCTGCTTTCGACGGTACACAGTAAGAATCACTTTGCTCACAGTCATTAGGGATTCCTGCATGTTATTGGTAATGTTCTGGGATACTGCTAAAGGAGCACACACTCTCAATTCATTGAAAGCAGTTAACACTCCATTGCAGTATTCCGCTAGTGGATAAAACTCCAGAAGGCTATGAACTGGTTGTTCCTATGATCAGTATTGTTTGAACAAAACATAAAAAAATGTTACGAGACATTCAAATGATATAATGTAGCATCAGATTTATAAATCATCACTGAAGTATTTCTTTTTTACCTGTTTTGAAGGTTGATTTGCTACCGCTCCAGCATACATTTTTGATTGTAATTTCACAAAGGAAAACTTGTCGATATCACTCTCAAATGTTTTTGTACACTTTTTAACTGCATTCTCAAAATTTTTTGAAATAACCTTAATGAAAATTGGAGCCATAAGGCTTCTGAAGTCAGCTCCGATTCGACTAAAGGACAGTCCAAAATACATACACTGACCGATTATGGAATCAAGGGAGTTGCCCACACCTTTGCTCAAATCTTCTTCTAAAGTCTTCAGGAACTGACATATCTAGAGAACATTTACATTTTTTATGAACAAATTGACAAACCTAAGATCTCATTCATTAAGAAATTGTTTTTCAAATCTCACCTTTTCTGTTATCCAACTATAAAATATTGCACTTTCATTAATATTGCTGTTTTTTGTAGAAGTTACCACTGGCTCTTCATCACTAAATATTGCTTTATACTGAGTGACAATGCTAAATAAATGTATTCTAGTTAGCTCTATAGTCTTGGTTAGATGTTGATTGGCTGAAATTACAAGGGCTTAAATTAGGGAAATGCTTACTATAGGCCTATCCCTAACTACACAGACATAAGTAGAAAAATGAGCAATAAATAAGGAAAGTGGTGTTCTGCAGAAAAATTGAAACAAGTCAAAAATGATAAATATTAAATAAACCACAGATATTCTAACAGAAACACCGAGCAGCAACTTCTGAATATCTCTTATTTTATATCAACAAAGCAATAGTGCTAAATATTCCATATTGTTTGGGGAATAATTTTCATTATTGATAATAGCGTTGCAGGTAAAATTGATTTCCTTTATTATTTAAGAGAATTATTAATGGTTTTGTTCTTTTCTAGGGAGATATTCATGCATTTTTGAAGAACTGTTCGCCTTTTAATATTTGTGGGAGAGTCAAGATATTCGTTAGGATTATTGGAAATTTTCATGTCTATACCTGGCTCTTTCCTAATTGATTTCAAGAGACCTTGAAGCCATGTGTCTCGGGCTTGAAGGAACTTGAGTCTTAATTCAGCCTCAGTGAATACATCCATTCTATAGAGATAGCTAACAACTTGCAGACACTGGGGGAGCTGCAGATCAGTTCGCAGTTGAGCCAAGAGTTGTTGAAGCATTGTTTGCCAAGCTAATTGGACATCTTTTACAATACTCTGAAATGAATGAAACAAATAATCCTCTGGAATTATATTTTACTTATATGGACACTCATTTATGTCAGGAGACTTCACTCAGATCAGTGAACACTAGTGATTTCTCACCATAATGATGGGGATGTCCTGATGTTTCTTTTCTAGCCTTCTAACATAAGATGCAAGCTCAAGAGCTTCTTCGTAATTGCCATTTTGAATGCAGGTATTCATTAACTGCGGTAATTCTAGTATTTCCAACAGTTGGGTGTTCCGATTAAGGGTGATAGAATTAAGATGCCTATGGGCACTTATGTCCGCAGATTTTTTGCTGAACTCCTGACATTTTTTGGAAAACTCTGGCAATTTCTGTAGCAGTGACTCTAGATGATTTTCAGTTTTACTAAACTAATAGAAAAACGTATGCAAGTATAAATATTAGAAACAAGTAAGGAAATTATGTAAGTACTCAAGAAATCATTAAATATTAACAACTGACCTTTTGAAATATGTCTCTGGAGCATTCAGCGGTCTGAATGAAGGTTTTATAATTAGTGAATGCTAATTCTTGAGTCTGCTCTAAAACTGCGGCCTTTTCTTCGCTTAGTTTATCAGGTTCCTTAGCTGAAAACCGAGCATTATTAAAGGAAATTTCTGATACCCGATTAACTGATTCATGAATACTGATTAAACTACTTACCGAGATTGTCAACGCCCATAGATCCTAATTTTGACAAATACGCTATAAATTCTGGATTATTTCTTTTGTGGTCTGAAATAGTGCAACAACATTTATAAGTTTGTGTGAAAATTCGATGTAGTCCTTATTTTTCTAGTAATCACCTTGAACATTTACCTGACAACCCATCAGGATAGATTAATTTAAGCACATTATCTTCTGCCACATCCATTGTTATTGTTAGGCGTTAAGCGATCTTCAACTTTCACATTAATCCGGATTCTCCGGCAACAAACGTCACCGTCCACAATCCTTCCCTTCTGCTGGCACACAGACATGTGTAAGCTGCTGCCTCTACTGGAATTCTTCTGTACTGTTTCAGTAGTTTTGGCGGCCTCGCAGTTTAGTTGAAAATGTCCCGTTTCCTATCGTTTTATTACAAAGTTTATTTGTTATCAGGATTTCTGTTATTATGGAAGTGTTACGCTAAAATCACTGTCAGTGAGTTTAAGTGGCTGAGTAGTTACTAAACTATAACCAAACTTGCTCAATACAACTTGTTTTAACTCATTGTGACGGCATGATAGAATAGTACCGATATCCTAAGTAGAGATTTCACAGAACTGATTCGATTTGTGTTTTCAAGTTTTTGCTCTAGAGCTTAAGAAGTAAATGCATACATAGCGGCATCAAGAATCAAAAATAGCTCTCCAAGAATTGGAGATATTATTCGGTGGAGATATCGAGAAAATCAGGTACTATAATTTTTAAGTATTGATACACTTACTCTAGAAGTTTTTCTTTAATGCACGACTTGAGAGGCTATATCAATGACGGCCTCGCATGGCATAAGGGAATATACTAATGCTTTGGACTTTGGTTTTGATCCTAGTTAGGCTACTTTCGAGGGTTCAAAAGAGTTAGCTGAAAAAGGAGGCCTCCTCGCGAATTTTAGGTTAATGATCCTTGGCTCATTGGCTTCAAATACGCAAACTAATGATGTGTTTTGATTATCTAAATAAGGTCCGCGAAATAATTTGTCTCTCCGAAGTACCTATCTAATTTTTGTATATCTTTGTTCCACAAATGATTCAAAATGAGGTCACGATTGAAGTATATTTTTCTGGATTACTACTGTTTTCAGACTCTCCAATTCATTCATTTTCTTTTTCGTTTTGAGATAAGTGCTTAAACAGGATAATCGTTGGATTACGGTGTTATTTTCTTAGATTAAACATTTCACAAAGTTCACGGGATTGGCTTTGTTACATAATGAAAGGAATCAATTCGATTTTATACTTTTTTTATATTTTATTATATTTTTAATATTTAATTGTATTTTAGTATTCTCAGAATTCCGGCATATAAAGAAATATTCATTTGTTCGTGTGTTACAATTCCATTGATTCCATACCGTGAAAGTTTGGAGCCCCTTGATTTTTAAGGATGAATTCTAACCTCACCAAAGTAAATAGAAGCTAGATTTGCTTAATTACAGTGTTTTCTCATAGTCTTCTATATAAAACATAATAGACAGTTTTAGGTAGGCTAGCTCACTTAGGGATTGAAATGATTGTCGAAGGAATGTGAGGAGGTTGGAATAAAGCAGTTTAATTGCGGTTGTAGGTTTTTATAAAAACATATGAAAAGACAAAATCGAAATCGATTGCGTTAGGTCTCAATCACGTAGATTTCTTTATTCAGTTGCTTTGACTTTGTGTTTTCTTTATAAATCAGTTTCTTTTTGCGACTCTCTGTTTTGGTAAATGGCATTTATTGAAAAGGCTTATTCTTACGGTCATTATGTTTACTATATTTAGCGCGGGAAAATATTTAATCGTGCATATGTATAATAACATGATGGAAGCGTTTCATTTCTTAGAGCTAACGTAGGTAATTTTTATTTCAAAAGTACACTCATGTTTCTTAGATGTTATTTTTGAAGTTTTATATCGATATGAAGCTCTTATTTACAATTATTCTGAATAATTAGTCAAATTGAAAGTTTAACGAAATTTTAGGAAAGGAAGCAAAATGTATATTTGCATTCTTGTGCAATTCTCTCCTCGTTTGGAAAGTTGGGTCACTGTACGGTCAGAAGGGATTTTTTTCATGTCATGCGTCATACCTTTTCATTATGACTGAATCTGTGTGAATGAACTTCTAATAGTTCCAAGAGTATAGATCTGTAGGTGAACCTCCAGGAAAGTTTCAGCATGCAGCGTATCACTCATTACTTCAGTGAGGAACTTTGTGTTAGAGAAAGAGACTAGAAAAAGTTGTTCCGGTGAAATATGGGGAAATATGTGGAGGAAGAAAAAAGATAGCAGAATAGATTTTCTGGGTCAAAGTTTTTAGTTTTAATAGGTATAACAGTTTTTATCCGATACTGGGTATAATATACCAGGGTTATTCGAAGTCTACGTTGATACTGCGACGAAATACCATAATTACGTTAGTACGTACGATGACCCAATCCTTGTAGATGAAATACATCAGATTAGCTTCAAAATTTAAAGTCTTTACTGTTTTGAGTCTAGAGGAGCTTATGTTTTGAACAGACAGCGAAAGCATCATTGTCTTTCTCTTACACTAAAAAAAATATTTAAGAGTTTTTGTTACATTACCTCAAAGCCTCTGTGATATTTTCTATTTATCCACAGTTAACTATTTTTCAACTTAGGAGAAAAAAGAGAACGGGATTTGTGTTATTTTTATCTGAATTTAATTCTGTTCAAAGTGTCACACTTATTCATACTTATTCTGCCCACCAGCGAGGAGTCCAACCCGTAGTTACATGATGCTGCTCTGAACTATGCCGGGTTAAGAACAAAGGTCAATTAAAATTTGAGATGAATATTAGAAGATTTGATTCGATTCAAACAATCACTCAGGCCTTAAGCTTGCAAATATGGACGATAGGTCTCGATAACGTGTACTCCTTTTGGCCGTAAAAACTTTCGCAATCAAGTCCAACAAACATGCCACACGAGTTGCGTATTAATGAGGCATCAGAACGTGGGAGGAAGTCATCTGCGATCGTTAGGGGATAGAGCGAGTCGTGCCGGGAAAGTCGAAAGGAAAAGGATATCGTCAGGAAGCGATAGGGAGGCATTAGATGATATCTCGACAGGCATTTCTCTGCACGTACCGAGGAAAGACTTTGAAATATAAGCGAAGAGGTTGTTTGCTTTAAAATATTGCGACTTTTTTCTTTAGGGTCGTCGCATTCAAGTTGGAAGGGAGAAACTAACGTTGTTAGGTTTGAAGCGGTAGATTTCCATTCCTAAATAATTGCACAATAATTTAAAATTCTGAACAGCACGAGGAAAAAGTTATGAATATTGAAATAAATATCTATTTTTATTTCATCATAAGTTTGCCAAAGTATAGCAGCTTCAAATCGAGAAATCGTTACCTTCATTATCACTGAAACAGTATCCCGTTAGTTTTTCTGATTCGTTCCGTCATGTGCTCATTCTCAGTCGAATCGAAATAGAGAAATTGAATCGAAATATAATCGAATAAAGTAAACTACACCAGTGGTTCAAAAGTTGGCTTATCTCCAACAACCCTCGATACCATTATTTCGAATATTGATCTCCCCCTTCCAGATTGTAAGTCAAACTTTGGAATTGGCGTGTGAGAAGTTATTATTTATCTTTCATAATTAAAGTCCTTAATTGAATTTATCAAATACGCTAAATATCCAGAGCAGGGGTTCCGAACACATGGTCCGGGAGCCTCACGTGGCCTATTTATCAATCCAGCGCAGCCCTTGTTTTGGAGAAATCAATCTTGTTTTTCCTTGCAAAATTTGAAATTTTTTCCATTCGCAATTGATAACTGATAGCTAACTACAAATCAAGCACAAGAAGTGGATCTCCCTGTTAACCCCCTACAGAGCAAAATTAGGCACCATTTATAATGTTTTTAGCACGCGAAACTAAGATAGTTGGTCTGCAGCCTCAGAAGTCTTTCCTAATGCTGCGATTGTTGGTCTCCGGAATTATATACTTGGGGATCCCTGCTCTAGAGTGAATAAAATGCCAACTGAAAATCACAGATTATGCATTCTCTTTAACCATTTAAATTTTACAAAATTTTATCACTCCGAGACGGAATTTGGGCTCATATACCTCGTTGCATGTAAAGTATTCATCCCGAAGGCCGGTTAGGACCTCACTCCCTCTACCATCAGCTACGAAGAGGTAGGAGAGGGAAATGAGGTTTATTAGGCAAGTTGAGGAGTGAGGTAGTTTGCCGTTGTTTTCCTTACTGAACCGGATTGCTATAAGCTGAACATGCCCAAGTTGGTGAGGCACAATGATTCTACGAGTAACACTTTTCGTAACATTGGATAAGGAGTAACCTTAATCAACGCCATTTTTCAGCATAACTCATACCTCAGTAGCTTTCATATCTTCAGAGCCTCGAACTAGACTAAAATATAAGTATATGAAAGATATATTTTTAATTGTACCGTACGAAAAGGTAAATGATAAATATTTCATTCATCAAGTTATGGTAGCAGGACCCAAATACCTCCAAAACCTCCTTAATATACCTCAATTGCGTGAGACCCAAAATGAAAATATGCTCGAGGCCAACATTTAGTAATAGTGTAAGATTTCATGATTATTCATTTTCGTTTATACAAGAAATTCATCTCATCGTAGCCATTTTTCCTAACACTGATCTTTTAGCTTAACATAAGTTTCGTGTAATTCTGTAAATATTCGAATGAAATCGTTAATCCTCATTGTAAATAGCTTTTAGGTGGCTCCAAGGGAGAGGAACCATAAAGATTTTTCCAGCTCGCTTCCAATGCGTGCAACAGGACTCTGGCTTTTAGATGCTTATTGTGGGTAATGAGACATGGTATTAGATTTTTGGCTCAACTTAAGTGTTCAGGTGAAGGAGACCACAGGTCATGACAAAATGGATTATCCCCTAACTATCCGTTAAATCAAATGCAAAATGCTAGCTCAAAATTCCATAAACGTTAATAGATAAATTGAATTGTGGCTTTTGGTTAAATAGTGTCCATCAGTCTCTCTGCTTTGTTACGTTCTAAATGTTTTTATTAATAAGTTAGTTGAGTAGTCATTTAGCTACAGTAGCTCTGGTTTTCCTCTCTTATTTCCTATGTACACTTATACGTTGTGTGTTTAATTGAAGCTGAGGTTTAAATTTCTAAGTATTTTGATTTCCGTCTTCACACTCTTCCACCGAAATGGAAATTAAACGCTCCCGGATAGCCAAGTGGGCAACGCGTTCGACTTCAGTAGAATGCGGTCCCGGATTCGATTCCTGGTGGCCTAAGTGCAAAAGAACCCAGCTGCCGAAGCACTTTTAACAATATTACTAGTGGAAAGTAAACAGAAGCTGAAAGCTAGTCGAACATTTCAAACAAATATACAGCTTCCAGGCTCTGTCATTTTTGCATGCGTAAGCTAGCACTGAATTTTCATTTACATGGCTTTAATAAGGACACCTCTTAAAAAATTTACTAATCTCTTGGATGAAAGGATGATACAATGACTATACTGTCATTCTTTAAGCTTAAATGAAAATAATGAGGCATCTGGTTGTTGCTTATTTAGTCGTGAGTGAATGTAGCGAATTTTCGTGCTGGATTCATTTTGATCCTAAGCCCTGAAGTATGAAAAAACAAAGTGGGGAGAGAGCTGACAAGGTCAGGTCGGGTAGGGCGTGTCATTCAAACAGTTGATATCTCATTTCAGGGAAATCTTCCTTTTCCACTGTTTTAATTTCCCAGGAGAGGGAATGCAATAGTTTGTGTAGTTGGAAATGGACATCCCCATCCGTTTCATCATGTTCTCTGTGAACGTAGGCCCGCGCTTTCAAAACTGCCCTCGTCGGTATGGTAAACATTGTAATTTAGATTCCGGTTTAAGCCTGGCGCCATTGTGACGTCCCCCTTTGTCATGCTTTGCCACAATATAAGAGCAAAAATTCTTAATCCTTGAAAAGGAGTGTAGAAAACTAAGAAATATACACAAGCTCTGTTTTCTATGTGTCAGACTTATAATTAACTCGATCTTCCTTCTACAGCTGTGGCTCATACCATAGTACTTCATCAACTGTTATATTAGCTTCGATCTCCATAACTACGGGATATTAATGTGTAGTATAGTATCTCGAGTATAGTATATCTCGAGAAGATTCCACAGTTATAATAACATTTCTTAGCAATTAATTTCGCCGTAGGTAGGCAATTTTATTGAAAATGTTTCGCGACGATTGAATACTAAATTACGGATTTGTAATTTCTATTTTTTTGGGGGAGAATCCACTACAGAATCCTTCTATACGTTTCATAACATATATGTTATCAATTTTATGGAAAATTTATAATAAATGTTAATCCAAAAAGAAATGATAACCCCTGATTATAATTGGAAGGCATTTGAAACATATTGAGGTATTGTCCAGGCGTCCAGCGTAGAGGGAACCTTGGTTATAACTATTTTCATCCTAATTCCATCGCAACCCCAATCTCGCCCAAATAAAGAAGTTTTATTATTGTTATTATTGATTCGTTCATACTTGTATCCATTTCTCATATTATGGTAATTCGTGCGTAATTGTTTACGCATGGAAATGAAGATTGTACCGTTCGCTGACACGTATTTTCCCTGATGGTCTTATGCTCTAAATAAGATTCCTCATAAAATTTGAAAATTAAATTACATAAGTACTTAATATTCGTATGTGTCATATGATCTTCAGACACTCTTAGTTGAATCCAGAATTTCATGGACTAATGATTTTATGTAGTGGATTTTGTTTGCAAATGTAAGGAATGAATCAGATGCGTTAGCTCGTTTTCAGCAAATACAGAGTGAATCTTATGAGGCTTAACTGCTCCTGATTTCCTTAAATTAGGTTTAAATATAGAGCAGAATTATATGGTTTATTCAACGCTTAAGAGGGAGGACAAATGCATAAGATCCCATCCGCAGTTCTTCTTTTACTTATATTCTAGCGTGTATCATCATGTTCGTCCCACGTAAGGATAGAAGACAAATTCGTTGGAAGCTTGCCAAGAGATAAAATCGACTTGCTCTAGTTTCCAACTTTTCCTAGACGAAATGGATTGCAATGAGGCCTCGACCTTAAGACTCAAAATTTTGATGATTACTTTTCCCGTTAAAAATACATAACCCCCGAGAGTTTGCGGACGCTTGCAACATCAGCATTATTTTAGCGGAACTTAAGATTCCCGACGTTAGATACTTTTAGCCATTATTGACGTTAAGTTACGGATAATCCAGGAGAAATAGGAACTTAACCCGTTAAAGAGCAAGCGAAATGGTTCAGAAGTTATGAAGATTAGAAGCGGTGGCCTTTATTCATTTCGCTCAACTTTTCTTCAGCGAAACTTTGAGAAGAACCGGAGATGTTGGCTGTTATCTTAACTGTCAAGGTTGTCGTTTTAAAGAGAAATTAGTTTATCAGGTAGCATGAATTTGTTTTAAAGAGTTACACACTTTTATAGGATTGATACCGAAAAATCTCTTTCAAAAAGGGATTTTAGGTTATGTTCGAAGCTGCTGATATTTTTACTATTAGGATTTATGTAATTGGAATTTGAAGTAGTAGATTCAAATATTACAACTTTCCAATTCCTATGTAGATGAGTTTCTGTTTTGGTTGGAGGTTCCAGGATATTGAATTGCGTATGATTGAGCAGCTTAAAAATTTTGCAATGGAGTCTTCCTTTAACAATACTCAAAGTTTTTTGTCAGTTAGTATGTTAATTCTTTTTATTATTGAATAATTAATCTTATTTCGAATGAAAATATCCTTAGGTTGGAAGCCCATTACGAGCTCTGGGTGACTTGAGACTCGCAGACAGTGGTCTTTTAAAAGAGAGTTTGCATCACATTCAGTCAAGGATTTGCATGAATAGCAGCCTTTTAAGTGATTGATTCCTATATATTCCCGAGCACTATTTACGTATGAGGGAGAGGCGATTACATTTATATCCCTGCTATGTAGTTTATGGATTTCTTAACGGTAGAATCCCCTATGAGGATATCAAATACACCTGATTTCAACTCCTTTACCATATGTGTAACATAAGCCATACTAAAATTCTCTGTGCAATGTTACCTGAGATCAGAGATAAGAATTAATTTACTCGATTTCTATTTATTATTATTTAAGATTTGTTTATGAGAACCGCAAAACCACTTGTAATAGAATGTTTGTTTTGAGGACTTAGAAAGAGAGTTTCATTATCTCCCAAAGAGAGTAATGAAATGCCATCACTGAGTGAGTTTAAGTAATTAACGGCTCAAAGCAAAATCTGCGAGGAATTCAACCGCGCTTATCGGTTTGAATACATGAAGCTGACTAGCTAATTGTCCTCTGTAATAATCATTTCTCCAAACGGATTTCGCGCTCGACTCGGGGTCTCATTTGATGCAGGAGCAATAAAGGGATTGTTTCATGTTGAATTCCGGAGAGCTATTTTTACTTTTCAAGCGGAAAATTCTTGCTTTTGATTAGTTTGAGTATAGTCTATGGTTGCTAAATTATTTTCATGCCAATTTATCATGTGTTGAAGTACCTTACGAGGGAATATTGGCATTTTCTATGACTATTTCATGCGTGCTTGAGGTAATGATGGTATTTACAGTTATCACGTAACTTTTATATATGCAGATGAATACTCATTGTTTTATGTAATTTCTATAATAATTACAACAGTCAATATACTTATAGCAGCTTTGATTATGAATAAACCCTTGAAATGATAAAAAATATAGAACTTAGCTCAAATGATGTCTGATGAATGCGTACAGGATAACAACCATTACAGCTTTACATTCTACTTCAAGGAAACGCTTTGTTATTTTTTCTTTGGTTTAAGGCCCTTTCAGTGAGCTTATTTTGAATTAACCAGTAGCGCAGCAAAAGGGAAGGGTTTCAGGGTTTAAAACCCCCCCAGAGGGTTAAATATTTTAAGAAAAATATCACAATCTAGTTCCCCAGATTCGGAAAGACCAATTATTTTGCTACAAAATTATGCAAATTTCCTCGTTTTCTATCCAGTCTTAAGGGAATTTTTTGAACATCTCTTGTGAGATGTAGCGTGCATGAATGTACCGGTACCTGTAAGGTAAGCATATTTTCGTTCTCTCAGCTGTCACGGCCCCCAATAAATAGATATATCCTGCTGCGCTACTGGTGTTAACAATGATAGAAAATCTTGGAATTTATGAATGTGTTTACGCATCGTTTCTACATTAATATCTATATGTTTGTGGTACAACCTCTAAATGTAGCATATCTTTGAAGATTAGAGAATGTCCAATGACATTTTGAATCAAGTTAGGTGACCAAAGTTGGATTTTGAAGCATCCTATCGTACTTTATTTTCATGAGTGTCGGTGCAGATTAGATAGTGTGTATCATATTGTATAGTATTTGGTATGTAAGAGAGCCGTAGTTTATTTCATAGGGTATAAATGAGCACCATAATCAACTACAGGAAAGTTAACTTCGAATCTGTCGTCCTTTGGACCTGGAAAGCGGGGAATCTGTTCCGGACATCGAACTTACCCGCATTTTTAAGCGCCTCAGTAATTAAAGGAAAGTTTTACGATACAATAAAATGTGAAAATACGAGTAGGAGAAGTAATTCTGCTTTTCTGTGACAAATAATTACTTTTGACGTGTGTGTATCTAATGTAATCAACAAAACGCGTTATCAGCATATTGTTGCTGAATCCAAAATAGAGACTTAAAATACTCTTTAAACAGTGAGCGCTTCAAGGCTCACTTTGCTCACGCGTATCATATAATATTCATCTACCCATTGAAGATGAAATATTAACTGTTGAAATATGTATTGTAATTTGTATTAAAATATATATTGAAATATGTAATACCTTGTTCTTCTCAGAACAGTGGTTTTTCCCAAAGTGACGGTCTCCTTCATCTGGTCACCGCGTGATCTATGAGACAGACGGCTTAACAAGTATTTTAAGTATCTATTTTAATATCAGCCGAGTATATTTCCTCTTTACAGGGTATTGAAATCATGCCTCCAATGTGCAAAGTTTTTGGGGTTCCGCAAGCCACAGTTGTCTGGGTCTCCGAAATTCCTAGGGTCGTCCCTCACATCTACAATAGCAGAATATTTGGAAAGGTAGGATGATTTACAACTCAATTACACTCTCCTTAGATATTATTTAATTTTATACATATTCTCGAAGAGTGATAAGATTTTCAAGTGAAATACATCGAAAAGTATTCACTTTCTGATTGTGTTATTCAAGTTTAAGAAAATCCATCAAACTAGATTTTAGTAAAGAGACTTAACCCTTTCTCGGTCCCTCAACCTCCCCCCATGGAAACCGACGCGACGTTTCGGCCTTCAACTTATTAACCATCTCCAGTCGGTCGGACGGGTAGTCGGTTTCCCGAGAACTTACCAGGTTGACATTGAGATTTTCTATAGATTTTAATAAAATAATATTTTTCAATGTTTTTCCTGCGGATCAATTACCTCTCCATCTAATGTTTTCCTCCGATAGGTTCAAAATTTGATATTCATGTTTAAAAATTCCGAAATAGTGAGAGAAAACTTTTGTAGGGACTAGGAGGTCATAATTCGAATTGAAGTGAATATAGAATACAAGTTTTGATATTCCATGCTTATTGGTTTCACAATTTCGGGGTTATATCAGAGGTGAAGGTTTGCAACCCCTATATTAATGTTATATATAACATATTCATATTTTTATATTTATACTTATGTGCTTCTGTTTTTATTGTTCCTATTTAATTTTCAATGCTCAATGTTTTCTGGTGTGGATACTTTGCCCCGCCATTGTTCACATTTTTCCTTTTATTGTTAATGTTTTATTTTCAGGTTACAGAAAATAATTTTCCTTGAATTTTTAATTTTAAAGTTAGCTACCTCTATCTATAGGTTTCGCAGGTTTTTTTACATCGTCCTTCTTGCGAGTCTTTTACTTCAGTGGACATTTTTTTCAAACTGCACACGGGACTTCTTTAAAATTCACTTTGTTGTTTCTTTGTTTTATATTTTTATTGCTATTTTTTCTCTCTATATTTATCCACTTTTAAAATGACGAACGGTTAGATATAAAAGGAGCTTTTTCGTCTCAATCTCGTCCCGAATAAAGACGTATTCTATTCTATTAACGGAACTGAATTTTACACGGGGAAAAGCTGGGATCATTAGGTTAGATTTTGCATTTTCTTAGTATCTATTCTTATATTCTCTCGTCTATGCCTTGCGGTTTTTTGTTTGTTATTTTTATGGAACATTTTACATTAAAAAACGACTTTATCGTAGTGTAGGCGAAGAGGTAGATGAGGTTCACAACTTCGTGGCGATACTTCACTACTGGGGGACTACTTCCCCACTCCTATTTATTATTTTTTACGTCATTATGTGCGGTAGACTTGCTTGCAGCAGTCGTCTATATTTCATGGGTACAGGCGGGATGGAAAGATTAGTTAAATTTTTAAGACTTCATAAGCCATGGCTGTGGCGGCTAAGATATATGATACATTTACACTAACTTCGTCAAAGAACTATGTATATGCACGTTTTATGACTCTTTTAACCTACAAAATCTTTTTAATGTCTACGCTTTCAAACTTTTAAGGCACCCAAGGAAGAGTTTAAAAATAAGTTTTAGAACTCAATCAGCCTCTACGTTCGCATTCCATTAACGAAGCCATAGTTCGTAACTGCAAATGAGGTAATTTATTGAAGTTTTTGGAGATTAATTGCTATGTAACCATAACATTTCGGAATAAACAGCATAAAAATACGTACCCATTCTGACTTTAAATTATTGCCCGAAGGCGTTTGTAAATTAATCAGGAAGATAAAATTTGCTATTTACTGCTTCTTTGGTGACATCGAACACGGTAGGCTTTCTACTTTGCTACAAAACCGTTGAATTAAAATTGTGGAATATATTTCTGCTCTTGTCATATAACATTCTAATTCATCCTTGAAATCATTCAGTCCCTGAATCTTATTTTCAATTTGGTTTTGTGATATACCGCGTATGAGCGAAGCTAAATAATCACATTCCTATTGGTCACTGCACTTGAGTACTATAAAATGTTTTATTCTCTTATAGGATAATTGTGGTGCATTTACATGGACTCTTTCATCTTACCATATTGATTAAGTGAAGATAGCAAGAGAAAACTATTTCTCCTCATTTTGCCTAGTGAGACCCAGTAATAACTCATTAATACACTATCATTATATTATCATTTCCCCTCCAAAGCTTTTGGTAAGAGGGTTGAGTCGCAAACCGATCTTCGGACAGAGCACTTTACAGGCATTTGATGCCACCATAATATATTTCGAAGCCTTTATGCCGATGAAATCTTTTTGGAATATAAAAATAACTCAACGTAACGTAATCTGGTGGAATTCCATTGTTAAATATGATAAAACTCATACAGGTAAACTGTATGAGTTTTATGTACAGGTAAACTCCACAGAAAATTCTGTTTTTTTCTGTGGATTGTACCTGTATTGTGTTTTATGATACTTTTTTGGAACATATTAAATAACGTCTTTTGTATATAAACCTTGTTCATCTTCATTAGAAGTCACATTAATCTTTATCGCCTCTTAAAAAATTATCCTACTTCATTCTCGCAAGAGCGTTTCCGAGAATTTCGAGCATCAGAAACCCCGATTTTCTCGTTAGCTGAGAGTTAACGGAGTATCTACACAGTTTACCCATTTCTTCGCAGAATTTTTAACAAAAACTGCGATGGAGCGTTAATTGAGAATCGTCAGTGGAAAGGTACCGAATGTGCGCTCAAATTAAGCAGTTGACCGAGCTAATGTATTTGGTTTTCCAACGATATTTATCACCTGAGGCAATTAATTGAAGTCCAGTCATCTCTTAAGTGACATTAGGCTAATTATTCTCTCCGACGAACTGAGAATCTTTCGTCACAATCGACACTTAATTTATTTACATTTCGAGGGTTGAATCCCGAACGAGAGAAAATATTTGGGGGGCAATTGCAGCTGTGTTCAGCCTATTTCTACCTTCGCAAGCGGCATAGGGAAATGGATAGAATTTTCCGGAGTGGAGAGGGTTTTTCCATGAACCCAGTGGGAGAGCCACCGCAAGAATTTCGCAAATTGGCTTTTCCACAGCTGTGACTCGAGAGAACTCGAAATTGCGGCCGTGTTTGTATGTACCTCTCCCTATTTCCACTGAGCTGCTTGCGAAGGCACTTCTCTCGAAAACCTATTCGCCGATAACAGAGTAGCACTCGAAGCTAATGATAATGCCCCATCTTAATATTAATTTCTACAAGCCAATATGTCATTTCAAGCGAGGGAATAAGGAATGGATTACTTTTTAAGTTGGCGAAGTAAGAAATTTATTAACGCAACAGATTAATGTCATAAATATATGTCCTAGTTGACGGTGGTAACTTCAAAAATAAATTTATTTATTTTAACTGTTCCTCTTCTGTTAGATTTCTTCCGTTATTTTTAAGTTAAGAGGAAATATTTTACATTCATGTTCAGGCCCGGCATTCTAATGTATAATTAAAATGGACTTAAACTAATGTTCACTTTAGGGACCAGTGCTATTACGTTTTTCTAGAGTTAAAAGGAAGATATATAGTTAATCTCCTATGGATATGATGAATTAGCATGAATGTTAACTATATTTGTTACTTTAACTCTTTCAGAACATTATAATACTTGACCCTGAAGTGAGCATTTACGATATATACTCTCGAATAATGTTCATTTTAAGCATATATTTTAATACCGGGCATCAGTCTTTCTTATGGTCATATATTAGAGATTAAACTAAATGATTATTTAAAGGAAAAGAAGAACAATTTTCGTGTAAAATTACCGTTGAAGTCTCTGTACTAAAGCCTGAAAGGTCTTGCTTTCTGAATATTGGCGACTGTTCTTCTTGAAATTAAGAAGCGTGATATTATTGACAATTTAATTTAAAGATTTTCATAATGAAATGTGATTTTCCATTTTATGCGTTCGAGTTTTCCATTTGTTTTCGAGCTAAATATTTGAGAATAGGCTATTTTTGAAGATTATTAACTCTATTAGAAAAGATAAAACGCCGAACTGGAGTAATACTGAAGACAAGATCCACTATATTCTGATTTCAGAAATATCAAAACCTGGCTGTTACCTGCTTGATTACGAAGCAGTATATGGACCCAAACGTAATTGGATATATTCCCAGTAGCATTATGGGTGCACTTGCATCGTAGAATATTGATCGCTACCTCCCGGAAGTTAATTGGGATCAGTCAATTCTTGATATTGTTTTAGAGATTTTAAAGACATTTTTGATTGTGCTTTTTAATTCCTTGGTAAGATAAAGAAATTAAGCTGGCTGATAAACAGCAATATCTAAAAAATTCACGTTCCAAATTAACCCTAATTAGGCACGTTTGAAATCCTCTTTTCGCACAAGACGCTTCTGTCTTCTCTAAATAATCGTCATTTTTTTAAATTTAACGGGAACTACAAGATTTTAGGAAAAATACGAATTTCACTTACGGTACTGCTTTCCTTGAGCGACGGCCTAGAAGCCAGACATGAAACGGGGAGCTCAGGGTGACATCCCTCTAGGAAGTTTCTTTAGGCTTCAGAGACTCTATGAGAAGTGGTCGAAGTAAAATTGTTACCATACCTAAAAGGAATACGGCGCTGCAGTAGCGTTGACAGATGACATGCGAAACATTTACATTTTACATTATTAAAATCAAAGTAAAAGAAATTATAAAGGGGAAATAAAATTGAAAAATTTTGCGTTAGTTAAAAAATATTTCAATCGTTTATTTTAATCGGATACGCTTTTATTCAACAAAATATGAAAATAAATTTTCTCTAGTTTTTCAGTAAGATTTTTCTCGATGGGATTACAGATTCCATGTGTACGTTTTGCAAGGGAGTTTCAAAACAAGATATAATTTTTTTTCTCTGGTGCTTTTCTGTTTTTAATTCTTTCTGCTGAAGATTAGTCTTTGGAGACTTATATTTAACGCCTTTAACCTCTTTCCAGAAATCTTTTCTCAATAAAGAAAGTAATTCTACCAGTAAACCTCGTTTATTGCAGACTTACCTAGTAACAAAGATATAGCAAGAGAACAAGTATAGTTAAGGAAATTTCAAGTTTGGGAATTTGCAATGGGTGCTTTTCTTAGCAATAATGGGGACGTTGCGAAGAACTTGCCACTTTAACTCGGTCTTTTACATTCACAGAAATTCGAACAATTCTCTTATCCAGCATCATCTTTTTCTTTTCCCATTTCAGCCATTCTTTTCCACAACTCGAATAATTTTCAACGGTATCAATATTTTTCATTTCAAATATTCATTCGACACAGGTTTATTCGCTGTACTTGAGCTAAGCTCCTGATACTTGTTTGTTCGTGAGGGAGCCTGAATTTAAATTTGCTGTAAACAATATTTACTCGAATACACAACAATTATTTAAGCCTTAAAACTCCATTTTCACGATTCTTATTACTTACAAGTTTTCGCTCTATGCCGAAAGGTTACTACATCGAGGTAGTTCGTAATTTGACGAAAATTCCACCATTGATTCGAAATAAAAATATTTACTTTTATACATTACTCAGACTTACTTAGGCAAACATATACAACTCAGTGTAATTTTATTTTATTATTTGTCTTATGAAGAGTATCCTTGCTGACCTATGCTCAAGTTTGTGTACTCCTCATATTCAGTTAGTAATCAACATCAACAATTACTTTTTCACACGTAAGGGAAAACTTAAATGAAATCAGCCGACCCTAGATCAATACACCAATACAGTGAGTTTTCGATCATCCATGGGGATTACTCGTTCTACGGATTATCCGAGCATGATTTTTTAACATTCTTCGATATTTACTGGGGTCGTTTTAAAAAAATTCAAACATCAAAACAAGTAATTTCGCGCTCTAATAAAAGCAGAAATTAGGTAAGACCTTCTATATGGAGCAGTGGGAATGCGACTTTAATTACATTATTAAAATATCCGCGGTCGGGTGAAGACAACTCTTAACGAGTCCATGAAACAATCGGAAATAACGTAATGTGTGCACCAATAGTAAAAATTGTTGATTTACCTACATACGAACATCATAAGAAATTAAAGTGAAATTTAGGATTATCCGAGTTTTCTGATCATTCCTGTATCCTCTCTCCATCATTAACCCGGTTAATCGAGAGGTCACTGTGCGAGTTTTCCGATGATATGCGAGACGCAAACTCTATCTTAACGAGTGTCTTTAAGTGAAAACTTGCAAGAGCGGAAGGCAGACTGGAAAGGTAGGAAGGCCCGTCTCGTAAACCAATTACGTTTTCCTTTTCATTGAAGAGAGAAGGCGAAGATTGCGAGCAAATCCAGTTAGTTCCGTAGATTTATCAAAT
Source organism: Ladona fulva (assembly GCA_000376725.2). NCBI lineage: Eukaryota > Metazoa > Arthropoda > Insecta > Odonata > Libellulidae > Ladona > Ladona fulva. Next base: position 83,804 of record KZ309168.1, on the reverse strand, counting down.
CTTCTTATGCCAAGTTTTTCCCGTGGATTTCCTCGGTGAGTCAAGGATCGTGGATTTTTCTCCGATGCGTTTTTCGCTGTCTCCACGCAGCGCGTAGAGGCGCAATTTCCTCGTCTACGAATATCGCGTCATTTGAATACAAATGCGTCTGAGGGTTTTAAAGGGAGGGATTTGGGAGAAGGGTGAAAGGGAAGCGGAATAGTTAAGGGTGAAGGAAGGAATGTTTACTTGAGAAGATGGGGGATTAGCATCAAATCCCTTTCTCTCTCTCGATTTCTTTCTCATTTATCCCTTAAATGAGGGATTACTTTCCATTAAAGAAGTAATTTATTTCTCGTACGTCTTGGTAGCGATGGATTTTCTGAAGAATGATAAATAAAACTACATTGATGTTCTATTAAAGATTTTAAAGCGACAATCTCATTGATAGCAAAGTTAGGATATTTGTGATGACAGGGTCGTTTACAGGGCTTTAGATGGTATATAGGATAGATTAACCTCTTGAATGACTTAGATACAATTATGAAATGGTGCGATGACTGGCAAATAGAGCTGAAAGAAGATCAAATTTCAGCGGTTAACTTCTTTGAAAGAAAATCTGCTATTAAAGATTATTCGTACAGTCTCCATGGGATAAACTTATTAACAATAGAATCGATGAAATATTTAGGAGTAACCCTTACGAATAAGTTAACATGGAGTATCCATATCCGTAATATAAGTGGATAGCACTTAGAAACTCGGTATCGTTAAGAGAACAGTCTGTTGAAGCGAAGAAAAAATTCGCGAGCGATGTTATTTTGCGTTAGTTAGACCTCATCTTGAGTATGCGTGTAGTGTATGGGACCCTGCCGATAAGTGTTGTATTCGGGAATTAGAAAAAGTGCATGAAAAGGCGATACGTTTTGTGAAGAATCGCTACTGATAAATCAGTGAGCATTACTCAGATGCTCCAGGACGCGGATGGGAATCTTTAGAAGATAGAAGATTTAAACAATGGATTACTTTAATTAATAACTTCAGAAAAAGCACGTTCACATAAGTGTAGCCGATATAATGCGTTCACCGTAAAACGTTCCGATATTGCGAGAAAGATTAGGGAAATAGATGCTAGAACGAATCGATCCCAGAACTCATTTTTTCCGCGAAAAATTTGCGAAAGGAAATAAAGTCATGGTGCATGCACCCCATGCCACATGCCAAAAGGCGGCTTGCAAGGTACTTACATAGACAGTCCTACTCAATTCGAGTTCTTTGATCAACCGTCAAATGAATGCCATTTGTCTAACGATCGTTTTCACTCTCATTTTATTATTAATAATGAAACCTGCGTTGTATCTCCTTTGCTGGAGATTTACATTGCGATTGATAACGGAATTCTGGTTTCAGCTCTATAATTACTTTTTAAGTTTATTAATATTCTTTGATGATATCTCAAATAGGAGAGAGGGGAAGCTGTTTTTTTTAGCCGTTATTAACGTTGTTACAGAATGATGTTAAATATTGCAATCTTTTAGAAAAAAATGTCTTGTCGTGATTAAATTTCGTTTGAACATATTACTCAGGAATAGGGAAGGGCATTTCAAGATTGGAAACATATTCAGTATAAAATAGTCACGTCCTCTTTTAAAGGATTTTTTTGTAAAGCTGATTTTAAGGTATTTTTAAAATGGCGAGGTAGCTTTCCTCTGGATGTCGAAGATTTCCAAAACGTACATCGGAATGAAATATTATGCTTATTTTTTACTTTATGGTNTTATGTGCTTCTGTTTTTATTGTTCCTATTTAATTTTCAATGCTCAATGTTTTCTGGTGTGGATACTTTGCCCCGCCATTGTTCACATTTTTCCTTTTATTGTTAATGTTTTATTTTCAGGTTACAGAAAATAATTTTCCTTGAATTTTTAATTTTAAAGTTAGCTACCTCTATCTATAGGTTTCGCAGGTTTTTTTACATCGTCCTTCTTGCGAGTCTTTTACTTCAGTGGACATTTTTTTCAAACTGCACACGGGACTTCTTTAAAATTCACTTTGTTGTTTCTTTGTTTTATATTTTTATTGCTATTTTTCTCTCTATATTTATCCACTTTTAAAATGACGAACGGTTAGATATAAAAGGAGCTTTTTCGTCTCAATCTCGTCCCGAATAAAGACGTATTCTATTCTATTAACGGAACTGAATTTTACACGGGGAAAAGCTGGGATCATTAGGTTAGATTTTGCATTTTCTTAGTATCTATTCTTATATTCTCTCGTCTATGCCTTGCGGTTTTTTGTTTGTTATTTTTATGGAACATTTTACATTAAAAAACGACTTTATCGTAGTGTAGGCGAAGAGGTAGATGAGGTTCACAACTTCGTGGCGATACTTCACTACTGGGGGACTACTTCCCCACTCCTATTTATTATTTTTTACGTCATTATGTGCGGTAGACTTGCTTGCAGCAGTCGTCTATATTTCATGGGTACAGGCGGGATGGAAAGATTAGTTAAATTTTTAAGACTTCATAAGCCATGGCTGTGGCGGCTAAGATATATGATACATTTACACTAACTTCGTCAAAGAACTATGTATATGCACGTTTTATGACTCTTTTAACCTACAAAATCTTTTTAATGTCTACGCTTTCAAACTTTTAAGGCACCCAAGGAAGAGTTTAAAAATAAGTTTTAGAACTCAATCAGCCTCTACGTTCGCATTCCATTAACGAAGCCATAGTTCGTAACTGCAAATGAGGTAATTTATTGAAGTTTTTGGAGATTAATTGCTATGTAACCATAACATTTCGGAATAAACAGCATAAAAATACGTACCCATTCTGACTTTAAATTATTGCCCGAAGGCGTTTGTAAATTAATCAGGAAGATAAAATTTGCTATTTACTGCTTCTTTGGTGACATCGAACACGGTAGGCTTTCTACTTTGCTACAAAACCGTTGAATTAAAATTGTGGAATATATTTCTGCTCTTGTCATATAACATTCTAATTCATCCTTGAAATCATTCAGTCCCTGAATCTTATTTTCAATTTGGTTTTGTGATATACCGCGTATGAGCGAAGCTAAATAATCACATTCCTATTGGTCACTGCACTTGAGTACTATAAAATGTTTTATTCTCTTATAGGATAATTGTGGTGCATTTACATGGACTCTTTCATCTTACCATATTGATTAAGTGAAGATAGCAAGAGAAAACTATTTCTCCTCATTTTGCCTAGTGAGACCCAGTAATAACTCATTAATACACTATCATTATATTATCATTTCCCCTCCAAAGCTTTTGGTAAGAGGGTTGAGTCGCAAACCGATCTTCGGACAGAGCACTTTACAGGCATTTGATGCCACCATAATATATTTCGAAGCCTTTATGCCGATGAAATCTTTTTGGAATATAAAAATAACTCAACGCAACGTAATCTGGTGGAATTCCATTGTTAAATATGATAAAACTCATACAGGTAAACTCCACAGAAAATTCTGTTTTTTTCTGTGGATTGTACCTGTATTGTGTTTTATGATACTTTTTTGGAACATATTAAATAACGTCTTTTGTATATAAACCTTGTTCATCTTCATTAGAAGTCACATTAATCTTTATCGCCTCTTAAAAAATTATCCTACTTCATTCTCGCAAGAGCGTTTCCGAGAATTTCGAGCATCAGAAACCCCGATTTTCTCGTTAGCTGAGAGTTAACGGAGTATCTACACAGTTTACCCATTTCTTCGCAGAATTTTTAACAAAAACTGCGATGGAGCGTTAATTGAGAATCGTCAGTGGAAAGGTACCGAATGTGCGCTCAAATTAAGCAGTTGACCGAGCTAATGTATTTGGTTTTCCAACGATATTTATCACCTGAGGCAATTAATTGAAGTCCAGTCATCTCTTAAGTGACATCAGGCTAATTATTCTCTCCGACGAACTGAGAATCTTTCGTCACAATCGACACTTAATTTATTTACATTTCGAGGGTTGAATCCCGAACGAGAGAAAATATTTGGGGGGCAATTGCAGCTGTGTTCAGCCTATTTCTACCTTCGCAAGCGGCATAGGGAAATGGATAGAATTTTCCGGAGTGGAGAGGGTTTTTCCATGAACCCAGTGGGAGAGCCACCGCAAGAATTTCGCAAATTGGCTTTTCCACAGCTGTGACTCGAGAGAACTCGAAATTGCGGCCGTGTTTGTATGTACCTCTCCCTATTTCCACTGAGCTGCTTGCGAAGGCACTTCTCTCGAAAACCTATTCGCCGATAACAGAGTAGCACTCGAAGCTAATGATAATGCCCCATCTTAATATTAATTTCTACAAGCCAATATGTCATTTCAAGCGAGGGAATAAGGAATGGATTACTTTTTAAGTTTATTAATATTCTTTGATGATATCTCAAATAGGAGAGAGGGGAAGCTGTTTTTTTTAGCCGTTATTAACGTTGTTACAGAATGATGTTAAATATTACAATCTTTTAGAAAAAAATGTCTTGTCGTGATTAAATTTCGTTTGAACATATTACTCAGGAATAGGGAAGGGCATTTCAAGATTGGAAACATATTCAGTATAAAATAGTCACGTCCTCTTTTAAAGGATTTTTTTGTAAAGCTGATTTTAAGGTATTTTTAAAATGGCGAGGTAGCTTTCCTCTGGATGTCGAAGATTTCCAAAACGTACATCGGAATGAAATATTATGCTTATTTTTTACTTTATGGTGTTTAATCTGGAGAGTGATCAGACTAATCTGGCATCTTTGGCAAGGGGTTCTCCGTAATAGCTTCTACTCTAGTCGTTTCAGAGGAACTGCTAATCTTTTTATTCAATGCGTATCTCTTGCTACGCCTCGACTTTCGCCGAGAAAGCTCCATTTGAGCTTGCGATCAGATAATTTCTGCTAATCCGATACTAGGCCCGGTAATTAAAATTATTTTATTTCTCTTTCTTTCTGTGACATTCAAGCATAACCATTCTCCTTTGGAGAGTGAAAAATTGAAAATTATTTTATATTCTTAATTTCCAGGGTTAGTGTTTGCTGGTTATACTGTACTGTTATCTTGTTTACATATAAAGGTTCTGGAAGGGTATTTGAATTTTGGAAAACGAAGATTCGACAAACGAAGGCAATTCTGGAACGGATTATTTTCATGGGTCGAAGTATCACAGAATTAAAGATACATGCACTTCAATTTGAGATGTTAATTGCTAAGAGGAATTTTGCGATAGTACAATCAACATTTTTACTCGCGAGTTTCATTTATAATCCTTGACTTTTGTCTTCGTCTTGTTCATGGTTATATTAATTTGAAAATACTGAGGAATATCTGATACGACGTTTAAGTAACCTTATCGTACTTCTTAATTTAATCTTTGTACTGGATGCTTATTGCAACCTTTGGATACCTCTATCCTTATTTAAGTGAAGTTTTTAATAGGGTATCGGGACGTTTTACCCAAAAGGTTGTCCAATGGACGGTTCACCTAAGACTTTCTACCAGAGGATTCTCGCAAGAAGGATATATTACCCGAAGGGTATTTCACTAAATGAATTTTTAATAAGCGAGTAACCTAAAAACATAATAATACCTTAAAGGAAAGTCATATAAAAGTCACATACCTTAAAGGAAAAAAGGCACAAAAAACACATATATCGCCTAAATACTTAGGTTGGATGCAAAGGAGAACTATGATTACAAATATCGATTGGATGAAGACATACATTTATTGAGATTGGGAAACGAAAACGTAAGGTCAAATATGACCACACTTTGCCTTTCACGGTTAGAGTGATTTCTACAGATTTCGTCTTCATTTCTATGAAATAATGTCTGTAAAATTTTTTTTGCTAGATGTAATAAGACCTGCCTTTTCCTTAAAATAAAGTTAACTTTCAATAGGTTTAGCAGGTTTTTTTCTCCATCCCTTTCTTGTGTCTATTTCCTTCTGTGGTATATATTTTCTCAAGTTTAAACTTGGGTTTTTAAACCCACAAAGTAGTTTGCTTCTGTGCACGCTTTCAAGCTATCACTTTAAATCTCATATAACGAAGGGTTAGATATAAAGATACTTGATAGAGACTTGATATTCTCAATCTCGCCCGAATAAAATCGCTTTATTATAATAATAATGTTATTATTAATGTTATAGCATTACCTATCTGCACTCACAAACATAACCGGAATAAGGTGTTACATTTTAAATTAATTTTGATTATACATTATTAGGAGTCATTTTAACTGACTCTTTGGTGTAAAGTCGTCGGTGAAATGTTTTTCGATGGAAAGTCCCTTTCAAAAACGCTCTGGAACCTTGTAATAGCTCAAGTCTCTGATTGCACTAAAATTTAGAAATTTAGGCTTTAAGGATTGGATCATTGGATCCCACGACCTTTAATAATTCATCCTGAAAAGACATCGCTAAAGATATTCATGAAACCCAATTTTGTTTTCAGCTAGGAAATTGAGTTTGTTTCTCAGTCAGTGTGAAAAGAAGTTTAAAATTCGAATGAATGACTTTCACCTTTCACCTCTTTACTTGATGTATTCCTTATTTATAAATACTTTCAAAATCTGGAAAACTATATTAAACGTCTCTATTTTACTATTTTATTTCTATTTCTCGTTTATTAACGAATTACAGCAATTAAAGGATGGATTTACATGGTACCTTTATTGCGTCATAGACATGCTGTGTTATTGTGATGACTCCTAAAAAACTTAAGATAATTATATGAATATTTGACAAGAGTTACCTACAAAGAGGATATTTTGATCACTTTTAGGAAATTTTTCGCTAAAAATTAAGATGATGTTTTGGTAGAGAGGCCTTTTTCCTCAAATCGATTTATCCATAATTTGGTTTCTCTTATACCTATCTCTTTGTTTTATTAATCTTTCCACGGGCTTTGATAAGGCAAAAATCTTATCATCACATCACCTTCAATCTCGTTTGCCACTATATATCCCTTTTTAGTCATTTATCTTCATCTCTGCCTTTTCACGAGAATTCTCAATCCATTTTCTTCTCCAAACACCTGTAACTTTATTTGCCTCCCTGTTTTCTTGTAGTCAAAATCTAATTCTCTTTCGGCTTCAGGGTTCGGGGTTTTCGGCTCTGTTTATTTAGTTCCTTTCAGGTTCTACTCAACACTTTTCTGCATTTCTCCTGTTCTCGCGCAATTTTGTTTTTCTTAAGAGAAATTCCTGTATATATATTTGTTCCGAAAGACTATTTTTCAACACGATTATTATAAATATGATAGCTATTTTTCTTTTGATTGCATCCTTGAAAATGTAGTACATCTTATTTAAGCTCAACTTTGCGTAAGTATCTATAAAAAAATTGTATCATTAAACAGTGTGTTATAATTGTTTAGGGGTGAACGAGGAAAAATATTTGCCCATTAGAATGTCTTTCCTTTTATTCATGGAATGTTCATTAGGTGCAGTGAATCATTAATGAAATAATAACTTTTCAATCTGAGTGGTTCTGGTTACATTTACTAAAATTTTTAATAATAAATATTTTTGCTCGCATTCTCATTTTCCACACGGGCTCAGGTTTTCGGTATTCTTTACTCTTCGGTCAAGAAGAAAGAATCTTCTAATTTATATTTATTTTTCCGAGAGTAGAATTATTACTAAAATACTCGTTAAAATTCTGTCTCTGACATCTTCCGGTTACTCTCGTCTAAGTTGGCTTCCTGTAGAGTAAGATTATTAATAATCTAATATAGAATTATTATGTCCAAGCTTGACTTTGTCACAACACACATACGGAAAGAAGGGATACTTAATTAGCAGTTTTCACAGAGGAAATTCCCATCTGCTGCGGAAATTTCTAAGTATTCTTTCTTTCAATATATTATTAACGATCATCGCAGCTGATTTTAGCGGTCATTACATCTCAAATGGTCTTAACTCAAATAACTTGATACGTTTTCTTGAACCTATATGAGGTGAAGTGCGAAATAATTTGCAAATGAACATCCGCGCGAAATTTTCCACTTCAAACGCGTTAATTTCCTTTCTACGACTGTTTGCCAAGCGGCAGCAGTGAGTAAACATTTTCACGACTCCTTTTCGGGTTTAGGAACTCTTTTCACTCCTTGGTTTAGGGATCTAGCTATTCAACGCTAACTCCTCCTAGCATTCATCTCTTCCTTTCTTGCTTTCCCATCTCCCTGCCCGTCCTTTTTTAAGTCTTCTCTCTTCAGTTCAATTAGGTCGCCTTTGCTCATTCTCTACTTTTCCGGATTCTGCGAGGCTCCTCGCGAGAATCATCGTCCCTCGTCTGATCCTATTCGGGGATAGAAAGTTCTTTACGAAAGCACGCACATCTCTAATTCAGAGGCACTCAAGCGAGAGGTCTGTGGAGGTGAAGGAGGACTCAGTTGGCATCTAGAGGGACGACATCGCAGGGATTAGACAGGCAGCGACCCAAATGATGAATTTGGTCGATGAAACCCTCGGAAGGTTTAATCATAGTAAAACGCTACAGACGTGTTCATTTTCGTTAATGATCTTGGAAATACTGTACGTAGTTGTAACATTCAGGCGTCGCATGAATACACCAACGGTGAAAATGGAAAAGATTCGACCGCTGAGATTACAATTATTTGATGTATGTTAAATTTTTGCTTCAAACATAAGGATCCTAAGGTCGATGCTACGTTTCTTCTAAGTCTAGGGGAACAGGACGTATCTAAACTTTGATAGAAGCGTCTCTACGCCTAAGATTTCTTAAAGTCTACGCCTGAAGTAAATTGTGTTATTTTCATATTTTTATTATCGAGAACCATTAGTTTATCACCAATTATAACCATGGGTAAACATCAGAAGGAATTATGTATATTACGAGGTGAGTTCAAGTTTTAAGATGTCCAAATATTATTTCTGGAAGAGTACTTGCTTCAGAAAGTAGAAACTTCTGCTTCCAAATTTTTTCTCCAATTTTTTTAACCCACGGTATGGTGGTGCAATCTACGTTACAAGTTCAGAGATAAATTTCTGGCTAAAAATTTTTCCGGCCGCATCTTTTAAAAGCAATGGCGTTTTTCTACCTTCAGCGCTGATAAAAAAATTGTAAATCTAGAACTTAAACGCACGTCGGTTTTCCTGTGATTTTCCATTGGGAAAATTCCACAAAATAACGGCGACAACGTTGTGAAAATTGTATCAGTCTTCACGGAGATTACGCCAAGAAGTAATGTGGGTTTTTACTTTCTGGGGCAAGTTATTTTCAGAAAAAGTTTGGAGATCTTGGAACTTTAACCTACCTCTTATGTTACTGATTCAAGGTAGGCCGACCATACTCTTATCATAAATTGTTGAAAGCATTCCTTCGGACAGCTCTAAAATATCGATTTCAAGAGAATCTCTGTTAGAAAATCGTATGGTGAAGTGGTTAAATTCTATTTATTCTTCCTTCTTCATGGTGAGCGGTTTGCCTGTCCTTTCTTCGTCACTCCGCCTTTCATTCCTTTTTTGGTCTTCCCATACTCCTTTTCCTCCTCTAGCTACTTTCACTATCCTGTCTTCATCCATGCAATTCATGTTTTCATTCCATTTAAGTTTCCTTTCTAATGTGTAACCGTTAATATTTTCCGCCTTGCATGGTTTTCTTAAGAATTAATTCCTTTCTCTACTCAACCACGTTTTACCCGTAATTATCCGTAGCAATTTTATCTCTCCATTTTCTAGTTAACCTCGGGTTCTTGTAGTGTTTGGTCGATTTTCCGCCGTATACGTCATTAATCGTCTTATAACAGTTTATATATTCTAGTAGTTTCTACCCTTTAATGTTTGTTCTGTCGTATGGTATCATTCAGGCATTCTCCTTCTTTTATAGCTTTTGTTGTATGCTGTCTTACTTCGGATTCTAAATAACCGTATCCAGACAGCTCTCTCCTTAGGTATTTAAATTTCATTTCCTTTCTGTATAATTATTTCGTCTACCAATATTTTACATCTAGAAGGTGTTTTAGCTGTTGTCATGCATTTTGTATTTTAGGCAGCTACGTCAGGTTTAATGCTTTCCCTATGGCGTTAAATCTACAAGTAGCTTCCGGAGGTCGAGTTTATTTTCTGTTCTCAGTACAGCATCGTCGGCAGGGCAAAGAATTAAAATGTTTCTGTCTCCCATTTTGTAGCCACAAGTTTATGGATTTGTTTCATTTCATCCATTATGATGTTAAAACAGAAGGAGGTTTTGTATTTGTCTGCTACAAAGTAGATGTAAAACATCACTCAACTGAACCCGATCATTCTCTTCCATGAGACAAAATTTTCGCAGAGAGATCCGATAGCTTCCCGAGTTAGTAAGCGACAGCTAATCGATAGCTAAAAATTCTCGGTAATCACCGTCGTCATGTCACCGTAACGCTAGTTTCAAAAAACCTAGAAATACACATGCAAAATTATGAATTTAAATCATTTTGGCGCATATTTAGCTTACTGGGAAATATAACACAACTATTGCATGATTCATTTTCGATACAAACTCATATTCGCAGTTTTTCTCCGCCAGAGAATATTTCCGAAAATGCACATTTTTAAAAAATAACGAAGGGGCTGTTCGTGTTCCATCCGGATGCAGGCCATCGCATCCACTGATCTTTCTCCTTGTGACATTTATGATGTCGGCATCGTGCGTCATTTAGTTGTACCCCTTCATCGTCACTGAACTCAACCCCCATTTACAATTCATTCGAAGCGGATGGGATCGGGGTGTGAGTCGATGGAGTGTCTGGTTAATAAATAATCTCGGAAAAGGCACTGTCGAACGAGTCAACGAAGTTTATTCGAGTTTTTAATCATTCTTCATTTCTCGGTATCGGTATCACGGTACAACGGACTGTTGTATCGAGTGTTCCAGATCGACGATTCTGGACTCCGATTCAGCCAATTATCGGCGCTCGGGAAATTTGATATCCAAGTTTTTTCGATATTGAGAGTCGTCCCTAAAATGCGACCGGTGATAAAAGTTTAGGGCGGGTCCATTGTTTCGGAAACTATTTCGTCGAAAGGGAATGGAATTTAACGATTTATCTCAGTCCCAAGCTCTGGAAACGATTAACCTGGGTCCATCCATAAAAACCATCGCTGTTTTCCTCAACCTAGTTGACTGAGGCTGGAATGAGATTTTTCGTATGTTTATTTGATTCTACTACGTATTTTTAAATGCTAAGGTCACATTTAAATGCGAATAACATGCATTTTTTCGGAATTAATTAGGGCTGAAAATTTTACCAGCGTGTTCAATGTTAAATGCAACTTTACATTTTAGGCCGATCAAATATACAGGACCATATTAATTTTACCTGCAGATTGATATGGTTCATCAATTTAAACGAAACTTTTAATTTATTTTTATGAATGATAGGAATTGATAGAATGAAAATTTAATCATCTAAGGACATTCAAGCATTCTAAATTTCTCCATTCTTTTTCAATTCTCTCCTTTTATAAGGTGTACGTTAATCACCAATGAAAGCGTTACGCAAATCAATACAATGTATAATATCTGTTAAAGGTCTCAAAGTGATGGAAGATGAGAACAGAGAGTAGAGTAGATGTCTTTGTGTGTAAGATATTCCAATCAAGCTGTCAGAGGCTATCGTATAAACTTGTTTTTAATTTTTGGTAAAGATTTTAGCGGAAGCTATCGTCTAAAAAAGTAATAAGTCAATGATTATCTGTCAATAAAGCTGACATCAAATTTCGTTCAAGCAGTCTTTCCTGTTAGAATGACTAGATAAGAAGGTTAGATCCAAAGATTTCGCAGTAAATGTTGACTCGAAAAGTTAATGTTTTTATAAACTTCTATTTAGCTTCATTCTCTTTCGAGACATTGTACTGGTAATTATAAATATGGGGAAATATAGCGCAGAAGAGTTTTTTTTTCTTCAGGTATTCCAGGTGAAATAATTTAAAGACTCTTCATTGGAATATTATTCTGAAAATTTGAAATAAGCTTACACTTATTTCCCTTATTAGCACTTAGTTTTTATATAATTTTGTTCCATTTTTTGTGAATTTATTTATTAAGCAAATAGTAATAATTGATAGAATATAACTAATTTTCATAGGTAATGTTGTATTATAATCTATTTCCCAGCTCTTGAAGAGATAGATAGGTATCTATAAGTAAGGATTCCATTTCGCATTCAAAATATTCCACACCCAATTTCATGTTAACGCATTTATTTCTTGGACAGAATATATATAGAGAGAATTTTTTGTGAGGTAGATTTTTGATATTTCTGGTGTATCAAAGAGATATACGGATTATCAAATATGATAGCAGGCGGAATTATCATATTTAAAGAAGAAAAGCGGTTCAGTAACATTGGAAGTGTAATTTCTTGGAAGTGATGGTAAATATAGATTTTATAAATGGGCGTTTCCTTAACAATGTTTAAAAACTTTATTTCCAACTCAGGAATCGATTCTCCCACATAGCGGAAATACTGGTAACAATTAGAGGATCACTTAGAAAATATTTTGACTGACTTCTTGTTTCTTTCTACTGTCCAATTGTACGGATTTTCCAACTAACCTTTTCCACTTTGGCAATCGCTCCAGTGTTTTTACGATACAGGTAAATTATTTTTTTCATCTCTTGATACTATCGCTGGACCTCCTATTCAGATTAAATTTTGCAATATTAAAGTGAGAGATTTTTCCAGAAAAGTGAGAGATCGTTCAATCGGAGTTGGTCGGATTTATCTCGTTAATGGTTTTAGAACGAAATAAACCTCTAGGATTGAATGTATGTTATCTCTTGCAACCTTAACTTGTTGAATTAATGATGCTGGACGAGAGATGAATGGCGGTAAACGCATTAGTACGAGTAACGGTGTTTCATAAAGCCGCTTTCATATGCAGGTCACGCATAAGAGATATAAATAGATCAGATAATATTTTAAAATTTTTCTGATTTTTTTTTCTCTAACTAATCAGGGTGTTGCCTTCTGAATTTCCCAGCTGCAACATTTAGAATTCAATAGAGATTTTATCAATTTTATTCGTCAACTGATAACATACAGTTATGAAAGAAAGCAGAGATTTAAGAGATGCTTTGCTTTCGCAATAGAGTGTTAAATAGAATTCAATGTTCCAATAACAAACAACATTTTTTGTACCCTTAGATTTATGTCTAATTTACTGCCACCACTGTTTTAAATTGTAAGGAAATGCTTAACGTTTGAACTTGAAATGCTTGCTGTGATTACAAGTCTAAAACATTATTTTATTTAACCCTTATCTTTGAGCGACCTTATTGTAACAATTACAGCATTATTATGTTTGTTTCACATCTTTATCGGAAGCACCAAAAGAACTAAAAAGCACGGTCAAATTTTAGTTTTCGAGTAGCTAACCCCATTACAAGGGACAATGAAGCGGCTTGCGTCACAGATGAAGATTATACCGTTAGAGTCGAGACACCAACGAAATCTGGTTAGAAGGCCATCGTAAATACCCCTTGTATAATTGCAAATTGCCCTACTGAGGTCTCGATCGGGGTATCCTCGGTATTGACACTCATTATTCACTATGCACGGCTTAGAACGGACCTATTTCGCCTCTAGGGTTAACAAACAGCCCTAATCTGCAAACTTGAGTCGTAATAATGCAGATTAAGTAGGGCCAAGATCGATTCCGGTGGCTAGTATTCGGCTCACTCTGTTCGGCAATACTAATGTCTGCGGCCCCAATCCTCGAATGTTCAGTTGCCATATACTTAGACCCGCACCCTCGAAGTCGACGGAATACATAGTCCCAACGTTAATGCAATCAGCAGGCAGGCGTCGGGTAGGTGATTGGCAGAAGATACGGCTTGTGGGACGATCATGTACAAGCTCTCCTGTCCTTACGTTGATACCATTGTGACGTCCCACATTGTAAGAGATACGTGTTGTCCCGGAAATTTTAGGATCGTTAAGAGTTAATTTTCATTCATTGGGAAATAGTGATGATATGCACTCACTCATTCGTTAGGATTTCGATTGACGAAATCGCTGTTTTCTCATATTGATATAAAAGGTTATTTGAAATAAATATATTAGTTTCTCCCATTTTACTTATATAGTGGTTAAGAAACGAAAAACGCATAGATAAAGATAATATAGATAGAGATAAATAGATGATAGTTAACGTACAGTAATGAAAGAAAAAATTATTTTATACATTAGTTGGCAGTAAAAATTAAATGGTATACAGAAACAGACTAATGCATGTTTGGTTTGGTTTAACCAACAAAGTCAGTTACAGTTATGTTAGTCATTCCATGACTTACTAATGCTATTTGAATATAATACAATTTTATAGGATCTATCACCGTGCATACCATTACAATAAGTCAGTTATTTTTATGTTTTTTCTTAAATGTCCTTTACTTCACAGGAGAGGGAGTGAAAAATTCTTCAAATTATAATCAGTCGACTAAAAGATAACAAACAGGTATTGTGTGAGACCTATTATTCGGGCTGCTGATCTGAAAACGTTGTACTCATGTACTTTATCGCTCATTTCTAGCAGTAACTAACTTTTCGTTAAAAATTCCTAAATAAATCTATAATTTAAATATATATTATAATATTTCGATAATATT